>CM068372.1:79001173-79396173 GCA_034769895.1 Magicicada septendecula
TCGTCTGCTTCCAATCGATTAATAATATTTTTTAGCTTAGGGTCAGATTCTTGGTGGATGCGGATGTTTACCAATAAAGCTTCTAAATCGGATCTTGTTTTAATCAGGTTGTAGATTTTGACTAAGCTCTCCTTCTCTCCCTCAAAGGTCTGGTCTTCCAAATTAATGCGTGACAACACATCGGCTACAACATTCTTTTTCCCCGGGATGTACTCCCATTGTAGATTGTACTCTTGCAGGGCAAGTACACATCTAGCCAATCGGCCGTGACTCAGTTTGCACCTACGTAGAAATGAGATGGATTTATGATCAGTGCGGATGGTAACTGGATACCATAAAATATATGTCCGGAATTTGCTATATGCGAATACTACAATAAACAATTCTTTCTCGGTCACATTGTAATTCTTCTCGCATTGATTCAGGGTACGACTAGCAAAGCTAATCACCAGATGGTGACCCTCCTCATCTTCCTGATATAAAGTTGTTCTTAAGCTGATGGTGCTAGCATCACAATTCAAAAAGAAAGGTTTCTTAAAATCCGGGTGACGCAGTATAACAATCTCTAAGAACTTGTCTTTGGTGAGTTGGAAAGTAACATCCTGTTCTTCTCCCCAAGTCCATTTGTTCTTTGCAGACAATTGCGGTTGAAACCTGGCTGTCAGCTCGGAATATTGATGCTGAAACTTTCTGTAATAGTTACAGAGTCCGAGAAAAGATTGTAACTGTTTCCTGTTCTTCGGTTTAGGGAACTTCTGAATCGCCTCCAATTTTTCTGATGATGGGGTTATACCTTGATCATCTAGGTTAAAACCTAAGAACTGTACTTCTCTAGCAATGAATTTGGATTTCTCCAATTTGAGAGTTATATTACTCTTTGCTGACAGAGGAGAATGGGGGTAACATTGAAGGAGGCCAGGGCCCAACAAGGGCTGTAGTGCCATAGAAAGAAGAAGAAGAAGATTATTCTTTGCTAATTTCTCGAGTACATGTTCAACTCTGTAACAGTGTTCCTCCCAGGTTTCCGAGGTAATCAGCAGATCGTCTACATACAACTTACTGTGGTAAATTGGAGTGCTTCCTGTCCAAGTATCTGGTCCATACAGGCAACAAAGATGGCTACTGAATTCACAAGTCCGAAGGGGAATCTCTTGAACTGGTAATTGCGCCCTTCCAATATGAACGCCACATACTGACGACTCTGTGGGTGCAACTCCACTTGCCAGTAACCACACACAGTGTCCCATGTACTGATAAACTCGGTGACGTGAAATCGTTTCAAGATCTCCTCTATCTCACCGGGTGATGTTCGGTCATTAACAATTGTTTTATTTAATTCGCGCGCATCCAAACAAAGCCGGACTTGTCCGTTTTTCTTGGGAACAGCAACGATTGGACTAGTGTATGGAGATTGACTAATCTCAATTATGTCACTGCTGATCATCTTATTAATTTCCGCTCTCACGGCTTCTTTCAGTGAATGCGGATGCGATATGACCTCCGGTTAAATTCCACCTTTTCCTTAAACTCAAGTTTACACTGGTAATTCTTTACCTTACCAGGTCCGTCTGAAAATACTGATTTATATTTTTCGTACACTCTTATCAGACGATTTGCTTGGTGTATGGGTATTTTCTCGTTGGTGGTTCCGCACTGGAAGTCCCGTATTTCTTGTATCTTCACTGACCATAAATCCTCTTCTACGTTATTATATATTATCTGTTTATTTGGGGAGCTATTCTCTACAAAGTTTATTTTCCGAATTTGTTGGTGTATACTGCTGGGAATTATATTCTCGCCTCCTACTAAATCTGCTGTCCACGTTATTCCGTCTGAAAACAGTGATACCTTTTCTCGGTTCAGATCTATAATGGCGGAGTTCCTTCTCAATACATCGCAACCTACCAATATATTAAAAGGCAGTCCGGTGGCGACTAAAAATACCATATTCAAAGCTATACCACGGCTAACGACATTTACAGAAACTTGTTTTCTAATAGTTTTGTTCTGGCGGCCAGTTGCACCTACTAAGACAATATTATTTACTGGCAAAATTGGCAAAGTTTTACCACTTTCTTTCTGGATTCTTTCCAGTTCAATTACATTTATTATTGATATATTAGCACCGGTATCAATCATGATTTTTGCGGGGATTCCTTCCACTTCCGCTTTTATATATAATATTTCATTATTCTGACTATCGAGGCTCGTTTCTTTTTCCTCCAATAGTTCAGTTCTTATGTTCTTCAAATAGTTGTTGCTAATGATGGTGATGTTTTTTGATTCGGTTGCCTCTTGCAACTCTTGTTTATACCCAGGAGATAGGAGCAGTCGTGATAGTTTATCACTGCCTCCTCCCGTTTAAATTATTGTTTTCGTCGTTGTTATTCGGATTGACCGAGGCGTCGTTTTGGAAACCTTGCGTCGGTTCCTGCCGCTCTGTATTCTGTTCGAATGTTTGTTCTCTGTTTTGTTGTCGGCCAGGATCATCTAGACTGGTACTCCTTATATGTTGTTCATACCTCGGACCATCACGTTCTTCGCTTCTTCACCGACGATCTCCATCGTTGAAACTGTTCCTTCGCTGACTGTTGTACCTTCTTGGCCCACGATCTTCAGCTCTTATAAAATTTACTCGTGGACGGGAAACTCTGTTGTTATTGTTATAGTTTGCATTGTAATTTCTATTGTTTTGGTAATACCGTTCCGCATTACCGGGGTAGGGGTTCCTCTGACTATAGGAATTGTTAGGGGGTTGATAATAATTATTACGGTTATTTGGGTAGTGGTTGTTGTTCCTATTATTGTTTTGATTACTACTAAAGTTATTATTATTGTTCGGCGGGTTATTATTGCCGTTGTAATTATTCTGCTGGTTACGGTTTCCTTGGTAGTTGTTACCATTTTGGTTGTTACCGTTACTGGGGTACTGGTTACTTCTCACTTCTGGTCTATCGTTCCTCCTTCTACTCTGACGGCAGTATTCCTCATTTTCATAACTTTCCAGTAACTCGGTCATGGCTTGCACTGTTTTAATCTGGCTACCTCTCCTTGCTCTGATAATATCTTCGTCGTAGTGATAGGATAACTTGTTCACCAGGCATTCTTCGGGTATCGCCGGTTCTAATTGTTTTGCCAGACACACCTTCCCTAAGAAATAGGTTGTCATGGTGTTTCCTAGTTGGGCCCTGTATCGTCCATGGCAAATATTGTCTCGTATCAGGTTCTGAGTGGTTTCTGACCAGTACTTAGCTTTAAACAGGTTCCTGAACTGTTGGTAGTCCGCGATCTCACTTCGATTCGCCATCCACCAGTTGTCGGTCATTTCCCTGAACGACTCGTCCAATATCTCCCGGTTATTATTCCACCTACTCCCTCTATGTTTGGCGAAGTATTCTTCATTTCGGGCCTGGAACTCCATTTGTTTTCTCTTGTACTGCCGGAAATTCAGCCATTCCCGGTTTTCATTGATTGGTATTCCGGTAAAGTTAGTGGGTCGATTTCTTATGACTTCCATTTCTTCTTGGCTCTGCCGTACCTGACCCGTGATATTTGTCATAGCCTCTTCCATTCCGTCACACCTTTCCGCGACTTGGCTTCGTACCTTCCTGAATTCTTCCTGAGTTTCCTTCCGGTGTTCTTCCACTTTCCTGCGACTGTGCTCTTCAATATTAGTAAACTTGATGTTTACCACTTCCTTGAATTCCTGTACTTCCCTCTCGGTTTGGTTACATTTTTCGTCAACTTCCATGATCTGTTGTTTTATTATCGTGGTTTCTTCTTCTATTTTCTTGTTGGTGCACTCCTTATTATCGTTGAGTTCCTTGCTTCTCTTCCTTTAACAACTCTATCCTTTCGTCTAACTTGTCCAGATTCTCCTGATTGACCTCCCTTAATTCTTCTCTTAGTAGTTGGTTATCCTCCCTCAATTCTTCCAACTTCTCCTCCATTTTCACTTCCATCTTCTTGTTATCTTCCTTCAACTCTTCCCTCAACTGTTGGTTGTCGCTCTCCATCTTCTTGCTGGTTTCCTCCATCTTCTGATTAGTTTCATCAATTTTCTGACTCAAGGATCGGTTGTCCTCTTTCAATTCTTCTAATGTTTCTCCCATCCTTACTTCCATCGTCTTACTGTTTTCTTCAATTTTATTACCCAATTCTTCCTTTAAAGACTGGTTGTCTTCCTTCCTTTCTTTATTCGATTCTTCGTTTGTAGAATCTATTTTCTTATTCAATTCCTCCTTTGTGGATTTGATTTCTTCCTTTGTGGAATCCAATTTCTCCATCATTTGCCTCAACATCTCTTGTATTGCCACGTTCTCTGTTCGCGTGGGTTTTTCTAACTGTTCCTTCCGGACATTGTTTCCCCTGTTTGTGTGGGTATCTCAGGATGTTCCTCTGGTGGTGCGGGTTGTTTAGGTTCCGCTGGGGATAATAGCATTTCCACGTCTTCTACTGGCGTCGCCTCTTTGTCTTACATATTGATTTCAATTTCCTTTTCGGCCTCCGCCGCCCGTTTCTTTGACGTTGCATTTTCCCTTTCCTCTAACTTTATAACTGCTGCCAAGCTCCAATTAGGGATTGGGCGAGTTATAGTGGCCTGTCAATCACTAATTAAAGCCCCTCAGTTGGTTGCCAATTTGTAACAAACCGTAGCCCCACTGTTCGAAAGGAAGCTCGGGTCTGCTTCCTTTCGTTTTAAGCCCCACTGTTGTGAGCGCCAATTTGTAACAAATTTTAAATTTTGATTTGTTAATTTTTGTTTGTGTAAAAAATATATATATATATTTTTTTTGTTTTAAAATTAATTAAAATTAATTATTTAATTATGTTCCGTGGTGTTCCGAACTTCTGGTTATTTGTTTTAATTTAATTATGTCCTTTTGTGTATTTGTAATTCCTTTCACCAGTTAATAAGATTTTCTCCAATAACAATCGATAGGTGGAACTTTCCTGTTTGGAGGTTATCTTCCTTCTGGGTTGTGATATTCTGGTAGTTATTGCTCAATTAAAATTAAGTAGTATGCTACTTATCATATAGGAATAAACAATATTCAATTTTATAATAATTAATGAATTTTATTAACAAATGTTTATTTAATCGATTTTCTATCGATTGAATCATCGATTCTCAGGGTATATCAATAGTGTTTACAATTATTTAATATCGGGTTCTTTTAACAGTTATTTCATAGATAGTCAGAGAAAAAGGGCCAAGTATGGAAAGTATAACATTACAATAATTTATTAACTTAAAAATTAAAATACATATATGTCATTCAATATATAATGGTGAGTATATAAATTTTCAAACCGTTCAGTCGAATAGGCAGTGTTGCGTTGGATTGTGGGAAGAAAAAAAATATGGCCGCTTCGAGTTCAGATGCAGGATGAATACACCTCGCTAATTCTGCGTCCAATAAAGGCTGCGCCTCCTGTGATTTCTCGTTCCTGCTGTAGCGATTATCCCTTCTTGTGTTGGTGGAGTGTTCTCGGTTAAGTTTTAGTGTTCCACTTCGATAAAATGTGTTGTAAAAGTTACGTTTCACTTTCGTATGTTAGGTCGAGAATTGCACTGTTTGTTTCGTTGTGTAGAATTAATGTTTAAATCGCTTAAATGGTGTATTCACTGTGTTCTGTTCTTGTTTGAAGTTAGTTTAATGTTTGTTGGTGTTTGTTCCACTGAATTTACTTTTAGAACGTATTTTTACAAAACTCGCGTTTTTCACTTCAGGCTAGGCTTGTCGCTATACGTCATTTATGTCTCAGCTACTAGGTTAAAAATGCTTAAGAGCTCGTGTCAAGTGTACTTCACAATATCTAATAATGAACTAACTAACTTCCTTCGTCTTGTCCAAAAGTCTTAGCCAAATTAATATTAGCTATCCATTGTTTCAAAATTATTTTACATCCTGTGCATGTGAGAATGTTACATTATATAACTGATTATATTTTTGCTATTATTCAAATTTATTAACTACTAAATACATAATCTTCTTCTTCAGTTCATTCTGCTTGATTTGATACCAAATAATATAGTTTTATTAAGTTTTTGATCTAAAATATTATTTTTACCTCATTTTGAAAATTGTAAGTTTTAAAATTTACTTCCTGTCCTTTTCAAAAATGTTGCCATTTTACGTGTTCTATTAATGATTGTATTAAATCTCAGATTGATATAAAAGGTTTATCTTCCCTTAATTTCTTGTAATTAGATTAATTGGTTATCTTTTAAAATATTATACATTAATATATGACTCCCCTCTCTAAATTTTCAATTTTTACATTTGCATTTTTAACAATAATTCTTGCTATCTTTTTACAAAATCTTTGTTACTTATATTTCCAATTACATGAGTCTATGACTGATTTATCTTATATAAATCCCATCAGTTTAATTGTTTTTCTGTACTTATTTCATCAATTTTGGTGCCGTTTAGTTTTGATATTTGGCCTAGATTTCTAACAGTTTTTACATAAAAAGTTTTTAAATAATACTTTTGTTTGTACCCTCTCTGACTTTCTATTCTATTATGACATAAATTAATATTTTCTTATTTTAACAAAAGAACAATTAGTATATAATTTATACTCTTAATACATAATACATAATTAAAATTAACAGTGGTCTTTCAAACTCAGACATTTTAAACTTAATTATTATTAGTAATACAATAAATATTTTATAACTAAAGAATGTTATTTAATTCTGAGATTTCTGAGAACGCTTGTTCTCACATTTTTAATTACCTCACCATACTTTTAATAGTAGTTGTCTTGATTGTTCATCTCTTCTTTCACAGCACTATCACTTTACTAAAAATGAACTTTATCTTGTGAAAACTTACTTTTTTCGTCGGACGCGTTTCGGCGTACGTATCCGCCTTCTTCAGCTTTTAGTCATTTTTAGTAAAGTGATAGTGCTGTGAAAGAAGAGATGAACAATCAAGACAACTATAATACCGCAGATAAAGCGTATTTCATCAATAAGTACAGAAACGCCAAACAACAAGTAACAAAAACTTCCTTACACATAGCATTCAATAAAACTTATCGAAAACACAACATCATACCAACACACGCACAAGTTACAATAAAACAAAACACACATACAGCACTTCAAACCAAACGGAAATTAGAACAAGTAAACCTAAATAACATAATCAATTATTTATACCATAGAAAATACACACTCAACAAACAGGCATATAAATTACACATGAAACTCACACAAATATTACACCACACGGAACTTGAAAATGTAATACAACACACACAAGACAACATAGAAAAACTCAAATTGACAATACAAGCTAGACACAACAAAAAAATAACTAACCTCACAACACGCACAATTGAATCTATCCCTGAACCGGCACACAAATTCCACGCACGCGTAGTTAATACAACAACCATTAATTTCACAAAGGATGAAATGGATTTATTAAACAAAGGACTGAAACATAATTTAAATAACAATACAACTAACAAAAATCACAATAAACACACACGTGACATAATCATAGACGCAGAAACAGCTGTATAAAACACGCACTTTAATGACCAGGACCCGATACGCCACGAAATAAAACGAAAACTTCAAAACACACATACAAAACCAAAAATACACAACAATGAAATAAAAACACTTAACAATGTAAAACACAAGTTACTTGAACACAACACAACAATCCTAAAAGCTGACAAAGGTAACATTAGCGTCATAATGGACAAACACCAATTAAACACTAAAATCGAAAATTTCTTCAACGAAAATAATATAACGGAAATAAATAAAGACCCCACACTAAAATTTCATAAACAGATTAACAAGTTTTTAAACAACACAAAACATATAATCAAACCAGAAAGCGTCAAATACCTCAAACAAATAAAACCTAACCCCCCTAAACTAAATGCATTACCAAAAATACATAAACCTAACATTCCCATCAGACCATTAATAAATAACACACAGGCACCCTCCCACAAAATCGCAAAACAACTAGACAAAATCATCAGAGAAAATATTAATCTCAGTAACAACACATCTATCAAAAACAATATAGACCTAGTCAGGAAAACTGAACACATCCACATCCCACATAACTCAACTCTGGCATCTTTTGATATAACCAATCGTTACACTAATGTCCCCATCAAAGAAACCATCCAAACACTAGAACAACTACTCAGACAAAACAACACACCTGAAACACACATACAAGAAATCATCACACTTACCAAACTAATAACTGAACAAAATTACTTTACATACAATAACAAGATATACACACAAACAGAAGGTCTCCCGATGGGTTCCCCCATATCAGGAATACTAGCAGAAATATATATACACAACATAGAACAGAACCACATAATAAACAACAACAAATACACTAACAAAATTATATACTGGGACAGGTATGTAGATGATATATTACTTTTATTCAAAGGCAACACAAGACAAGTTGAAAACTTCCACAAATACATAAACACTATACACCACAAATTAAAATTTACACTGGAAATTGAACAAAACAATAGTATAAATTTTCTAGACCTAACAATTAACAAAACTAACAATACACACATGTACAAAATATACAGGAAACCAACCACAACTGACATGGTTATACACAACACATCAAACCACCCAACACAACATAAACATGCGGCCTTCAACCATATGCTCCATAGACTAACTAAAATACCCTTAAATAAACAAGATTACACCGACGAACTCAACACAATAAAATACATAGCAATCAAAACGGTTACAACCCTAATTTAATAAACACACTACACAAACGCATCAAAAACAAAAACAACAAAACACAAAATACCATCAACACACAACACAATAAATACATCACACTCACATACCACAACTCCTACACACACAAAATCGCCAACACATTCAGAAAACACAAATACAAAATAGCATACAGAACAACCAATACCATTACAAAACACATCAATAATACGAACACAGACAGAGACAAATATAACAAAACAGGTGTTTACAAATTAAATTGTAATGACTGCAATAGTTTCTACATCGGCCAGACAGGAAGATCTTTTTCATCCCGTTATTCTGAACACTTAAAAGCTTTAACCAACAACAATATACACTCCGCATTTGCCACACACATACACACAGAAAACCACAGTTACACCAACATAGACACTAATCTCGAAATTTTACATTACTTACCTAAAGGTCGAAAACTCAACACAACTGAACAATACGAAATATATAAACACCACACAACACAACCAAACAACATACTCAACGATCAATTACAATATAAATCACATACACTTTTTGACACAATTTTACAAAAAACAAACATCAAGTTGAATCCCACCACCAATCCCCTTCCTCCACACACCACCCCCACTACACCTTTCACACAAAAACCGTTACGAAATGATGGCAGTCTGACTAAAAGCTGAAGAAGGCGGATACGTACGCCGAAACGCGTCCGACGAAAAAAGTAAGTTTTCACAAGATAAAGTTCACTTTTAGTAAAGTTTTAATAGTATTTTTTTTGTTGAATACAAAAATTATTTATGTAGGATACATTTACAGGGGAAGTTATTAATACACACTTGAACACTTGAAACTACGGCTTTTGTAGAAGTCAGTTTGCTGACGCTGAGTAGAGGGGATCTGTGCTCTTACTAGCGTAGGCAAACCAAACGGCTAGTACACGTATTTTACCCGACATCGCTTACAAGCGGCTGCGTGGTGGGCGAGAGCAGCTTCAATCATTCGGTCGCCGCCAGACAGTACGTATATGGATAAAATATAATTTACCTCTTTTATCCGTTTTATTCTGAATGTAGCGTGATAACAAGAGAAAATAAGAGGTTGAAACTCCTTGGATTGATCACTTTTGAGAAAAAAAAACTGTTTACAAAAATTAATAGAGGGGAAGACTGCAAAGAAGAATAAAAAGGGAGAGGAAGAGGAAAGATAAGAAGAAGAAGATGAGTTTTGTTGACAGATTTGGTGACGGAGCGAAACATAGAACATGAAGAGAACAGTTGAATCCCGTTTTCAAACAGAATCATCATTGATTAAAATGCCATTCTTATATGTTATTTCATTATTATTCAAATGACTATGTTCTGAAATTAGTGGACGAGTTAGAAGACAAACAAAACACTCGATGGCCACATGCATACGTTTTCTGAAGATTACCGCTAATACAATACTCTTAAGCGGTTAATTAAGAACTATGACCGTAATGTTTATTTTCACAATTACTTTAAAAATTAAACGTTACATCAAGTTTAGGATAAGGAATACAAACATTCTTAGACACTCTCAGTGGCGTATCTATAATGTGGCTTTAGGGGGCCAGGGTTGGGTCGGTTTTATACAAAAGAAAAACCAAATTACGACTAATCATCATTACGTTTAAAGTGGCTGAAAAACGTGATAACGTCCTGAAATCAATCCAATTGAAGTAAACGGTAAAAACAGAATAAAAATACGCGTTATTGAAATACTGTTTAGAATATACTGTACTTATTGACTGAATTGATTTTCCTGTATTTCATATTTCAAACATACCCATTTCAAACACTGTGTAATAAACCTGTTTTTATTTCGAAAAGAGCTACTACTATATTGGCGTACACATTTGAAAAAATTAAGATAAAAGCCTAAAAATTAAGAGATTAACTAAATTCGTCAACTTTTTCGACCCTCTGGGGGGGTCTCTGGAGGAGGGGTCACCCGTCCCTTCCTTCCCCCTTTAAATACGCCCCTGGATACTAAAACTTCCCAAACGTTGGTATAGATATAATGAAAGAACAACAGTAATGTCTATTTTGTTCAATAATTTAATTTTGTTCCTTTTATTTTTCTTTTGTAGATTAAGATGTAGGATTGTAAAGAACAACTTTTTCGTCTACGTTGTGATGTAACGTATTCTATTTATAACACACAACTCTGAAACATTCGGATAGGTGTCAAAGCCACGGACAAATATTATTTTATTATAATTAATGATATCGAACGGTGTTTTCAATAATCGATTTTGTTGTCGAACACAAAGGCGTTAAGATTGTCGGATGCGTTCCATATATGATAGCGAAGATTTAGGTTAAATTAGATAATTACAAATATAGATTTCAAGGCCGCACACGACCTACCCTGATACAATCGCATTCACCCAGTGACTTAATTGCTTATGCAAAGGCTGTCTGTCCAAGGTAAATAGGTCACGACCCGTAGCCGCGGAAGTCTTCAGACGCAGTTAAGCAGCGCCAAATCTGACTTCTACAACTATCGCTGTCATCTTCTGTAACAGTTCCTTTGTTGAATAGTTTGTATCATAGTACTTCGGAATTCATCTGTGTTATAAAGTGGAACATTTCAAACTATTCAGTCCACGACTTTGCCTCACTGTCTGTCTGTCTGTCTGTCTGTCTGTAGTCTTGATTATCACTAGTAACTTATTCTAAATAAACAAAACATCTCTGTCCTTCCATCATATACTCTATTTCTTATACTAGGTTCTATTTTCAGTTTTAATCTGTTTTTGATTTTGGGGTAATGATACTTTAACACTTCACTTTTTATATGGCCTGCTCTTGTTTTATCTACTATCATTCTACTGAATGTTGTATATTAAGAGTGGCAGTTATTATTCAGAAATACCAGTAATATCTGTCATGATAATACTTTATTTAATATTATTCATGGACACAAATAAACACTTCAAAGTTGTATTATTTCACAATTTACTTAGTTTGTGAACTGCAATATTGACACATAATGTTTATTTATTATAAACCAAAAACCTGCACTGATCCCCTTTTCATTCTTGGATTTTATTTCTAAATAGTTTTATAGTTTTATTAAAATCAAGAAATCTATTTATAGAAGAAAATGAAGGTTTGCCTTTTGGCATTATATAATTATTTCACATTGGTTCACTTTCAGTTCTACTTTATATTATTTTACATGGTTTCTAAATTTGATATTTTGTTATACTTTCATTTGTTATTATGTTCATCATTTTCTTTTGGGGTTTGGGTTTTTTATAAGAGCACTCCTTCTTCTTGTGGATTCTGTCTTGTTCTGGTTTCTTCATTAATTTCTCCTATTCTCCTTGTTCCGTATAAATGTATTTCCTTTTCTTATTGTGGATGTTGTCATGTTTTGGGTTTCTTCCTTACCTACTACTATCCTACCTGGGTGTTGCGTGCTTAACGCTCTCGAAATTATCTTGAGTTAGTTTTGCAAGCTTAGGGAAGCTGGTAGGAAGTCAGAAAGTGTTTTGCATTAATTAGTGGACTGTAAATTATGATTAAGTAACGTTTATTGAAATCATTCAGAAGCGCAGGCCCACGCAATTACGTCTTAGTTCATAGCGAAAATATAAGATGTGGCGTAAGTTAGCAGGCTACGTAATGTGTAGCATTGAAATTAGATCAAATAAGAACATAGAAAATTTAGGCTGCCGCGGCTTGGCGAGAAAGCAAGGGTTCAAACGCACTGTTGAAAGATTGAGTGAAGACTGATTAGTCGCAGCGGCGTAGCCACGTGGAACACCGCTATGGTGACGTAAGTGCGCTAGGCAGATTGCGCGTGAGCAAGTACAATGTACAATGCATTAACATACTGCCCGCCTCAAAATCGGCGATTTTGACATAGTTTGCAGTAAGAAAAAAGGACAAGTTATTTAGCGCATACAAGTATACATGAATATTGGCAAAAATACAAATATAATATAAACGAGTACATCATTAATATTAAATACATCATTAATCAATGCTCCATAAGTTATATGTAACAATAATCCAAATGCTTGAATATGCGATAAACCATAAACACTAATAAGAATAATACATGGCAATAAGGACATTGTGGGTGGCTTTGCACAAACATTAAAAAACTACAACTAATTTAAAAATAACAGAGTGACACTTTGCGTGTAATAAGCAGTATTGCGCAACAATACAAGGTAATGTACCTGGAAAATTTACTATGACAATATACAGTAGAAGTATGCCACAAATATTGATAATAATGTACAATAAAAATACCCAAAAAATTTAGTATAATAATACAATGAAAATACCCAAAAAATTTAGTATAATAATACAATGAAAATACCCAAAAATTTAGTATAATAATATATACTGCACCACACCATAATTGACATCACACTAAGAAAAAGTAAAACGTTTAAATGTTCACCAATGCACCGCTACATGGCGTCCATTAATGATACAATAAATACAGGTGCATAAATGGTATACCTTACATAAGTTACATAATATAAATTACATAGACAACATAGTAGTCAGTAAAATGTGCAAGGTAGAGCATGTGCTCGACCGGCAATGTCCCGGGCATGAAACACCGAGGCGCAATCAGTCTGTTGCCACCGGAAGTGGGCACAGCTTATGAATGGGTCTACGCAGAATGCCGTTAGCAGTGCGGACGTCCGCGACACGTACCAACGAATCCTGCCCAAGATACGTCTGAGTGACAACACCGCGCTTCCAAAGCAATGGTGGAGCATTGTCATCCAGAATAAGGACCAATTGTCCTACCGATAAATTTTTATACTGCTTTTTCCACTTGTTTCGCTGCTGCAGCTGGTGCAGATAGTCTCTTGACCAACTCTTCCAAATGGAACGAGTAAACCCTTGCAAAAGCTGCCATCTCCCCAAGCGACTCATATTTGTATCCGAATAATCGGATTCCGGAAGCGCGGTAAGGGGGGAGCCAACCAAAAAGTAAGCTGGAGTCAACGGTTTGGGATCCCCGGCGTCATTTAAAATGGAGAACAAGGGGCCGGCTTGACTTGGCTTGGCTTGACTTAGTCCCACGTGGACTGGCGAAGTCTTGATCGGACCTTTGAAACTCGTCCTGCTGGAAGAGCTTGTAAATGCCTTGGACCGCTGCCCGCCCTGACGTAGGAACATAGGACCGGCGTAGTCGACGGCGCATTTTGAAAATGACTTGGAGGGAGTGACTCTGGGAACGGGTAATTGGCCTAAAGTTTGGCGTGAACCAGTAAGGACCATGCCACCGTTGCTGGTGGCCGTGTAACAAACGGGGTTAACAGCCGCGGGATAGGATGTCCGCGGGATTGTAATGCGGGGCGACGTGATACCAATTGCCCTTTGCAGAGAGCTGCTGTATCTCCGAGACGCGGTTGGCGGCTGGCGGCTGGCGATTGGCGGTTGGCGCGCGGTAATTAATGCGAGTATCATTAATGTCGTCACGAGCCATGAACGAGGAGACCGGTTTGGTCATGTCCACCTTGAAGGGTAGATTCCCGGCGAGTATAAACCCTAGTTTAGTTTCCTGGATTGTCGGACAATGTGGACTTCGAACGAATTTAGTCGGCTCAATTAACTGCAAAAGGTATTGTGCCCCAAGTAATATGTCAATTTGTGACGAATTATTAAATTGCGGGTCAGCTAAAAATATCCCTCTAGGAATTTTCAAGGAAGCGATGTCAAAGGATTCGGTTGGAAGATTGTTTGTGATTCGGGGCAGAAAAGCGCAGTGGACATTTAAGGTGAAGTCCTTATAACGTGAGTTTAAGCGCACGCGCGTGCTAAAATTGGCCTGACATGATGAGTTATTTATACCCGCAATAGGCAGCTGGGATTTGTTTAGTTTTAGGCCCATGCGGCGGGCGAAACCCATAGTACAAAAATTAGCCTGCGACCCTGAATCCAGCAGGATTCTCACCGGGCGCCTTTTACCATGATGATCGATAGTAGTGCATACGGCGGTGGACAATAAAATTGATTTATTCGTCTGTAGCTTCAGGGAACATTGCTTATTGTTCCTGTTGCTAGACTGATTTATCGAAGCATGGAGCATAGTGTGGTGCCTTTTCGCGCATGCCTTGCATGAAAATTTGGAAGGACAACACGAGCTGTTATGGCCCGAGCGAGTACAATTCAGGCATAGTTTATTATGTATTAACACTTCTTTACGTTGTATAGGCTGTAGGGCGATAAATTGCGGGCATTCAAGTAGTTTGTGACTACCACGACACGGCTGACAAGATTTATTGTTTGGAGGAGTGTGCACTTGGAGGAGTGTGCACTAGTGACCCAGTGAACTCCGCGCGCTTAGTTGATTTGCGATAAGAAGCATTATCGCTAACCTGTCTAAAGCCAGACGAACCGGTCGGTGCATTTATGTTTTGTAACAGCTGACGTCTTGAATTTAAAAACTTAATGAAATTATCATAAATAGGAACTTGTTTTTCGCCTAAGGTTTCCTTCCACAACCTGCACGTATGCTCGTCAAGTTTTTGGGATAGAAAATGTACAAAAATAATCTCGAACGTATTTACAGAAAGTTTTAATGAGTTCAGCGCATTTATGTTGGCGGTGAGCTCATCTATAAATTTATAAATGCTGAGCACGGACTCACGTTGAATGTGTCTCATGCCCAGGACGTTTGCTGCGTGATAAGTGGTTACAATCAATTTATTGTCATAGCGCGCCCTTAACAACTCAATGGCCAACGTGTAATTTTCGTGCGAGATAGGTAGCGATTTTATGACATTCAGCGCCTCGTCTTTTAATGATAAGTGCAAATAGTGAAGCTTCTGGATGCCAGTCATGTCCGTTCGGACATGCACTAGCTCCAAAGCATGTGGTAAAAGTGTTGCCACTCGATTATATCACCTGAGAAGCAGGGTAGCTTAATAGGTTGCAATTGAATGGGAGGCGTGCTGAATGTAACTACCTCAGATGGACTTGCTGCCTTCCTGGTCATTTCCTCGGCATGGTCTATTAAATTTTGCAGCTTGCATTCTATGCTGCATAAGACGTCTTCTGTTTGAACCCTATCGCTAGCAGAAGCAAAATCGGAGTCCTCAGACTCGATTTGTGTCTGGATCTCGTCATATTTAGCCGATAGTTCCATAAGGTGGCGAAACTTTATTTTTAATTCATGATTGTCATGCGTATCATGATCAAAATTGTCGGCATAAGTATTTATGCGTGATATAGAGGCCTTGATCGTGCCACGTTTCTTGATCAGCGCCTTCATATCCGACATGATTGGGTATGAACAAATAAAAAGAACAAGAATTTAAATGATGCTACAAAGGCCAAGTTAATGCAACGAGATGAGCCAAACCAGGCAGGAAGTCCAAATCATAAAGTCACGCAACGACACGGTAATACTTACTAACATATCTTAACTAAATTTATGTGACAATAAAATCCTGAATTAGGCATTACAAACAATATGGCAGTAATCATTAATGACATGAGTGCTGTTTGAAAGATATGACTTACAAATAAAGAGAATATTAATTGAGTTCGCAAAAAATTATAAGTTCATATTCAAATTATTGAAAAATATTTTAAATTATTAGATCATATTATTATTTCTATACTGCTTTGATTAATTTAATGGTATTGAGAAAAAATATGCGAATTATGCAAGTTGAAACGAATGTAAAACATGAGTTCAGTCAGTTGAAATGGTACTTATCGGCATGTTCTAGAATGCATCGAAAGCCTGTCGGAACCCTAATAGTCGTGTCAGGTACTCAAGGATAGATAATGTAGACATGGTCGTTGCCTGTCCGGTGATGTCCAATGCGGTGGAATCCTGTTTAGATAGGCTGCTCTGGATTTTCCCAATGCTGCATGCCACGTGCTAGATATGCTGCAATGATGATTCCAATGTTCCGCTTAGCGAAATGTGACGTCCCCAATTTCGTGTGATACGATTCCCAGAAGTAGGTGCTAATTGACGAGTTGTTGAATTTAAATTGAAGAAAAAGAAATGCTGATAGGCCTGCTTAATGCACTAAACCATGAGACGAATTGTCCATGGGTTTAGTCACGTCCGTGAAATACAAATCCGGGGTCGGAGGACCATATGTTGTCGCTGGACGAGAATGCTGTCGCTGGACGAAAGTGCGGTCGCTCGCGAGCCGAAAATGTTATCGCTTGTGGACAGAGAATGGCGGTCGCGTTGGACCAAAAATATTGCCTGTAAGGCTGAAATAAAATCCGGTTGCGGAGGACCATATGATGCAGAAGCGCAGGCCGCGAAATTACGTCTTAGTTCATAGCCAAAATATAAGATGTGGCGTAAGTTAGCAGGCTACGTAATGTGTAGCATTGAAATTAGATCAAATAAGAAGAACATAGAAAATTTAGGCTGCCGCGGCTTGGCGAGAAAGCAAGGGTGCAAACGCACTGTTCAAAGATTGAGTGAAGACTGATTAGTCGCAGCGGCGTAGCCACGTGGAACACCGCTACGGTGACGTAAGTGCGCTAGGCAGATTGCGCGTGAGCAAGTACAATGTACAATGCATTAACACTGGGTATTACCTTTTTCTATATTTTTAGTTTTGCAGTTTATTTTGATGATTCATCACTCGTTGTAACACTGGTTTTAAATGAACTTTTACTTTAATCTATGATTATACTTCACGGTGGTTCTTAATTAATTTTTTATTTTGCTTTCTCGGATTTTTAAAATATTTTTATTTTATTTTTATTGATCATTCTACCATTCAGAATTATTGGCATCTGTCATGCTACAATATGTAGTGAAAGGAAGTAAAAATATAAATATATAAACAGTGTAACCATGACATCTCTTTAAGAAAGTGTATAACAATTACAGTATGTACAATACTCAATCATAATGTAACAGTAGTGCCGTCAAACATAAATGTGAATAGTGAAAATGACCTTCTGAAATAAATCAACAACAACTCACTACGAGCACCATGTATCCAGAGACCGAGCATCATGAATAAACAACACACTTAGAGTCAACAGATTTAATGGAGGACCACTACAACTGGAACTAAGATCATCCAGAAAACCCCGCCGTAGAGGATCTAGAAGAGGACCAGCTATGTATATACTCAATACCCAGGTGACACGGAAGGATAACTTCTGTGGTTGTACTTATTTTAAAAACCCCGAGTAAAGACAGTATATTTATCGTAAAGAGTTATATCAATCCTGTAAATTGTAATGTAGTAATAGGGATAGTTAATATTCCTAAATAATAGTAGCCTGAAACTGCAAACAGGTATAACTAAGTAAAAAGTAAATGAACCTATTCTTCAAATGGTTTACATAATGTTCTAAATAATCTGTAATATCATAAAAATTAAAGCCCGGATCCGTGGTATTTTATTAAATATGCAGCTGTATGATTTTGAGCTCATCAGAATAATGTTTCAAACAGAACGAAAGCGTTTAGTTCAGAATTTAATCACTAAGTAAGAATGATAAATGTTGTAGCTAACATCTTAGTAACATCCTGATAATATATCTGAAACCTTGCATTGAAATTTGTAATAAAGAGATGTCTTTGCTAAACCCTAGAGAGTGAGTAAATTTACGAAACCTTAATCTAACTCCTAAACTTTACAGGTTCCTCATTTGTGCGTAAGTAATCAGTACATACAATGGCAGCCGGTTTAATTGACAAGGGCCAATTAAACTGCTTCCCAGTGTTATAATGTCGTAAAAAAGAGACGTTATAAGGTGATCTACTTCCGTCATTTTTAATCAGTAGATGAGTTAGAAGCTGTTCTTCATGTAACGTGATTATGTTATTTCTTTTACTTTTTGTATCTGGATTTGCGATTTACCTGGTTTAATATTTCAATAATACTTGTTATTCCCGATGTACATTTGTAATACTAATTTAGTTCAATGAAAAAAAAAATTGATAGCTATAGTGGAACTTATAATCGCTTCCCCTGAATATAAACGTTCAAAAACTAAAATTGTAAATTCAAAGACTAACCAGTTCAACACAAAAATACAGTTATTTTTACTTTTTTAGCTGTTTATATCTTTGAACTTTTTCCCTCGTATTATTGCTTCTACATTAAGCCTTCTTTAGGCTTATATTTTCAAAATTGTCATATTATTATTTGTTTCATTCACTTTCTGCTACAGTCCATTTCTTGATGTATATAATACTATAATACTTATAACTATTTTACCTCAAGATGTATTTTTTCTTTAGGGACATGTTTAACCACACAAAGGCACCATAATGAACATTTGGGAAAATTTACAGATTTACAAACATAAAACACAAAACAAATTAATACCAGAACAAATACAAATCAATACAAAACATGACACAATATTCAAAGCACTCAACATCGAAAATACACAAAATACAAAAACAGATACCACAACCACACACAATAATGCAACATTGAAGGACCAAAGACCAACAAACCACCATAATAACATCCAGAAGCCAACACACAAATACTGCACCAGAAGCAAGATGGCGAAGGTTGAAGATGGGAGAACAGGATCTCCCGAAACATGTCCCTAAAGAAAAAATACATCTTGAGGTAAAATAGTTATAAGTATTATAGTATTATTTGTTTGTAAACTTTTGGCTCTATGCATTTTTGAGGATATGGGAATCTTCAATTTTTTTTTTTGTTTAAGGTCGCTGCAACAGCAACGGTCATTAGCGACCACAAAATGAATTTGTACAGATTCTTAAACAGATATATTAACATATCGTAAATATTTGTTTAAATACCAAATAGTGTAAACAAATGAGATAGATAAAAGTATTTAACAAATAAAAGTATTAGTTTAAATGATGCAAAATAAAATGAGAAATATGAAACCCTCATAACACAAACAATATAAATACAAATCATGCGCATAAATAAATATAACTAAATATACATATAATAAATATAACACTAAGTAATAAAATATAACAACTATATAATAATAAGTCATAATAACATATCAATCTATTAACTTAATTACACAATTTTTACTTCCATGTTCTTTAAGGAAATGGAAGTATGGTGATGGCAAAAAAAATCGTGTTCGAGATTATTGCAGATTCAGATTTTACTACACTCAAAATATGAAAAAAGTCCTTTTTCGAAATGTGTGTGTGTGGATTTATTTGGCAAACGATAACAGCCGCAAACTCAAACAGAATCAAATAAGGTTTAGGATACAGCCCTGAATTGTAGAGTTCTCAAGACCTGTTGTGTTGGTGAAGATCGGTTAAGGGAAAGGGGTAGTTTACCTGCAACATTTTATGTTTTAACAAAGGTAAATTTTTTTATGACGAACGATAACTCTCGCAAATTCAAACAGAATCAACTACTTTTTTGCATACCTTTTTGAATTATAGAGAGCTTAAAGTTTTGTTGATTTTGTTGAAGATCGGTTAAGGGAAAGGGGTAGGTTACCAGCAACGTTTTATGTTTTAACGAGAGTAATTTTTTGTATGACGAACGATAACTGCCGTAAATTCAAATAGAATCAAATAATTGTTTGCATACGTTCCTGAATTATAGAGTACTCAAGGTGCGCTGTTTTTGGTGACAATCGGTTAAGGGAAAGGAGTAGTTTACCTGCCACCTTTTATGTTTTAACAAGAGTAATTGTTTCTATGACGAACGATAACTGCCGCACATTCAAACAGAATCGAATAATGTTTTGCATGCATCCTTGAATTATAGAGGACTCAAGACTTATTGATTTTGGTGAAGATCAGTTAAGAGAAAGGGGTAGTTTAAGTGCAACGTTTTATGTGATAACAAGGTTAATTTTTTCTATGCTGAACGATAACTGCCGTAAATGCAAACATAATCAAATACGTTTTTGCATACATTCCTAAATTGTAGAGACCTCAAAGCCTGTTGATTTTGGTGAAGATCGGTTAAGGGTAAGGTGTAGTTTACCTGCAACATTTTATGTTGTAAGAAGAGAAATTTTTTCATGAAGAACGATAACTGCCGTAAATTAAAACAGAATCTAATAATTTTTTATATATGAGTCGCCTAGTTCCAAAACTGGCCTTCTCCATTCTGAGTAACTTTCCAGGAAAAGCAAAAAACGATTACAAATATTTATTGCTTTGTATATGCTGTTATTTCATGTTTTTTAGGTTCTAATTTAGTATTTAATTAAATATATTTTTTAAAAATGGGAGTATAATAATGATTTCTGCAGTAAATAAGCATTTTAAATATGGACAAAGCCACTTTTGGAACGGACCCATGGTAAGATCAGTTCTGGAAATTACCTTCGTGGATAAGATTAGCTTTGGAACTGAAATGCTAAAAGTAGGTCAGAAAGCAATTTCGGAGTGTAAATCACAAAAAAAATGTTTTTAAAGTTTTATTTACTTTCAAATGTAAACATCTAAAAACTGTAAAAAATATTATTAGTTTCTTTCAATCGAGTTCATAGGGTTTCTATTAAATTCTCAAATCTTCATCCTCTTGCACATGCTGACACTGAATTTCTTCTTCCCTTTCTTCCTTTTCTGGCGGATCAGTTAGATTTTTGAAAAACTCAAGTTCAGGAATGTCTTGCCACTCATTTCCAAAATGTTTTTTTAGTAAATTTCGGACATCATTCAGTTTGGCTGTCCTTATAGGAATACCTGGTGCTACAATGTCTGGCCACATTGTGTATGAGACTGATTTTTTTTTAAAACACTCCTGAGAACACACAGATTAGAGCGATAGGCTGTTTCACCTCTTATTTTGATGGCACCACTGTTAAATCTAAAAACAATAAACCTTTTTGATGGAAGAAGTCTGAAGTGCCAACGACCAGGTTTTAGAATAGCTCTCTCAGTTACTGTCTTCCAGTCATACACTGGACAGTCTTCAGATGACAGCTTAACGACTGTACCGTGCTGAGAAAATATGTCCAAATATTCTTGAGGTTGTACGATTGTATCTTTCTTTTTTATATCTTTTTCAATGACACCAAACACTCGGTCTGGGGGCATGTATGAATGGCCAGTAACGGGGAAGATCAATTCGGCACTTCTAACGTGTACTGGGGCTTTGCATCCTAACCAGTGAGAGAGCATTCCTATCATCATCGAATTCTTATTTTGCCCCCCCGCAACCGTCAGAGAATAGTCTAATTTTATTTATTCTTTCTGGAATTACTGTTGTAACAAGTCTGTTATAAACAGCACTTAGGCCTACAACTTCGTTTGAACCCTTTGCGCTGTCTACCTCTGTCCATGCGTAAATAACAACATTGTCTTTTGGTAATTTATTTTTTGAAGATCCTTGGCATATGGTGCAGTTGTACATGTACACTTCCCTACAATAATAGGCACTCTGGTCCGGCACCTTCGGCAGTACCTGATTTTTTTGACAGTCGAAAGAAAACGACAAAATGTTCTCATGTTTTTCTTTGAGCAAATTAAAAAAAGCTTTGGCCCTAAGGGAGTGGACACGTTTTTGGACAGAGAGGTTCGCTTTTTCAGCTTGATCTTGGCACGTTTTAAGTTTTTCTGTATACTCTAAACACGTTGAACATACATCAACTGCAGGAGTGCCAAAACCGATGGTGTAGTTTTTGTTGATGTAGGTTCTAAAAAAAGCCTTTTTAACTTTTAAGTCTATGTACCACAATGCACATCTTGTGGTTAGAGCGGATTGTTAATAAGATAGTAAGTGTTTGTGAAAAGGTTCTTGTCCCGTGCTGAATATTAAAGCGTGATTTCTCTATAGCATTTTAATTGTGGCGTGAGTGCGAGCTGTGCTTGTGTTATGTCTATGACACCCTATATAGCAAGTTGCCTGTCCTAGGTGCTCGGCAAATGGCGAGATGGGTGTCGGGGTTGGCCTAAGACCTGCCAACCCTTTGTGCAGAGAAACTCCATAAGTCTTGAGTCAGTCGGGACAGACATGCAAACTCTTAGAGAAATTCTGCCCCCAGAAATCATCCGTTTCAACTACAGCTCAACCTAGGCACATGGCCACCTACTACATTGAACAATTCAGGTGTGATCCATCTCAATTTAATTTAACACCATCATTTACCACAACACGGTGCATCTGCAGACACTCTCAAAAACAGCCTTATAAAATCCGCTCAGAACTTGTTTAAAATTTGCAAACACATCTTAGGTTTCGTGCCTGCATGTTCGGAGACTGTACATAAGATAAACACCTTATATATATTTAAGACACTCTTATACTATGTAAGGGATTTAGATGAACAGCTCTGAGTTTCCTTGTTTCTCGTGTTCAATGTATCGGAGTGTTGGTTGTGGCCTGCTTAATCATGTACTTCCATGTGGGCATAATGCAGGACTGGGGTGTTTGAATTTCGTGTCATTATTGTGGCATTAATAGTAATTATGGCTATTTCCCTGAGTTGTTAATCCAGACTGCATGAATCCTGTATTAAATAACAAATTAAATTATCTTGTAATGTGGGGGCAAATCAGTTGCTGAATTGTAAGTTGGGTATAGTTGTAAAGTTTCTATTATATGATGGGTTATAGCGAGAAGGTTGATGCAGGAATTGGGGTGTGTGTAGTACGTGTTTATGTGTAATTCTTGACATAAATAAAAAAAAAGGAATATGATATAATGTTAATGATGTATAGCAGATGTGCTATCAGGTCTGTCGACAGAACTCGTAATTCTAGGCTACCTTGAATCAAATACTATATATTGAATCAAATATTATATATTGAATCAAATACTATATATTGAATCTAATACTATCATAGATCAAATAGCATGTACCAGATATCAAATACCCAGTGCTTTATAATAACTATCATATATTGAATTTCATATATCAAATAATATATATATATATATATATATATATATCAAATACTTTATATCAATTATCAAATATCGAATTTTAGATGTTAATATCAAATATCAAACCTTGAGTTGCATTTATTTTTTTTACTAGCCACTGCATTAAGCATTCATGCCTAAATCTATGGTGTTTTACAATAGTTGTACATGCATAATGATTATATATATATATATACACATACATAACTTCTAATATTGATGACTCTCATATGCAGAGCAATAAATTTTGGTGATTAAAAAAATTCTTGCATACATTCACATGATGCTTAGGGCTTGATCAAGGATATACATATATTTGTATTTTAATAGTACCCAGTGGCATTTATATAATTGTACTTGACTCACGCTTATTACATTATGTACAGACTGGACATCAAATAAATATAAATTTGTTACTGTTAATAGAGATTCTTATTTGCGAGTCCTGACATCCAACCAGTGGACATGTCTGAAATTGTGGCTTGGGTCTTTGCACACTTTAGGCTTCCTCTAGGTTCATTACCTAGTTTTAAATATCATATCTCTCCCTTTTACAAAAAAAAAAAATAATAAAATAAAACAAAAAAAATTCATAAAACACTTAATAAAATAAAGGGGGGTTTCAGCTGCACTATTTGGTATTTAAGTATTTAACGTATATACTCAAGGTCGCTTCCACATTATCAGTGTAAATATGTATGTATTCATTATAAAATTGCATCAGGGTTAAAAATACATTTAAACAATACTTACGTACTCAGAAGTTTTTATGTTCTTGCATTACCGAGATTCTACTTTCTCACCTTTTAAATGGTTCTTGCTTGTAAAAATAAGTTTCTAATGAGAGTTCAGAAAATTCAACTAACTTACAAATCTTGTCTATAAAAGGTAAGCCGTTCGTTGAATCGTTTTTTCTTGTGTGTGAAAAGATTTACTCAATGGTCTCGAAACGTTGCGACGCGCACGCACCGTGACCCGTAACCATGGCAACGTAAACTGACACAGCATCCGAGAGGACTTTAGTTTACGACAAACCGTTCCTGTGTTAGGCTGTTCGTTCTGGTGTTTAGTGTCTATAGACAAGATTGTACGGAGCTTTTTGTTGGAAACGGTGGTAAAACAAAATACGTTAGTCGTAAGTTTGAACATTAAATGTTATGGGTTAAATATGGTGTACGTAAATGTGAACTAACTCTGATAACCTACAATCTCGAAATGCATTTAGTAAGAGAATATTCACTATTAATTGTAACGAAGTTTAAATAAAAGTTCATTTAACTCTATAAAAATATATACGATATATGATACTCGTTTAATATGAGCACAAATATGTGTTGTCCAGTTTTGTGTAAATATTTTTATTTTACAGATATATGAGTATTAATGTTTTGCAAACAATATTTAGCTTTCAACTAAGTTGACTTAAATACAGTTTATTACCGTACATAATTAAGTAACTATACGCATATATAACTCACGATATTAATTTTGATGACTCGTTCGGCACTTGGTGAAACATATTAATACAAAGGTTTTGTAAAATATATAAAAACACTTTGTACGTTTCGCAGACTTTATTTAACTCTGACAGCTGTCAGAGTTAAATAAAATCTGTGAAACGTACCAAGTGTTTTTATATATTTTACAAAACCTTTGCATATATAACTATTTTGCTGCTGTAAATTACAATACTACATAACCATTACTAAAATAAAATATACTTATAAAAGTGACAAGTATTCAGGCCATAGAAAATTTTTGAATGGTCTGGAACTGCCTTGTAGCTATTAGATAAATCTTGTAAATGTTTTAAAAAGCAATAAGAAGAAAAAGAAATATGTGAATGTTGTATGAAAGATTTTCAACTCTTGAGAATTAGATAAATCACAATTTATTCAACATTAAAGTAACTTTAAGAGTGTAGATGAACAGGGAATTATCGAGTTTTCAGATTCATTATTTAAACTTAAATAACATATTAAATTTCATAGGTAATATATCATTGTAAAATATCACAAAGAATGTAAATTGTGTAAAAAAAGTATTCAGATAGAGTATGTATTGGACATCAAATGCTAAGTGATAGACAAAAATTAAAAAAATAAAATTTCCCTGGATGGAGGTATCATCAGTAAAATGATTTTCTGGCCTGTTGGACCGTGGTTCTCTATTTTGAGCCAAACATTTTGTGTACAGCTGCTGCAGTCATCTTCAGTTGTATTTTGTTTCCATCGATGCCAAGTGTTGTGCGTGACGAAGGGCATGCCCGTCGCGCGCTGTTGTGCCCCGACCACAGCTTTCTAAAGAGCTCCCGCCGTGGGTACCGAAATTCTTTAGATTTTTAGATGTGGTGTGCAACCGGACGTACGGTGTTTCTTTTATCGTTGTTATCACAATTTTGTGAAAGTCAGATCTTAATTTTTCATTTATATTTTTCGATCTGCTATATCCTCATGTTTCACGTCTGGGCAGGACATCACCTTGGTGCTTGCCGCCCATATCCCCCTTACTCTTTGCTGTTGGTCTGAATACACTGAATATACTTTTTATATTCCCACATTGTCACAATATTAAAAAATTATTCTAATTTATAAATTGATGTAGACCTTACTATAATTGAGAAAACAGTTTATTTCTAAAAGTACAAATTTCATAGAACACCTATATACATATGTAGACTAAATATGTGCTATACACGTCTTGAATCTAGGTGACTGCCTTCTAAACTAGGCGTCTGAAAATTAGAATGCAGTCAGCTCTTGATTATTCTCGCTACTAATCAAGAAGTGTTTGGCGGATAAACAAAAAACAATGCGGCAAAGGTTTAATTCAAAAACAGCTGACAATGCATTGAATTGTAATTGAAAATTATTAAACAGCATAGTATGTTTAATATATAATTATATATACACATTAAATATATAAATTATATAACCGAGTGTGTTGAGTATATATGCATCTTGAATGTAACGCTACATATAATTTTAGCATTTTAAGTTGAAAATATATTTTCAATACCTAATTGTATTTTTAGCTGGGGACTAGTACCTGATTAGTAAGGAACTGGAGATTTATAATCATTTCATTTTGACTTCGATTAGCGCCGAAATTTTCAGAGTATTCACATCAGCGTTGAGCGTCAGCTTTCATGCTTTTGTCAAACCGTTTCACTGATATGTTTTGAGGGCAACCGTTTCACGTATTCGACACAGTACGCCTAATGAGAGAAGTTTTTAATGTTTTATGTAAGCCGTAACATTAATTACTTCAATCCTTATTTCGTAGTGACCGTCAATCAATGAATTTTTCAGTGCAGGTTAATTACTTTCACTGAAAAATTAATTACTTCATTAACCCGTGATTAGTACTTCATTAGTACTCATACGTATGTGGTCACATTTTACACCACAAAAACATGTAAACTGACCAATAAAACAGAAATTCTGGCAGATTCTGCACTACCTAGCACAGTAAGAAACTGTTATTCTGGAAAACTGTCAAACCTCCGTTTCCTGTTGTTACAGAAGTAACCAATTACTTTTTTATAGAATCTGATTAACAATAATAATTTATAACATACGTGTATGTGTGTGTTTGTTACAGTTGAATTCTCAAACTTTTGTTGTTATTCAATTGTTAGTATATATTTTCTAACCAAACTTAGAACTTTTTACAAAAGTATTACGTCAAAAAAGAAATTATTACAATTATTTGAACTTGGAAAACAGTAAAAGTTGTAAAACAAAAGATGCAAGGTAGAAAAGTATTGTACAAACAAGCTTTCCCTATTTAGTTATGTAGTTATTACTATTACTTCAGCTTCTGATAGTTTAATACTATTTTTGTATGATACCCACGGTTTACAATACGTCTTTTAAGATAAAATTATTTTAGTTGATAAAATATTAAAAATACACAGATCAATTATGAAAATTTTAATTAAGAAAGTTGTGTTAATGATTATAATCACAAACAGAAATTACACTTTTGTACACCACTATAGAAACATTTTCCGATTAGAGCTTTCAAGCTTCACAGCTCATCGTCAGATCCGAAATCAGATATCTTCCTTTCCGATCTGATGGCGAGCTGTGAAGCTTGAAAGCGTTAGCCGGGAATCTTTCTGTAGTGGTGTGCAACAGTAAAATTTCTGTTTGCAATTATGAAATGTTAAGGCCCTGTATCGTTACCCAACAAATTACTAGATTATTCTAGATTAATAGAATTACTAATCTAGACTATTTTATTCTAGATTACCAAAATTACTAGATTACTAGATCATGAAATTAAAAAATGGAATGAACTTGACTTGAACATTAATATTATATTATAAATGGCAGAACAGGTATAATAAATAAACACCAATTGCATTAACGAAGACAAATAATATTAGCATATAATTTCTTTATTCGGTAAACATAAAGTTTTACCTTTACGTATGTAATGACATTTTAATCAAAACGATCTGGGTCAATCTAAGTTCCCGGTCCCGAAAACATTTTATGTTTTAGTTTATCCAATATTACCTTTGCCTCTTCCTTCTGGTCTTTGTTTAGATAAAGCGCAGTTTCTTGATTGAAACCACTTCGTTTAGTAATACCCGTATTCCCCACGAACATTTCCAGCTTATCCATTATTTGCGTACCGATAATGTTGAAAAGTTCTAGCATCAGCTCGCTGAGAGCTTGTGGAAAAGGTGTTTCAGGTATTTCCTCGTAGTCGGTGTCATCGACGTTGCTATGACCGGCTCGCTTCATTGTGTAACCACTGGTCGTCCCAGCGGCTAACAACAGAACCGCGCACAACAAGAAACTCAGTCACTTATTCATGATTGGTGAACGTATGCCACGAAATTCGTACTAGACAACGAGTGCTGCTAACATTTTCTCTCTCTTAAATAGTGAACAGGCGAAGTTAACGAGGTCGTAACACGTTGTTTTGTCGTCATTTTATGGACCATAAAACAATTCTGCTGCAATTTTAACATTTATTAATACAATTATTTACAACTTAATTCTTAAACAAACGTTTCAAAATTTGCATAAAACAGAGTACTAAATCAGCATACAGCTTTTAATATGTCGACAAAGCTACTTTTGAAGTACACTTGTTAATAAGATAAATTATAATTGTTCAGCTAATAAATTTGTTTTAATAGCTGCTATTCCTCTTGGTATGTAAGGATCGATGCAAAATAACAAATAAAATGCTTTCACAAGCTGCATTTTTTATTGTTATATTTATATTGCAAGAGAAGAAATAGAAGACATAGTATTAAAAACACAATAATAATAGTCTTTTATCTGGAGTAAGTTACATATTTTAAACAAATTAAAAAATGGTCTGTGATTAAACAAAATTATTTATTCTAAATTTAATAATGTCTTTAAATGATTTTAATGTTTCTTTTCCTTAATAATCTATTTTACTTATGCGTTGAATTCCACTGACGAAACCGCTGGACCGTTTCACTGCCACCTCTCGCTGCCTGTTGAATCTGCTGCTCTGATGACACGTGGAACTCTCAGCACACACGCACGTACGCGGATACACCGATAGCGTTTATCTCGTTTCTCAGGGCTCGGTAATTGGTGTAATTTAAATTAATGTAGTTACGGTGTATTGTACGTACACCTTCCCGAGTCTTGATGTGTCCTCGCGTCCACACAGATGTATTACGGTAAATACACCTGACCCTATGAGGAAATCTTCACTAACACGATAGAGCACTATTTAATTAATAATTTAATTTATTTGAGTTCTAATACCCAATATAATTCAGCAAACGGGCAACTCGTTGCTAAGATTCCGTACTCGTAACCCTTATGTAGAACGTATATTGATACGACAAACTCGCACAGGGACAACGTCTGTTGAGGCCGAGCTGTTAGGGAGAACTGACTGAAACTTCCTTCGCCAGGACCAATCCAAATGAAAATGGACCCTCCGATTGGTCGAAACACCTAGCAGGTGATTGATGGGTTAGATTAATAGACAGAAGTCCTGATAAATTTGGCTGAAAACTGCAAAAGGATGTACAGATTTTATCAAAAAGTTTTATGAAGAAGGATTATTTAGAAAGATGAATTATGTTAAAAAATACACATTAAAATAATATGTTTCGAGTCTTTGACATAAGAAAAATATAGCACTAATTTAGCATTATGAGCTGTCCAAGTCTCAATTAAATACGTTAATTTACACCAGAGTTATTCATATGTTATATATTATATGTTAATATGAATCACACGCAGACACGCGCACTTTAGCACTAAATTCGCACTTGATATGACAGAAAATAAATTTATGGGCATTTTGACATACAACAGTTAATTACCCATTTATTAATTCAAAACTTATAACTATTTTACAAAATTTATACAAAATCAATTTTCAACATGTCTATAACGTTATAAATTGGTATAAAAGCATGTAGTCCTAGCTACAAATACCCTTTCTGCGATGTTCAATTGCAGTATATTTACAAATATACAAACATAAAACACAACACAAACTAATACCTGAACAAATACAAATCAATACAAAATATGACACAATTTTCGAAGCACTCAACATCGAAAATACACAAAATACTAACACACACACCACAATCACACCCAATAAAATCAATTTACAGTACCTGAAGCCAACAGGAAGCCACAACAGTAACCAACCAACACATATGTACTTCACCAGACACATAATCCGGATGGCTGAGTATGGGTATAAGATGGTACCCGAAACATGTTTCAAATAAGGAGTAAATATCTTGAGGTAAAGTGATTATAAATATTAAATATATATACATCAAGAAAGAGGCTGTAGCAAAAAGTGTCCGAATAAATAAATATAGACCATACAAGGTAAATAAGACTACAGAAAAAAGTAAACAAAACAAAAGTGAGGTTATTAAACCAATCGTGACAATAGTGTAATGTGGAAATGAAAAAGTGAAGTGAATAACAATACAAAAAGTGAAAAGCAATAATCAGTTAACGAAATAATAAATATATATCAAATTATTCACCACATAAACAAACATTAACATATACTCTAACAACATAACCAAACTTCCAAATAACCACATTACCAAATTATTAAATAAATTTCAAACACGAATGAAACAACTAATGAACACATTAATATATACTTCAATTGACAATGCCAAAAGCACCAATTGATACCTAATTACATTAACATAAACACAACCAACAAAAAATAACTCTACATAAAACAATAAAACAGGCACAAAAATTACGGATACAAAATGAAATTGATCAATTATACAGTAAGAAAAACAACTTAACACTAGACATATATAAATTACACCTAGAACTAACAAGTATATTACATCCAATGACATGGAATAATAAATGCAATGACAATTAATAATAATAATAAATTATTAGAAAGTAAAATAAAATCTGAAAAATACACACAAAAAATACAATAAACAGAAAATTCAACACATTAAAACAACACCACACAAAAAATTTAAGACCAACAACAAACAAAAATAAATACACATTTTATCCCGGAACCATTAACCTAAGCAACGAAGATTTTAATAAAAAAGAAACGGAATATTTAAACAATATGTCAAAAACTAACCTAACTCAAAACATAAAAAAAAATCTAGGAAATTTAATAGTAGAAACATAATTTGCCATTAACCTAATACAAGACAATACACAAGAAGAAAAACGAATACAAGCAACACATATAATTAAAAAAATAATCACAAGTGAAATAAAAACAAATCTAAGCAAAAGCAGGATAATAAGACAATTAAAGAAATTAAAAATAAAATGAATACCAACAATGTAATCATAAGAAAAGCAGACAAAAGCCAGGCAACACTAATTATTGACAAAACAGACTACATCAGAAAAACTGAAGACTTCATAAACAATAATGATTGCATACAATTAAATAAAGACCCAACAGAAAAATATCTTAAACAAACAATAAAACTAATAAAAACAGCAAGAACATTTTCAACAATAAAAACAGGGACACATATATATATATATATATATATATATATATATTAATATTTATAACTAAATTTACCTCAAGATATACTTTTTTCCTAAATTTAGTTATAAATATTAAAGTATTATATACATCAAGAAACGGACTGTAGCAGAAAGTGATTGAAATATATATATACATATATATTTTGTAACGATACTAAATTTTCCTTGACGTTTCGTAAAGTTCACTTTGGGATCGTCTTCAGTTTATAATGATATACTTTGCTCGTGTCACTCTTTAATAAGCCCCACTGTTCTAGGCGTCAATTTTGTAACGATCCGTCGTATTTGAGTTCGGGGTTACAAAAATTATAATATAACTTTGTAAAAAAATTTTGTTTGAAAATAAAAAAAATTTGTATTTATTTTATTTTTTATTATTTACTTATTTATTTATTATTTTTGTCCTTAACTGTTTTAATTACTAATTTAATTGATTTATTGTGTTATAATAACAATAATTGGGTTCCAGCATTAAATAGATTATGAAATGTAATAATCGATTAGTGGTATTCAGCTATTTCGTGATTTTACTCCTTTGCGATGTTATTCTCTACTTCCTTGGAGTCCAGTTTTCAAATGTTACCTGAAATTCTTCTAAATATATGTTCACCAATAAATAAAACTCAAATTTAGAATATAAATGAATTTATTAATCCAATTGCGATTAATCGACTTTGAATCGAACGGCTAATCCACAGCTCGAAAACTCATATCTCAGGGCAAATGCTTTTCTTTATATAAATTATTAACATTGAATTATAGGTTCTTTTAGCTGTTATTAAAAGTCAGAGAAAGGGTAATGCTGAAAAGGTACAATACTTACAATTAACAAGTTCTTAATGACAAAATAGAAATAATGTTTATTGTAAAAATGTTATTCAAAATTAAATTATTCGAACCAACAGTTCTGCATAGGCTGACGTCACCACTGTTGGCTGGACTGGTCTGAGATTAAACAAGATGGCCGCTTCCTTGCTACGAAGTTACACTACGATCTTCACGACGAAATTCCTCCAAATAAATGTTAATTCTTTATGTGTCCTTCATCAGAGTAGTAGTGATCAGTTTTCTTCGTTACAGAGTGATGATTCCGTATTAGTGATCCGTGGTTTGGTTCGGCAATAAGTGTGTAGAAGTGTCCTCGTTCAAGTACCTCGTATAGTTTTGTAATGGTAGAATATTCACATCGGCAAATGCTGAATTAGTGCCTGGATTGTTCCGATATGTTGATTACAATTTCCAATCTTCCTATATGTAATGATTGGATTCTTTTATTTGACCTCAGTGTTGATAAATTCTCTTTATAAATTTCTTTCTGGTTTATAGGTTTAGTGCTTGTCAAAATTATATTTTCTATCTTTTTAAATTGTGTGAGCTGGTTTTGATGTGTTCATCTCAACGTTTAACAATCAACTCTTGTTTTTTCTTCAGCATACAAAGAGTCGTGGCTGATTTATTAGTAAATTTTCATTGTTTTATATCAGCTGACACTTAGGCCTCAAATTTGATGCTGTACAAAAGAATTGATTTTTACATTATATTATAAATTACATTTTGCTTATTGTTTATTCTTATTAAATGCTAATTACATAATCAAATTCCTTATTTAATTCTACATCATTTAATACCACACATGATATATTTTATAATATTTTTTAACTCAAAAAGTCATATTTACAGTATATTTGGTTGTAGGCCTTACCCACTACGATATATTTCCTTCCACATTAAATGGTTGACAATTTCTGTTAGATTCTAATTATCATTGAACAAAATCATTGATTGACTTATTATGGTTTGGGTTCTTTAATCCTCAGTAATTTGATGATTTGGTTACCTAATTTGAATACTATCTTTAATTTAGGCTTTTCTTTAGACTACAGTGTTATTACACTTGCATTATTACTAATAATATGTTATACATTCCTTAATTATCTTCACTAAGTGTTGTTAAAGTTATTATACATGGTTAGTGATTTACATTCAACAATTTACATTCATTAATTTCATTAACTTATTTAATAATTATAATGTTGGTGAGAGGTATCATTTGCCTATTTCTTTATGTTAGTTTAATTACAAAGTTTACTACTATTTCAGCTTGCTAATACCCTTTCTGACATACAATTCTAATAAAATCTTAACTAAATTGCCCTTAATTAATTACACCCGTGTTTATTATTAACTGACATCATTAAAATATAATAAAGATATTATATTAAAAAAAAAATAAACTTAATCTCAAGCATCCAAGGCTTTGAGTTCAATGAACTGCTAACATCATCAAACACATCTGTTTTTATTTAAACAGTTTATTAAAATCAATTTTTATGCAGTATTTTGCTGTTTTTGATTTAATTTAGGGATTTACCCTCACTATTCCCTATATTCCCAAATTCAATTTCTAGCCATTTTATCTAGTCATTGGGGAATAAAGAACATCACTTAAATGGAATTGTTTTTTGTCACTTTTTCACAATCAAACTAAATTGTCTTGGTACACTTTCCATCCATCAATTTCCATCTAATCTTTTTGCTTATATTTAATTTACATATTATATTTTTTTTCTACTGTATTGGACCTTTCTGTGTTATACGTTTTTGGGAGTTTTGTTGTTATGTGCTAACTAATTATATTTTTATTCGGTGGTTTTGGTTTATATATGGTTTTTTCTTAACTGCTCCTATTCTACCTGGGTATATACAGTATACTATACAAGTTGGATTATCACTTAAGTTGGTTTTAATGAACTTAACTTCTTTTAATTTCGGATTTCATTTTACTTTTATTCTTGATTAATTATTATAATACTTTGTTTCTTTTCCCCAGTTTGGTTTTTTAATAATCTATGTTATATTCTATTTTTGCTTCTCTTTCGGTCTTATAATAAGATGGATTTTCTGTCATGCTACAATATATATATATAAATAATAATGCAGAACCACCTAAAATGAATAGCCTAATAAAAATACACAAATTAAACAACACAATACGACCATTAATCAACTTCGAAAAGGCACCTACATACAAAATAGCAAAAATAATAGCACAAAAACTGAAAAATAAGCATCTAACGAATAATTATAACAACATAAAAAATAAGTACGTTTTAATAGACAAACTAAAGGTAATAAATATAGATGAAAACACATATTTCACGTCATCTGACATCAAATATATGTACACCAACATTCAAATTGATGAAACAATAGACATAATAATAAACAAACTTAAAGAACAAAATGAAGACACACAATATATAACTGAAATAAAAAATAGCCTCCAACTAATAATAAAATAAAATTACTTTGAAGTGTGTTGAGTATATATGCATCTTTAATGTAACGCTACATATAATTTTAGCATTTTAAGTTGAAAATATATTTTCAATACCTAATTGTATTTTTAGCTGGGGACTAGTACCTGATTAGTAAGGAACTGGAGATTTATAATCATTTCATTTTGACTTCGATTAGCGCCGAAAATTTCAGAGTATTCACATCAGCGTTGAGCGTCAGCTTTCATGTTTTTGTTAAACCGTTTCACTGATATGTTTTGAGGGCAACTGTTTCACGTATTCGACACATTACGCCTAATGAGAGAAGTTTTTAATGTTTTATGTAAGCCGTAACATTAATTACTTCAATCCTTATTTCGTAGTGACCGTCAATCAATGAATTTTTCAGTGCAGGTTAATTACTTTCACTGAAAAATTAATTACTTCATTAACCCGTGATTAGTACTTCATTAGTACTCATACGTATGTGGTCACATTTTACACCACAAAAACATGTAAACTGACCAATAAAACAGAAATTCTGGCAGATTCTGCACTACCTAGCACAGTAAGAAACTGTTATTCTGGAAAACTGTCAAACCTCCGTTTCCTGTTGTTACAGAAGTAACCAATTACTTTTTTATAGAATCTGATTAACAATAATAATTTATAATATACGTGTATGTGTGTGTTTGTTACAGTTGAATTCTCAAACTTTTGTTGTTATTCAATTGTTAGTATATATTTTCTAACCAAACTTAGAACTTTTTAGAAAAGTATTACGTCAAAAAAGAAATTATTACAATTATTTGAACTTGGAAAACAGTAAAAGTTGTAAAACAAAAGATGCAAGGTAGAAAAGTATTGTACAAACAAGCTTTCCCTATTTAGTTATGTAGTTATTACTATTACTTCAGCTTCTGATAGTTTAATACTATTTTTGTATGATACCCACGGTTTACAATACGTCTTTTAAGATAAAATTATTTTAGTTGATAAAATATTAAAAATACACAGATTAATTATGAAAATTTTAATTAAGAAAGTTGTGTTAATGATTATAATCACAAACAGAAATTACACTTTTGTACACCACTATAGAAACATTTTCCGATTAGAGCTTTCAAGCTTCACAGCTCATCGTCAGATCCGAAATCAGATATCTTCCTTTCCGATCTGATGGCGAGCTGTGAAGCTTGAAAGCGTTAGCCGGGAATCTTTCTGTAGTGGTGTGCAACAGTAAAATTTCTGTTTGCAATTATGAAATGTTAAGGCCCTGTATCGTTACCCAACAAATTACTAGATCATTCTAGATTAATAGAATTACTAATCTAGACTATTTTATTCTAGATTACCAAAATTACTAGATTACTAGATCATGAAATTAAAAAATGGAATGAACTTGACTTGAACATTAATATTATATTATAAATGGCAGAACAGGTATAATAAATAAACACCAATTGCATTAACGAAGACAAATAATATTAGCATATAATTTCTTTATTCGTTAAACATAAAGTTTTACCTTTACGTATGTAATGACATTTTAATCAAAACGATCTGGGTCAATCTAAGTTCCCGGTCCCGAAAACATTTTATGTTTTAGTTTATCCAATATTACCTTTGCCTCTTCCTTCTGGTCTTTGTTTAGATAAAGCGCAGTTTCTTGATTGAAACCACTTCGTTTAGTAATACCCGTATTCCCCACGAACATTTCCAGCTTATCCTTTATTTGCGTACCGATAATGTTGAAAAGTTCTAGCATCAGCTCGCTGAGAGCTTGTGGAAAAGGTGTTTCAGGTATTTCCTCGTAGTCGGTGTCATCGACGTTGCTATGACCGGCTCGCTTCATTGTGTAACCACTGGTCGTCCCAGCGGCTAACAACAGAACGGCGCACAACAAGAAACTCAGTCGCTTATTCATGATTGGTGAACGTATGCCACGAAATTCGTACTAGACAACGAGTGCTGCTAACATTTTCTCTCTCTTAAATAGTGAACAGGCGAAGTTAACGAGGTCGTAACACGTTGTTTTGTCGTCATTTTATGGACCATAAAACAATTCTGCTGCAATTTTAACATTTATTAATACAATTATTTACAACTTAATTCTTAAACAAACGTTTCAAAATTTGCATAAAACAGAGTACTAAATCAGCATATAGCTTTTAATATGTCGACAAAGCTACTTTTGAAGTACACTTGTTAATAAGATAAATTATAATTGTTCAGCTAATAAATTTGTTTTAATAGCTGCTATTCCTCTTGGTATGTAAGGATCGATGCAAAATAACAAATAAAATGCTTTCACAAGCTGCATTTTTTATTGTTATATTTATATTGCAAGAGAAGAAATATAAGACATAGTATTAAAAACACAATAATAATAGTCTTTTATCTGGAGTAAGTTATATATTTTAAACAAATTAAAAAATGGTCTGTGATTAAACAAAATTATTTATTCTAAATTTAATAGTGTCTTTAAATGATTTTAATGTTTCTTTTCCTTAATAATCTATTTTACTTTTGCGTTGAATTCCACTGACGAAACCGCTGGACCGTTTCACTGCCACCTCTCGCTGCCTGTTGAATCTGCTGCTCTGATGACACGTGGAACTCTCAGCACACACGCACGTACGCGGATACACCGATAGCGTTTATCTCGTTTCTCAGGGCTTGGTAATTGGTGTAATTTAAATTAATGTAGTTACGGTGTATTGTACGTACACCTTCCCGAGTCTTGATGTGTCCTCGCGTCCACACAGATGTATTACGGTAAATACACCTGACCCTATGAGGAAATCTTCACTAACACGATAGAGCACTATTTAATTAATAATTTAATTTATTTGAGTTCTAATACCCAATATAATTCAGCAAACGGGCAACTCGTTGCTAAGATTCCGTACTCGTAACCCTTATGTAGAACGTATATTGATACGACAAACTCGCACAGGGACAACGTCTGTTGAGGCCGAGCTGTTAGGGAGAACTGACTGAAACTTCCTTCGCCAGGACCAATCCAAATGAAAATATACCCTCCGATTGGTCGAAACACCTAGCAGGTGATTGATGGGTTAGATTAATAGACAGAAGTCCTGATAAATTTGGCTGAAAACTGCAAAAGGATGTACAGATTTTATCAAAAAGTTTTATGAAGAAGGATTATTTAGAAAGATGAATTCTGTTAAAAAATACACATTAAAATAATATGTTTCGAGTCTTTGACATAAGAAAAATATAGCACTAATTTAGCATTATGAGCTGTCCAAGTCTCAATTAAATACGTTAATTTACACCAGAGTTATTCATATGTTATATATTATATGTTAATATGAATCACACGCAGACACGCGCACTTTAGCACTAAATTCGCACTTGATATGACAGAAAATAAATTTATGGGCATTTTGACATACAACAGTTAATTACCCATTTATTAATTCAAAACTTATAGCTATTTTACAAAATTTATACAAAATCAATTTTCAACATGTCTGTAACGTTATAAATTGGTATAAAAGCATGTAGTCCTAGCTACAAATACCCTTTCTGCGATGTTCAATTGCAGTATATTTACAAATATACAAACATAAAACACAACACAAACTAATACCTGAACAAATACAAATCAATACAAAATATGACACAATTTTCGAAGCACTCAACATCGAAAATACACAAAATACTAACACACACACCACAATCACACCCAATAAAATCAATTTACAGTACCTGAAGCCAACAGGAAGCCACAACAGTAACCAACCAACACATATGTACTTCACCAGACACATAATCCGGATGGCTGAGTATGGGTATAAGATGGTACCCGAAACATGTTTCAAATAAGGAGTAAATATCTTGAGGTAAAGTGATTATAAATATTAAATATATATACATCAAGAAAGAGGCTGTAGCAAAAAGTGTCCGAATAAATAAATATAGACCATACAAGGTAAATAAGACTACAGAAAAAAGTAAACAAAACAAAAGTGAGGTTATTAAACCAATCGTGACAATAGTGTAATGTGGAAATGAAAAAGTGAAGTGAATAACAATACAAAAAGTGAAAAGCAATAATCAGTTAACGAAATAATAAATATATATCAAATTATTCACCACATAAACAAACATTAACATATACTCTAACAACATAACCAAACTTCCAAATAACCACATTACCAAATTATTAAATAAATTTCAAACACGAATGAAACAACTAATGAACACATTAATATATACTTCAATTGACAATGCCAAAAGCACCAATTGATACCTAATTACATTAACATAAACACAACCAACAAAAAATAACTCTACATAAAACAATAAAACAGGCACAAAAATTACGGATACAAAATGAAATTGATCAATTATACAGTAAGAAAAACAACTTAACACTAGACATATATAAATTACACCTAGAACTAACAAGTATATTACATCCAATTACATGGAATAATAGTAATATTAATTAATAATAATAATTAATAATAATAATATTAATATTATAATATTAATTAATAATATTATTAATTGCAATGACAATTAATAATAATAATAAATTATTAGAAAGTAAAATAAAATCTGAAAAATACACACAAAAAATACAATAAACAGAAAATTCAACACATTAAAACAACACCACACAAAAAATTTAAGAACAACAACAAACAAAAATAAATACACATTTTATCCCGGAACCATTAACCTAAGCAACGCAGATTTTAATAAAAAAGAAACGGAATATTTAAACAATATGTCAAAAACTAACCTAACTCAAAACATAAAAAAAAATCTAGGAAATTTAATAGTAGAAACATAATTTGCCATTAACCTAATACAAGACAATACACAAGAAGAAAAACGAATACAAGCAACACATATAATTAAAAAAATAATCACAAGTGAAATAAAAACAAATCTAAGCAAAAGCAGGATAATAAGACAATTAAAGAAATTAAAAATAAAATGAATACAACAATGTAATCATAAGAAAAGCAGACAAAAGCCAGGCAACACTAATTATTGACAAAACAGACTACATCAGAAAAACTGAAGACTTCATCAACAATAATGATTGCATACAATTAAATAAAGACCCAACAGAAAAATATCTTAAACAAACAATAAAACTAATAAAAACAGCAAGAACATTTTCAACAATAAAAACAGGGACATATATATATATATATATATATATATATTAATATTTATAACTAAATTTAGCTCAAGATATACTTTTTTCCTAAATTTAGTTATAAATATTAAAGTATTATATACATCAAGAAACGGACTGTAGCAGAAAGTGATTGAAATATATATATATATATATATATATATATATATATATATATATATATATTTTGTAACGATACTAAATTTTCCTTGACGTTTCGTAAAGTTCACTTTGGGATCGTCTTCAGTTTATAATGATATACTTTGCTCGTGTCACTCTTTAATAATCCCCACTGTTCTAGGCGTCAATTTTGTAACGATCCGTCGTATTTGAGTTCGGGGTTACAAAAATTATAATATAACTTTGTAAAAAAATTTTGTTTGAAAATAAAAAAAAAGTAGTATTTATTTTATTTTTTATTATTTACTTATTTATTTATTATTTTTGTCCTTAACTGTTTTAATTACTATTTTAATTGATTTATTGTGTTATAATAACAATAATTGGGTTCCAGCATTAAATAGATTATGAAATGTAATAATCGATTAGTGGTATTCAGCTATTTCGTGATTTTACTCCTTTGCGATGTTATTCTCTACTTCCTTGGAGTCCAGTTTTCAAATGTTACCTGAAATTCTTCTAAATATATGTTCACCAATAAATAAAACTCAAAATTAGAATATAAATGAATTTATTAATCCAATTGCGATTAATCGACTTTGAATCGAACGGCTAATCCACAGCTCGAAAACTCATATCTCAGGGCAAATGCTTTTCTTTATATAAATTATTAACATTGAATTATAGGTTCTTTTAGCTGTTATTAAAAGTCAGAGAAAGGGTAATGCTGAAAAGGTACAATACATACAATTAACAAGTTCTTAATGACAAAATAGAAATAATGTTTATTGTAAAAATGTTATTCAAAATTAAATTATTCGAACCAACAGTTCTGCATAGGCTGACGTCACCACTGTTGGCTGGACTGGTCTGAGATTAAACAAGATGGCCGCTTCCTTGCTACGAAGTTACACTACGATCTTCACGACGAAATTCCTCCAAATAAATGTTAATTCTTTATGTGTCCTTCATCAGAGTAGTAGTGATCAGTTTTCTTCGTTACAGAGTGATGATTCCGTATTAGTGATCCGTGGTTTGGTTCGGCAATAAGTGTGTAGAAGTGTCCTCGTTCAAGTACCTCGTATAGTTTTGTAATGGTAGAATATTCACATCGGCAAATGCTGAATTAGTGCCTGGATTGTTCCGATATGTTGATTACAATTTCCAATCTTCCTATATGTAATGATTGGATTCTTTTATTTGACCTCAGTGTTGATAAATTCTCTTTATAAATTTCTTTCTGGTTTATAGGTTTAGTGCTTGTCAAAATTATATTTTCTATCTTTTTAAATTGTGTGAGCTGGTTTTGATGTGTTCATCTCAACGTTTAACAATCAACTCTTGTTTTTTCTTCAGCATACAAAGAGTCGTGGCTGATTTATTAGTAAATTTTCATTGTTTTATATCAGCTGACACTTAGGCCTCAAATTTGATGCTGTACAAAAGAATTGATTTTTACATTATATTATAAATTACATTTTGCTTATTGTTTATTCTTATTAAATGCTAATTACATAATCAAATTCCTTATTTAATTCTACATCATTTAATACCACACATGATATATTTTATAATATTTTTTAACTCAAAAAGTCATATTTACAGTATATTTGGTTGTAGGCCTTACCCACTACGATATATTTCCTTCCACATTAAATGGTTGACAATTTCTGTTAGATTCTAATTATCATTGAACAAAATCATTGATTGACTTATTATGGTTTGGGTTCTTTAATCCTCAGTAATTTGATGATTTGGTTACCTAATTTGAATACTATCTTTAATTTAGGCTTTTCTTTAGACTACAGTGTTATTACACTTGCATTATTACTAATAATATGTTATACATTCCTTAATTATCTTCACTAAGTGTTGTTAAAGTTATTATACATGGTTAGTGATTTACATTCAACAATTTACATTCATTAATTTCATTAACTTATTTAATAATTATAATGTTGGTGAGAGGTATCATTTGCCTATTTCTTTATGTTAGTTTAATTACAAAGTTTACTACTATTTCAGCTTGCTAATACCCTTTCTGACATACAATTCTAATAAAATCTTAACTAAATTGCCTTAATTAATTACACCCGTGTTTATTATTAATTGACATCATTAAAATATAATAAAGATATTATATTAAAAAAAAAAAAAAACTTAATCTCAAGCATCCAAGGCTTTGAGTTCAATGAACTGCTAACATCATCAAACACATCTGTTTTTATTTAAACAGTTTATTAAAATCAATTTTTATGCAGTATTTTGCTGTTTTTGATTTAATTTAGGGATTTACCCTCACTATTCCCTATATTCCCAAATTCAATTTCTAGCCATTTTATCTAGTCATTGGGGAATAAAGAACATCACTTAAATGGAATTGTTTTTTGTCACTTTTTCACAATCAAACTAAATTGTCTTGGTACACTTTCCATCCATCAATTTCCATCTAATCTTTTTGCTTATATTTAGTTTACATATTATATTTTTTTTCTACTGTATTGGACCTTTCTGTGTTATACGTTTTTGGGAGTTTTGTTGTTATGTGCTAACTAATTATATTTTTATTCGGTGGTTTTGGTTTATATATGGTTTTTTCTTAACTGCTCCTATTCTACCTGGGTATATACAGTATACTATACAAGTTGGATTATCACTTAAGTTGGTTTTAATGAACTTAACTTCTTTTAATTTCGGATTTCATTTTACTTTTATTCTTGATTAATTATTATAATACTTTGTTTCTTTACCCCAGTTTGGTTTTTTAATAATCTATGTTATATTTTATTTTTGCTTCTCTTTTGGTCTTATAATAAGATGGATTTTCTGTCATGCTACAATATATATATATATAAATAATAATGCAGAACCACCTAAAATAAATAGCCTAATAAAAATACACAAATTAAACAACACAATACGACCATTAATAAACTTCGAAAAGGCACCTACATACAAAATAGCAAAAATAATAGCACAAAAACTAAAAAATAAGCATCTAACGAATAATTATAACAACATAAAAAATAGGTACGTTTTAATAGACAAACTAAAGGTAATAAATATAGATGAAAACACATATTTCACGTCATCTGACATCAAATATATGTACACCAACATTCAAATTGATGAAACAATAGACATAATAATAAACAAACTTAAAGAACAAAATGAAGACACACAATATATAACTGAAATAAAAAATAGCCTCCAACTAATAATAAAATAAAATTACTTTGAAGTGTGTTGAGTATATATGCATCTTTAATGTAACGCTACATATAATTTTAGCATTTTAAGTTGAAAATATATTTTCAATACCTAATTGTATTTTTAGCTGGGGACTAGTACCTGATTAGTAAGGAACTGGAGATTTATAATCATTTCATTTTGACTTCGATTAGCGCCGAAATTTTCAGAGTATTCACATCAGCGTTGAGCGTCAGCTTTCATGTTTTTGTCAAACCGTTTCACTGATATGTTTTGAGGGCAACCGTTTCACGTATTCGACACAGTACGCCTAATGAGAGAAGTTTTTAATGTTTTATGTAAGCCGTAACATTAATTACTTCAATCCTTATTTCGTAGTGACCGTCAATCAATGAATTTTTCAGTGCAGGTTAATTACTTTCACTGAAAAATTAATTACTTCATTAACCCGTGATTAGTACTTCATTAGTACTCATACGTATGTGGTCACATTTTACACCACAAAAACATGTAAACTGACCAATAAAACAGAAATTCTGGCAGATTCTGCACTACCTAGCACAGTAAGAAACTGTTATTCTGGAAAACTGTCAAACCTCCGTTTCCTGTTGTTACAGAAGTAACCAATTACTTTTTTATAGAATCTGATTAACAATAATAATTTATAATATACGTGTATGTGTGTGTTTGTTACAGTTGAATTCTCAAACTTTTGTTGTTATTCAATTGTTAGTATATATTTTCTAACCAAACTTAGAACTTTTTAGAAAAGTATTACGTCAAAAAAGAAATTATTACAATTATTTGAACTTGGAAAACAGTAAAAGTTGTAAAACAAAAGATGCAAGGTAGAAAAGTATTGTACAAACAAGCTTTCCCTATTTAGTTATGTAGTTATTACTATTACTTCAGCTTCTGATAGTTTAATACTATTTTTGTATGATACCCACGGTTTACAATACGTCTTTTAAGATAAAATTATTTTAGTTGATAAAATATTAAAAATACACAGATTAATTATGAAAATTTTAATTAAGAAAGTTGTGTTAATGATTATAATCACAAAGAGAAATTACACTTTTGTACACCACTATAGAAACATTTTCCGATTAGAGCTTTCAAGCTTCACAGCTCATCGTCAGATCCGAAATCAGATATCTTCCTTTCCGATCTGATGGCGAGCTGTGAAGCTTGAAAGCGCTAGCCGGGAATCTTTCTGTAGTGGTGTGCAACAGTAAAATTTCTGTTTGCAATTATGAAATGTTAAGGCCCTGTATCGTTACCCAACAAATTACTAGATCATTCTAGATTAATAGAATTACTAATCTAGACTATTTTATTCTAGATTACCAAAATTACTAGATTACTAGATCATGAAATTAAAAAATGGAATGAACTTGACTTGAACATTAATATTATATTATAAATGGCAGAACAGGTATAATAAATAAACACCAATTGCATTAACGAAGACAAATAATATTAGCATATAATTTCTTTATTCGATAAACATTAAGTTTTACCTTTACGTATGTAATGACATTTTAATCAAAACGATCTGGGTCAATCTAAGTTCCCGGTCCCGAAAACATTTTATGTTTTAGTTTATCCAATATTACCTTTGCCTCTTCCTTCTGGTCTTTGTTTAGATAAAGCGCAGTTTCTTGATTGAAACCACTTCGTTTAGTAATACCCGTATTCCCCACGAACTTTTCCAGCTTATTCTTTATTTGCGTACCGATAATGTTGAAAAGTTCTAGCATCAGCTCGCTGAGAGCTTGTGGAAAAGGTGTTTCAGGTATTTCCTCGTAGTCGGTGTCATCGACGTTGCTATGACCGGCTCGCTTCATTGTGTAACCACTGGTCGTCCCAGCGGCTAACAACAGAACCGCGCACAACAAGAAACTCAGTCGCTTATTCATGATTGGTGAACGTATGCCACGAAATTCGTACTAGACAACGAGTGCTGCTAACATTTTCTCTCTCTTAAATAGTGAACAGGCGAAGTTAACGAGGTCGTAACACGTTGTTTTGTCGTCATTTTATGGACCATAAAACAATTCTGCTGCAATTTTAACATTTATTAATACAATTATTTACAACTTAATTCTTAAACAAACGTTTCAAAATTTGCATAAAACAGAGTACTAAATCAGCATATAGCTTTTAATATGTCGACAAAGCTACTTTTGAAGTACACTTGTTAATAAGATAAATTATAATTGTTCAGCTAATAAATTTGTTTTAATAGCTGCTATTCCTCTTGGTATGTAAGGATCGATGCAAAATAACAAATAAAATGCTTTCACAAGCTTCATTTTTTATTGTTATATTTATATTGCAAGAGAAGAAATAGAAGACATAGTATTAAAAACACAATAATAATAGTCTTTTATCTGGAGTAAGTTATATATTTTAAACAAATTAAAAAATGGTCTGTGATTAAACAAAATTATTTATTCTAAATTTAATAATGTCTTCAAATGATTTTAATGTTTCTTTTCCTTAATAATCTATTTTACTTTTGCGTTGAATTCCACTGACGAAACCGCTGGACCGTTTCACTGCCACCTCTCGCTGCCTGTTGAACCTGCTGCTCTGATGACACGTGGAACTCTCAGCACACACGCACGTACGCGGATACACCGATAGCGTTTATCTCGTTTCTCAGGGCTCGGTAATTGGTGTAATTTAAATTAATGTAGTTACGGTGTATTGTACGTACACCTTCCCGAGTCTTGATGTGTCCTCGCGTTCACACAGATGTATTACGGTAAATACACCTGACCCTATGAGGAAATCTTCACTAACACGATAGAGAACTATTTAATTAGTAGTTTAATTTATTTGAGTTCTAATACCCAATATAATTCAGCAAACGGGCAACTCGTTGCTAAGATTCCGTACTCGTAACCCTTATGTAGAACGTATATTGATACGACAAACTCGCACAGGGACAACGTCTGTTGGGGCCGAGCTGTTAGGGAGAACTGACTGAAACTTCCTTCGCCAGGACCAATCCGAATGAAAATGGACCCTCCGATTGGTCGAAACACCTAGCAGGTGATTGATGGGTTAGATTAATAGACAGAAGTCCTGATAAATTTGGCTGAAAACTGCAAAAGGATGTACAGATTTTATCAAAAAGTTTTATGAAGAAGGATTATTTAAAAAGATGAATTCTGTTAAAAAATACACATTAAAATAATATGTTTCGAGTCATTGACATAAGAAAAATATAGCACTAATTTAGCATTATGAGCTGTCCAAGTCTCAATTAAATACGTTAATTTACACCAGAGTTATTCATATGTTATATATTATATGTTAATATGAATCACACGCAGACACACGCACTTTAGCACTAAATTCGCACTTGACATGACAGAAAATAAATTTATGGGCATTTTGACGTACAACAGTTAATTACCCATTTATTAATTCAAAACTTATAGCTATTTTACAAAATTTATACAAAATCAATTTTCAACATGTCTATAACGTTATAAATTGGTATAAAAGCATGTAGTCCTAGCTACAAATACCCTTTCTGCGATGTTCAATTGCAGTATATTTACAAATATACAAACATAAAACACAACTTCTGTTTTTTGTCACTTTTTCACAATCAAACTAAATTGTGTTGGTACACTTTCCATCCATCAATTTCCATCTAATCTTTTTGCTTATATTTAATTTACAAATTATATTTTTTTTCTACTGTATTCGACCTTTCTGTGTTATACGTTTTTGGTAGTTTTGTTGTTATGTGCTAACTAATTATATTTTTATTCGGTGGTTTTGTTTATATATGGTTTTTTCTTAACTGCTCCTATTCTACCTGGGTATATACAGTATACTATACAAGTTGGATTATCACTTAAGTTGGTTTTAATGAACTTAACTTCTTTTAATTTCGGATTTCATTTTACTTTTATTCTTGATTAATTATTATAATACTTTGTTTCTTTTCCCCAGTTTGGTTTTTTAATAATCTATGTTATATTCTATTTTTGCTTCTCTTTTGGTCTTATAATAAGATGGATTTTCTGTCATGCTACAATATATATATAAATAATAATGCAGAACCACCTAAAATGAATAGCCTAATAAAAATACACAAATTAAACAACACAATACGACCATTAATCAACTTCGAAAAGGCACCTACATACAAAATAGCAAAAATAATAGCACAAAAACTAAAAAATAAGCATCTAGCGAATAATTATAACAAAATAAAAAATAAGTACGTTTTAATAGACAAACTAAAGGTAATAAATATAGATGAAAACACATATTTCACGTCATCTGACATCAAATATATGTACACCAACATTCAAATTGATGAAACAATAGACATAATAATAAACAAACTTAAAGAACAAAATGAAGACACACAATATATAACTGAAATAAAAAATAGCCTCCAACTAATAATAAAATAATATTACTTTGAATTCAATAGCAAAATTTATCAACAACAAGAAGTATTGGCAATGGGATCCCCATTATCTAGCATAATAGCGGAAATATTCTTACAGGATACAGACAAAAAAATACAAAATATTATAAAATCCTTTGATCCAAATGGCATTTGGATAAGATATGTAGATGATGGGTTATATATATCAAGTAACAAAAATACAAATGCAGATAACATATTAAAACAAATCAATAACATACATCTAAAAATACAATTCACAGAAGAAAAAGATAATCACAACAAAATCAACTATTTACACATTCATTTTGTTTTAATTGTCTCCAAGTCACGTTACTGAATATTTAGAATTAATATTAGGCAATTACCTGTATTAACTTCCGTCTTGTGACTTATTTGGTTTTTTCTTAAAACGACGCGTTTCGAGAATAAATTCTCATCATCAGGTTTCAATACTATAAAAACATCAAATTCACCGAAAAGGGGGTCATCAACTAGTTAAAACACACAAACACAAAAACACCACACATAATTTAACACCGACACAGTCACGGCACTGGCCGATGCGCATCGGACTGTGCCGTGACTGTGTCGGTGTTAAATTATGTGTGGTGTTTTTGTGTTTGTGTGTTTTAACTATTTGGTGACCCCCTTTTCGGTGAATTTGATGTTTTTATAGTATTGAAACCTGATGATGAGAATTTATTCTCGAAACGTGTCGTTTTAAGAAAAAACCAAATAAGTCACAAGACGGAAGTTAATACAGGTAATTGCATAATATTAATTCTAAATATTTATTGACACATAACCATCACAAGATACAATAACCACCTACAATATGCAATATACAGAAAACCAACTTCCACTAACATCATTGTACCTAACCTTTCTGACCACCCACCACAACATAATATTGCAGCATTCTATTCACTATTTAACAGAATGTACAAAATACCCCTAAACAAACAAGAAACAGACAAAGAAAGAAATATAATATACCAAATCGCTTGTGATAATGGATATAATAAAAACACTGTAATCGAAATAGAAAATAAAATCAAATATAAAACAAAAACTGAACAATTAAGAATTAATTAAAATGAACAAAACTAAAATAATAACAACATTAAAAAATGGGCCATATTTACATAATAAAATAATAAAATGGCAAAGCTAACAAAACTGTTTAACAACACAGACATTAAAATAGCATACAAAACTAACAAAAATAATCTACAAAAACTAAATAACCCACACAACAAAGCTAATACAACGACCAATGGTATATACAAAATTGAATGCCAAGACTGCCATAAATGTTGCATAGGACAAACAAAAAACAACTGAAAATCTTTATTTTGAACACCTAAACGCATACAAAAACCAGAAATATACAAGTCCAATTTAGCCACACATGTAATAAACACTGGACATGAATTCCCAAACATAACCAACATGACTCTAATAAAACACATACCACACAAAGAAACCATAATAAACTTTTGGGAAAATTTACAAATATACAAACATAAAACACAAAACAAACTAATACCTGGACAAATACAAATCAATACAAAACATGACACAATTTTCAAAGCACTCAACATCGAATATAAACAAAATACTAACACATACACCACAATCACACACAATAAAACCAATTTAAAGTACCAGAAGCCAACAAGAAGCCACAATAGAAACCAACCAACACGTATGTACTTCACCAGACACAAAATCCGGAAGGCTGAGGGTGGGTACATAATGGTACCCGAAACATGTTCCAAATAAGGAGAAAATATCTTGAGGTAAAGTGATTATAAATATTATATATATATTGTAATTAAACTAATTACAAATAAATGATAAGAAAATAAGTAATGATGCCCCACTGTTGTGAACGCCAATTTGTAATTAAAACAAATTAATATTTATATGGGGTTTAAATAAGCCCCACGTTGGGCGCCAATTTGTAATTAAACATAATATTTTATTGAATGATAATAATGTATAATGTACGGATAAGAAAAAATTTTGTTGTTATTATAGACATTTTTTTGTTTAATTAATTAATTAAATTAATTAATTTTATTTTTTAAATTACTTTCGATTAAATAAATGAGATTTTGTGTTTTTGAAAATATTTGTTTCTATAGATGATCTATTTATGTAGTTGGATCTATTATTCTCTCTTCTAACTTTGCTCTTCTTCTTCTTCCTTCTGGTATATTTCTTTAATGACTCTAAATTATTGTTTTAGAAGAAATAATAAACTAGTATTTACTATACAAATAATTATAAACGCATGTAACTGAGTAATTATGATGTTTATTTCTTAACATTTGAAATTATGCGCCACTCTTATGCGCGTGGACCAGGCATTGATTGAGATTCGCTCAGGTCGATTGTGAACAAAATGACAAAATATAATGCTTAAATTATTTCGGATTCTTTTAACTGTCGAAATGGTTAGAGAGGGCAAGGAACAAGATACAATACTTACAACTATCTTAGAATAAATTATTGTTTGCTGAAAAAACAACAGGATTATGAAAATTGTTAATTTATTAAATAAAGATCGAAACAAAACCAGGGTCCATCTGGCTCCGGATGGTAGCACCCTGTTATAGGGCCCCTACCTAGGGTTACTAGGCGAAACTGGTCAACGGTCTCAACGGCGGAAGAGGAAACAAGGCATTTCCCAACGGCAGAGAGAGCGGAAGAACCTAATGGAGTAAACCATGAAAAAACAATCATTTCGGACTTACAATCCGATCTTACTTAGGAAGATAATTCCTACCCTAACACAAGCCAGTGAGCGTATGAAGGAGTATTGGAGACAGAGGAAACTCCAGGCAAAGAAAAAGAAATAAAGTTGTAGCGTGATCCTAAGTGGTCAATTCGCTAAAAAAAAAAAAAAAAAAAAATCGAACCATTCGTAGAATGACGTCACTGGCTCGTGAAGGCTGTGTTCCGTTCGCTGTGCAAATCCAGTATGGCTGCCGCTCACTTCGTTGACTTTCTGCTATACAACGCTGACGGTATTCTTCTCCCTCAGAAATAAAATGTGAATTCCCTCCTCAGCGAGGTTGTAGGATCTCTGGAAAATTGCGTGAAGTGTTCTTCCCTCTTCGGCGATGTCGTTCTGTGGTAGTTTACTGGTGCAGTGTTCTGTGTTCAAAATGTTGTGTTCGTGTTCAGATAGTATGGTTTGGATTTTGCTCAAATTGGTGGTTGATTTCTCGTTCTAGTAACTGGATATTACTATTGTAGTTGTTCTGTGATAGTTTGGTGTGATTTACAAAATATTGGTGTTGTTTTCCATGTGATAACCTCAGTAACACTTTTTGAGGTTGCACACAATGTTTTTTCACTGTTTTATATTTTTTAACTCTTCCGTCAGTAATTTCTGATCTGTTCACATTCACGATTAACAATAGACTGATGACTGAAAGTCGTCGTTTTGTGGTAATTTATAAAATGTCTTTTTCCTCTTCCCATTGTTTTTTACAAATTTGCATGTCTTGGATTTGATTTCAATTCATAAACATACATAACAAGTTTTCCTATTTATTTCTGTAACATAATTATTTATTAATTTTACAAAAATCTAACTATTCAGCAATATTTTTAAGCTAATTTTACATAATTTGATATGTAACTGGGTCTGTTTTAAGTTCAGATAAGCCTAAAATTTACAATTTTAGCTATTTATTGTACGCCTTATAGTTTTTACAAATTTAGTATTTAAATGGTTTACAAGTGATTTTATGTTAATATTTCCATTAAATAATATTACTCACTCCACGATTATTGCTTGTTGTTAATAATTTGTTGTTATAATACTCAAATATTGATTAATTTACTTTTTATCTGAGTTGAGTACCCCTTAGGCCTAGTATTACTTATTTCCAAATAAAGTTAATTTTATTCTTTTGTCATTACATTTGCTAATATTTGTTTCTGTACTGATTACATTTTCATATCTTTGTTTTGTATGGACTAGTTTCTATTCATTATATACAGTTTGATTGAATTTATTTATTTCGGTTTGACCTTTGGTTTACAATGCTGTTTTGCTTTTCTATTGTGGTGTGTTTGTTAATTTGCCTTATACTTTTTATATGGTTTACAATTTAATAAAAAATACAATATTCCTACTACCTACTTGCCTTCTCTGCCTTAACAAACTTGGAAATTATTTAACATTATTTTGAATAGAATAGAACATCTTATATCTACTAATTTTTATATTACCTAAACATAACAAAAATATCTTAAACTTATTATTTTTCATTGATATCATTTAACTATAATTATTCTAAAACATCCTGTTACTAATAATGCTGTCAGTTATTTACTGTCCTTTGCATTTATTGTATATAAATTGATAGAACTAAAAAACATCTTACTTCTAATAACACCTTTCAGTTATTACACTGTCTTTTGTGTTTACTATTTCTAATTTGATTACACTATAAACATCTTATCATTAATAATACTTTCAGTTATTACACTGTCTGTTGTATTTAGGTTGCTTTTTTGTAACACTCACCTACAATAAAACATCTTATATCTATGATTTCTTCATTGGTATCTTATCTTTAAATCATTCTTATTACTAATAATATTCTCAGTTAGTAAACTGTTTTGTTCTTAAGCTAATTTTGTCTGGTATCTCTCTACACTAATGGTAGTCTCTTTTAAATAATTTTATTGTCTTTCACCGTTTATTTCTTATTGTATGTCACTTGTTATTCTTCAGTTAGGCTTACAAACTAGTTTACAGTATAATTTTCCACTACATTGTATCCTGTAACTTGTTATCTCGTCTGACATTTATCATTGGGTTTAAATGTATTAGAATTGGGTATATTCATTCCTCATAAGGTTTTAGTGGATATCCCTTCTTGTTGCTATATTCTTTTTATACACCCTGATATATTTGTCTCTTCCTTCTCATTATACTAGCATTTTCTTATCTTGTGGTTTCATGTCCTTTTCTTATTTACAACTCCTTATTAATTCGTTATTGGTTTTGTGTCTTGGGGTTTCTCTCCTTCTTTATTTAAAGTATTTCTCCTTATTAATTTTTTGTTTACCTTTTTACCTTTTCTTTTTACTGCTCCTCAACCTACTGGGTATACTGATGTTGTATTGTTTTTATATAGTTGGTTATTTGTATATGGACCAAGAGTTTTCTTTGTTATATAGTTTGATTTTATTAACATTTTATTGACTTAATGAACAGTTTCTTTAGTTTAATCTTTAACCATTTATTGTTCTCACTCACTATTGACATTTTCTTCTTTATTCATGTTGTATTAAGTTAAATTTTAAGGTGATAATTCTGTTATGCTACAATATATATAAATAACTAATAAATTAACGTAGTATGTCACACCTGTAATTATTGATAAAATTTCTTTCTTTCCATTGCAAATTTATTCATATATTATTTGTCAGCAATCATAAAATCCTTGCTTATAAAGTTTAATCAAAATAAAATTTAATTACGTAATTACTTAAGCTGACAAATCACCTACTCGCCCACACACCTACACACACACGCACACACACACAGGTATCTGTGTAAGGACTTAAAAGTTTGCATTTAATGCTCCACACACTATAGGCCTGTATGCAAAATATGGACTGTAGCGTAGTACTCATCCATAATAGTAGTGGGGTTATCCCCTGAGAGTATGGTCTGTAATATCGTAAATTAAAAATTAAAAATTATATATAAAAAATCAAAATACAAAATCAGAAATCAAAATACATAAGGCTACGGGTCACATTTGGGGTTTTTGTAGCAGCGACAGAATCACCGGCCTGCGGGGGTGTCAAACTTGGCGACTAACGCGCACTTTTTCAGTGATCGAGATTTTTTGTGACATTCTTAAACTCTACGTTTTTAAATTGGCAAGTGTTAGTGTGTGTTAGAAAGATAGAGAAGGATAGAGGGAGAGGGAGAGAGAGAGAGAGAGAGAGAGAGAGAGAGAGAGAGAGAGAGAGAGAGAGAGAGAGAGAGAGAGAGAGAGACAGGAGAGAGTTTTTGTGGCAATGCTGATAGTTGTCGTTTTTACAGAATTCTGCAGGGTCTTTAATTACTTGAAGACAGGCAGTAACGAGAGACTCTAACCAAGGTTGACCGTTTAGTAAATTTTCTTCTCACTTTTAAATATTCAAAATTCCTTATTTTTTTAAATTAAGGAAATAAAAATCCGTTCCGCACTAAGGAAAAACTTCCTGTTGTCGTCCGCCCCCAGGTACACACGGCCTCACAAGTGGCGCGGAGGAGTAACTGTTCCTTCAGCTGGATTGGGGCAGTTGGAGCGGGCTAAATGTGTGTGCTGCGTGAACGGCACAAGGGTCTTGTTGTCCCTAGTCAGCTAGTGTTGTAGCTGGCACATAAATACAGCGAAGCCTAGTAGCGGGCGCGAAACGGAAGCAGGGTATCCAGCGTGCCTGGTATAGTAGTTGCACGAGGTGCAGTGAATCCAAATAGCGCCACGTGTTTTGGGAACAAAGGCTACTTTCCCTGACAAATAGCCTAAAGGTGACCCGTTCTTTGAGAAGCTGGCGGGTGAACCCTCAACAGGCATCCGATATGGGCGCGCGGGCAAGGTCTGCGTGACCTCTGCGGGTGGCCGGAGAGAGGCCGAAGCCTCATGGTTATTTATCATCGCCGATTTCGGTTGGCCTACCGTGAGACCAAGACCCCACCCAGACATGCTTCGCTTCAAGGGTACCCTGACCTTCGGTGGCATCGGCACCGTTGTTTGGGAAATGTGGATGTCTCCCGCGCGAAAGGCGAGGGTGCGCCCTTGTCCCAGTAGCACATAGCGAACGGGAGCCAGGGTGGCCGGTCCCTGGTCAGTGCCTGTGTTCGACCTCTCGCGCCAAAACAGCGGTTGTCGTTTGATCAGTGACGTACACAAAAATGGTACCACGGGATCGTGAACCAGCCAGGCTGGCGGTCCAGTCCCCCCAGTGTTTACGTGTTGAGGAAAGGTTTCGTGGGGGTTGTGGTTTCACATGCTGTTGGTATAAATTTAGACACCCTGAAACTCTTTCTGGGAGAGTAGAGTATCGAGCTGCGACCTACAGTGATCGGTTGCCGTAATCTGCGCTTTCCAGTCTATAGGTTCTTTAACCGTCCGACTACCATACGCTACCCTTACTTTATTTACATCATCATCATCCTAAAGTTTTGAGCCAAGAATGGTTTGTTCCGGTCTCAAATAGGCAAATATTACAGCTCTTCAGCTGTAATATATATAATAGGCAAATATATAAATAGGCAAATTCCAGCGCTTCCTCGGACGTCCCACACCTCTCCGTCCTCTCGGCTTATAGTTCCAGAATTGTTTAGGGATGCGGCAGTCATCCATTCGGCAAAGGTGTTTTCACCAATTCAGCCGATACTGGGCGATCTTGTAGAGTATACTCATAATATTCAGTTTCTCCGTATATCTGTGTTTCTTCTATGATCATGGAGATTTAACCCTGCCACGTGCCTGAGAAATCTCATTTCACCAGCTTGGATGCGACTGGCCTGGATTTTCGTTAAAGTCAAATTCTGAGACCCATAAAGAAGTATGGGAAAAGCCATCAACTTGTACAATTTTAGGCGTGTTCATTTACTTGCTGACTTAAGGGTTCGCCTGATGGTCCCGCACATAACTTTGAACTTATGCGACTTATGTACCACGTGCTTGCTTGCATAATAAGACACACTATAGCCCAGGTATTCAAAACTGCTAACTTGTTCCAGGAGAGTACCATCTATAACAATTTTGCCCCTACGGGATCAGTTCCACAGAAAGCCACCTTGGTATTAATTGTGGATATCTGCAATCCAGAGTCTTTGCAGATTGCATTTCACAAATGTATACCAATCTGCAATTTGTTTTCAGAGTCCGACAGAATAGCCTGATTCTCCGCAAACAACAAACTGTCAATTGCAGAGTGACCACTCACAAAATGGTCTGGAAGACATATCTGCCAGTTTTGTATGACATCGTCAGTATATAAATTAAAAAGGGAAGGTGATAATGGACACAATTGTCGTACTCCACAATTGATCAGGTAACTCTAGAAGCTGTTCTCTGTCTCCCTGCTTCTATTAAGATTTTACTTTACTTACAATAGTATTCATACAGTAGTGCACACGTATTTTGGAACAAGCAATAAACCAATTGATATATAATGTTAAAATGTTTATTATATTGGCTATAGTTATAATTTTTCAGGATTCAAAGGAATCCATTTCAGCCACGTTGCGTACATCTTGACTGTGGTTTCATGGGGGAACGTGAGCGTGCCGCGAAAGTAATTCCGCATTGCTTTCCAACAGTATTGTATTAATTGAGTAAACTAATTACAAGAAAAACAGGGCTAACATGTTCTTTTATTAACATAACCCGGTTTAATGGTACGGAAGCTAAAGTTTCCTACTGAATACAAAACACGAATGCAATACAGTTTCGTGCTTATTTTCTTAATTCAGATAATCATCACGTACAAGCAACGTGGTGTGATGCCAGAAACGTTATTGATAAAAATACGGAAACACAAAAATATTTGAAACGCAACGTGAATTTTCATTGTAAAGACGGGCGATTATAACAATTATAGTTGACGCTGTGGGTTAACGTTCAGTTAGTATATTTGTACAATTTAATTAAAAATATTTTTGTAATCTTTAAACTTTCTTGTTTTTCTTCATTTCAACTGAGAGACTGTTGGTCTTGTCTTCCGTAGGTAATGTCTGTTAATCATCACAATCCTTCTTCATCGTTTTATCTTATCCAGGTACTCTTGTCTAGGCCTTCCCCTCCCAATACGCCTCGTGATCGTTCCCTCATTCAGGGTAATGGACCAGATTGAAAGGCGTGGAAAGTGACCAACCACACTGCTTCCACGAGCCACTAGCGTCCTTCTTTCACGATCTATCTTCAAGACCTCAAGGCTTCTCCTCTTGATTTTTTCCGTCCATAATATTTCCAAGTCTTTTCTTAAGGCGCTATATTTACAGTTTATGTTATACCTTATATGGCTTCATAATAATTAAATAAATAATGTAAAACTATAAACACACAGTCACCAGAAGACAAACAGAGATGGTTATTGGTACAAACGTTGTGGTCGTATTAAATTATCAACGATGGCGATTGTCCGTAAGCAAATAATTAATACTTATTTTAAGCAATTACTAGTTTCTAGTGCTGTTACGGAACGTTAATTGACCTTTACTAATAAAAAATTTCCCATGCGTCATGATTGTGGTGTGTTGTTACAAATGTAAGAGGTAACTACATTGGATTCCAACCGCGCCGTATACCTGAATATTTAGAAAATCATCATCATCATCCTCAAGGTTTAATCCAAGAATGGTTTGTTCCACTCTCAAATAGGCAAATATTACAGCTGGTCACTCCAGCGCTTCCTCGGACGTCCCACACCTCCCGACCCCTCGGTTTATAGTTCCATAGTTGTTTGGGGATGCGGCAGTCATCCATTCGCAAAGATGCTCCCACCAATTCAGCCGATACTGGGCGATCCTGTCGAGTATACTCCTAATATTCAGTTCCTGCCGTATATCTATGTTTCTTCTACGATCATGAAGAGTATACTCTGCCACGTGCCAGAAAAATCTCATTTCAGCCGCTTGGATGCGACTGCCGTGGCCTTTCGTTAAAACCCAATTCTCAGACCCATAAGGAAGTGTGGGAAGAGCTGTCACCTTGTAGAATTTTAGGCGTGTTCCTTTACTTGCTGACTTACGGGTGTGCCTGATTGTCCCGCACATAATGTTGAACTTATGCAACTTACCCACCACGTCGTTGCTTGCATTATATGACACACTGTAGCCCAGTATTCTATTTAGAAAATCAAATTAAAAATTAAGTTTTAGCGTGTTGCCCTTAAACGTTATATAGTTTAATTGTTTAGAAACTACAGTTTGTACACATTCCTAATTTTTCCGATGAACACAAAATACCATTGTTATACTATGTGCGTTCAGATATAGAGGATGTAGATTATTATAACATACAATCCGACAATGTCAGCATAAAAAATTGGGATTGCTACGGGACTACAGAACACAACCATATTGTAACGTAAACACAGACTAATTACTTATGTTGTAGTGTACCCTGTTTGATAATATAGTTTAAAAAAAAACACTTACATTAAGTAGGGGTACGTCTAAATTGGACAGTGACTTTATAAATGTAGAACGTTGAAGAGAAATTTTAGAAGAAATGTTCTTTTAAAATTTGAACCAGTGATATGTCGGCGTTATGGTAATGAAATTTTAGAACGGCTAATGTAAGGATCCGCAGACGAATAAGGCTAGTCTTCATCATCATCATCACCATCACCACCATCATCTAGTTCTGTTACTCTTTATTGTGTTCGTTCCTTACTTGAGGAGGTTCAGGTTTATAAGCAAAATTTACTACCCGACATTATCTCTCCTTCTCATTTTCAGTTAATTACTTTATTTTCTCCAAAAAAAGCACCTTCTTCATTTTTGGCTAATCAGACATCATCCATCATATAAACATTATCGTTCCACAATTGTCAACTTGATATAGTTCAATCCACAGTGTGCGTTTTCTATAAGTTTCTTAAATATTTATATTAATTATTCAGTAGTATTCATGTTTCTATTCTAAATGTTTTCTTTCTTCCAACTTTCTCATTTTATTTATATATTTCTTTTTTGCTTTTCCCTAAATCCCTTATTCTACCTTAATCAAAGGCGATTCGCTAGTTGTTTAAACCGTAAGCCCTTCACAGATTGACAAGTTTTTAGCCTCATCCACCAACCATATTCCACATTCCATTCCGCAAAGACTGTAGTGAGCTATAAAATACACTCGTAAGACATTTCAGAGAACAGTTTTGGGAGTATAACGAGTGCACCGACTGAGCAGTGATGATATATGTAACGTCCTTGGAATATATGATCTAAACAACAAGGTAAAGAAATGCAGACTGTACAGGACTGACCACGTTGAGAATGAGCGTAGAAAAATGTGATAGCAAAACAAATTTTGAATAGACAAAAGATACATTACAATATTGAAAAGAGGCAGTCAGACTGAATTTAAAAATCTTTGAATAGAAAAATGAAAGAGGGAGTAAAAAAAGAATTAATTTGTATTGATAGTATTATTGCTAACAGTCTGTATTTAATTTTTATTGCTAACATTATTAGTAATTTTAATGAAGAAAGTTGTGTTAGTGGTTATAATCACAAACAGAAATATCACTGTTGCACACCACTATAAAAAATTATTCTGATTAGCGCTTTCAAACTTCTCAGCTCATCGTCAGATGATAATTCTGTTCATTATTAGTAATATTACTTACTTTTTTCTGCACAGATCAATGATCAATGAAAATTAGACAACTTTTCTCGGTCGAGCAATATTTAAAATTATGGAATACATATTTATAAAGCATAAGGTAATTTTTCAATGAAGAGACTACACAGAGGGTTTGAAATTAATTTATCGATTTAATCAAGGGAGAGATGGACAAGATGGCGGGACTGTATGGGGCCGCCATCTCCTCTATGAGTAGAGTAGTGTTTTATTTTATACAAATGAATCTGCTTTAGATTATGGAGAAAAGCCATTTCTTTTAACTTCAAGGTGTACAAAATTACAAAGAAAATTTAAAAATAAACTTTTCATTTTAACAATGTTGCACTCTTTTCGTAATTACGAGTTCTATCAATACACATTACAAATATTTGTATCTAAATAATACCAGTAAAGATCTATAAACTTAGAAAATGAAAATTTTTAATAATAATAATTTTATTACATATACATATTTTAACATTACATAAACAGTGATCAACACTGATAAGAAATAAAGAAGTATTTTCAAAATAATAATAATAAAAAGTCAGTAATTACCCATTCCAAAAGTCAGAAATGAGATATTAAGTATCATGCTATGAAAACATTTGTACCATATAACACTATAGCAATTAAAAACAATGTACTAAGTGTTTCCATAAAAGTGCGGTGTGTACAAAGTGCAACATAGTAAGATAGGTGTAAATGTTAAAAACTGAAAAAGACATCAATCACAAATAATTTAAGATGTAGTACTATAGTAATAAACTATAAGTTTAATAATAAGTTGTTGTAGTTTTGTGTTATTGGGCCACAAAGGCAATTTCAATGTAATTAAAATATTATTTTTGTTTATGTTTAAGGAATCCAGGGTTATATAAGAAATTAGTAATGGGTAGTTAGTATAAAATAAAGAGATGGGGGGAAAACAAAATAGTGTAGAGTAAGAATACATTAACAGAAATATAAGTCAGAAATAAACAAAGTAAAAAGTCATTAAATTATAAAATACAAGTAGCCAAGCTTATGTAAAGATGTGAAGAAAATCCTTATATAAATTAAATTTAATTATACTTAAAAATTAGAAAGGAGTATTTTTCCTGAAAGAAGGGAAGAAATAATAATAATTAATACTAGCCTATTTACTAAAACTGTACCTAGGTTAGCCAATAAAAAAATCATCAAATTCTTGGTTACTAAGAGTAAGTAATCAGCAAGAATTGTTAATTGTTAAATGGTATTCCAAGTGAGTAGATGAAAGGAAAATAATGTCCAGCCAATTTTAAAAAATTAAGTAACTACAATTCGGAAAAACCAACAGCTAAAGTAATGAAACGATTCAGCACAAGCAACTAAGCAACTACATTTGAGACATCCGTTAAACAACCATAATTGTTGCCAGAATATCGAAGAACATAGAAAATCTCATCTAACCATATTGGCCTAGAAATTTTGAACTGTAACTTTCTTGGGTGAGATCGCCTACTTTAATAAACTAAAAATTACACATCACCAACAAGTAACGAACACTAGAAACAGTACCACATCTTTCAATTTATAAGAAAACATAGTGTGAACATTATAAACTTGATTTATTTAACCAAAAATAGTATAAACGTAGATTCATCAGAAATCGGCAGCCATTTTTCTTTCTTATCTTCTGTGGGAATACGTAGTCTGCGCTCTGGCGTTTAAAAAACTAACTTGTTGAATCAGATTTTAAGTAAACAAATATTAATTAATGTAAAGCACGATACTAATAAATAAGCATTTCTGACTTTCTTATAGTTCAAAGACCCCTCAAATAACCCTGAGATATATAATTAATTAATTTTTTCTAATAACTGTAATTTAATACATCTGTTGTGTTATATAAAAAAAACTTATATTGGAAAATGTTGTGATTTCGAAAAATAATCGATTGTAAAACTCATGATTTGGAGACAATAATTTCCAGAAAATTAAACTAAATTCAATAAATAAATACCTTTCTTTTAGGTAATTGATTGTGTATTATTTCTGGTATATAGCAGCTTTGTTACAGGAAAGAGGTTAATAGCAGAGAAGAGGAAGAAAATTAACTCCGACATAAGAACGTATGAAAGACGCCGGACAACATAACCTTTCTGTCGGTTAGAAAGTGCAGAACAGCTGATGCCACGCGCGAAAAAATCAAACCATTAAATCGTATACAAAGAGAGGAATTCTCTCTCTCTCTCTCTCTCTCTCTCTCTCTCTCTCTCTCTCTCTCTCTCTCTCTCTCTCTCTCTCTCTCTCTCTCTCAATCTCTCTCTCTCTCACTCACTCACTCTCTCTCTCTCTCTCTCCTACCCATTTTCAAACAACGGCACCGATATAATACCTAATAAAGGAAACTCTGGTCAATATTTTCATAATCACACATTCTCGATTAAAAATAAATATCACTGTCAGGATACAAACGTATTAAACATAACAGATAACAAGACGTATAACTTCGTGGAAGACGTGTATTATATATTATACAAATATATCGCGACAGTACAACCATTTACGGTACTGTGCATAGCCAAAATAATTTAAATAAATAATAAAAATAATTAAATATTGTAACGAAACAAAAAACTGTATGACTAATTACAAAAAATAAACAGTGAAAACTCATTCAGGAATAGAACCAAGCATTATGATCACCAGCTAATAAACCGAAAACCCCAAAATTAAAGATAATGAATGGACAAAATTAACTTAACAACACCAAGCATTGATATGACTATGACTAACCAATGATAACCAGACATTACCCAGTTAGATAGGGCAGTAAATCAGTAAAAAGGTAAAACTGTAAACGAGCATCAAGTAAAGAAACAATAACCAAAATAATAAAGAGTACAGCCACTGCATAACATAAAATGTATATTACCTATAGAACTAAATAGGCCAATAAAAATCTTTCTTTTATTAAAATAAGGTGACAAAAAGGCACAAAACCTTATAGTGATAAAAGTGAGAACAAACATACAAAAGGTGGCATAATAATAATCACACAGACTATAGTTAAAAAGTGGGGTGTTATTTAGTATTAATAAGTTGTGTTCAATCAAACAGAATTTGATACTAGTGATTTAGAAAATAACACACTGACAATTGTTTAGCAGTGTGTAACCAGTTAAATGTAGGGAATTATAATTATTAAGGTAAGGAGTATAGTTAAGAGTTTTGTGTTAAATTAAAAATGTTCATGTTACTAGCAGATCAAGTTAAATTGATATTGTATCAAAGGGTCATAGTCAACTGTCATCCATCATTCTAAATTCTTAGTAAGATAAGATTAAAATCCACAGGATACTAGGTTTATATGACCAAACTAGGCCATTTTTGGTATCAAATGATTTATAATTTTATTTGGAATAACCTTATATAAATTGTATTAAATGTTATTGTGTTATGATAAAAAGGTAATTTAAAGGCAAAATATAAAATGTAATGTATTTTAATGATCATGGTAATGTAACACTTAAACTTTGCATAATGGGCCAATAAGAATCCAAGAAATTTTGGTCAGCTTCTGTGAAAAAAAAAAGAAGAAATTGTGACACTTGATTGTTAACCACGATAGAATACGGTTGAAGAGTGCTGGTAAACAAATTATGTAAACAATTTTCAAGGAAGGAACCAAACTCAGAAGGATGAATTACCAAACAAGAAAAATCATGAACTCATTACAATAAGTCATCTAACCCAACATGAACGACTACCAGTGATGTTAACGAAAATATAAAGAGATGAACAAGAAGGGAGCCTAAATTAAAATTACACTGATAATTTGAAAGAACTATTACATAAAAGAATTTGAGTATAAATAGAGTACAAATTTGTAAACTTTCTCACACTCTCCAGAGACAAAGCAAAAAAGAACATGTTCCAGTAAATAATGAGAACAACCTATATCAAACAATTGAATAATTTAATAGTACCAGAAAAATATATCCATAAATGTTAAAAGTGTCATAAGAAGAAAGTGTAGTAAATATTCATAAGAAACAGTTTGAAAAAGGAAAACCCCTAATAAACTATCAAAGCTATAAAGACTATACTAGAGTTTGTATTGTAATAGTGACCATGATAACTGTAACAACTATTATAAACTATGTAAATGAAATGATTTAAGACAAAAATGATACAGAACTTTTAAATGAAGAAAGGAAGAGGAGACCAGAATATTTTAATAATTTAACCAAAATAATTTAAACAAGACTCACAATGAAAATAATTTGATGAAGATGAAACAAGGAAGAAGAACCAACTAAATTAAAACCAAGTATTAAGACCAGAAACCAAATACCCTGGTACCATAATGATAATATTTTTGTAATAACCACTATTATAGTGATAATTAATAGAAGAAGGAATTAATGTTATGCCCTGAGCAATAGAATGACTCATTGAATACCAAATAAAAAAAAAGTCTATATAAATGCTAATTACTATATAAACAACAAAAACAGATTATACCAACAACAAACAAAGAAAAGGAGTGCAAGGAAAGGATGAAACGTATATTATACCACATGCCTGAGCCACATAATATGGAATGAGCTTTGATAGAGAAGAAGAGTCAAGTGTATAAAAGTATTAATTAATATAAAATATTATGAAGTGAAGAATCCAAGGATGTTTAGTATTAGTCGAAGGAGACTACTTTTAATGATTTTTAATTTTTATGACTGGATGTAGAGAAATTCCATCAGTCTTATATTTTGAGCAGAGATGATAATTCTTCTGAGCTCAGTTAAGTGAAGTATTGGTTAGCAGAGAATGAAGCCGAAAATGTGCCATTCTGAACTGTTCCAGCTCACATGTTAGGGAATGTTAGGGAGTAAACATACCGGTGATGAAGCACCGAATAAGGAAAGAAGAAATATATATAATAATAATGTTATACACAAGATTAAAGATTACTTACTAATGAAAAAAGAAGCTAATGAAGGAGATACATATCATCTGAGAGAGAGCAATGGTGGAAAAAGAAGGTATATAAAGTGAAATCACGAATAAAAATATGGTGAATAAATCAAGCATCCAAGGCTTTGAGTTCAATGAACTGCTAACATCATCAAACACATCTGTTTTTATTTAAACAGTTTATTAAAATCAATTTTTATGCAGTCTTTTGCTGTTTTTGATTTAATTTAGGGATTTACCCTCACTATTCACTATATTCCCAAATTTAATTTCTAGCCATTTTATCTAGTCATTAGGGAATAAAGAACATCACTTAAATGGAATTGTCTTGGTACACTTTCCATCATACATCTAATCTTTTTGCTTATATTTAATTTACATATTATATTTTTTTTCTACTGCATTGGACCTTTCTGTGTTATACTTTTTTGGGAGTTTTGTTTTTATGTGCTAACTAATTATATTTTTATTCGGTGGTTTTGGTTTATATATGGTTTTTTCTTAACTGCTCCTATTCTACCTGGGTATATACAGTATACTATACAAATTGGATTATCACTTAAGTTGGTTTTAATGAACTTAATTTCTTTTAATTTCGGATTTCATTTTACTTTTATTCTTGATTAATTATTATAATACTTTGTTTCTTTTCCCCAGTTTGGTTTTTTAATAATCTATGTTATATTCTATTTTTGCTTCTCTTTTGGTCTTATAATAAGATAGTAAACTGTCTTTTGTTTTGAAGCTAATTTTGTCTGGTATCTCTCTACACTAATGGTAGTCTCTTTTAAATAATTTTATTGTCTTTCACCGTTTATTTCTTATTGTATGTCACTTGTTATTCTTAACTTAGGCTTACAAACTAGTTTACAGTTTTATTTTTCACTGTATTGTATCCTGTAACTTGTTATCTGGTCTGACATTTATCATTGGGTTTAAATGTATTAGAATTGGGTCTATTCATTCCTCATAAGGTTTTAGTGGATATCCGTTCTTGTTGCTATATTCTTTTTGGGACCCTGATATATTTGTCTCTTCCTTCTCATTATATCATTTTTTTATCTTGTGGTTTCATGTCCTTTTCTTATTTACAACTCCTTATTAATTCGTTATTGGTTTTGTGTCTTGGGGTTTCTCTCCTTTTTTATTTAATATATTTCCCCTTATTAATTATTTGTTTACCTTTTTACCTTTTCTTTTTACTGCTCCCCAACCTACTGGGTATACTGCTGTTGTATTGTTTTTATATAGTTGGTTATATGTATATGGACCAAAAGTTTTCTTTGTTATATAGTTTGATTTTATTAACATTTTATTGACTTAATGAACAGTTTCTTTAGTTTAATCTTTAACCATTTATTGTTCTCACTCACTATTGATATTTTCTTCTTTATTCATGTTGTATTAAGTTAAATTTTAAGGTGATAATTCTGTTATGCTACAATATATATGAATAACTAGTAAATTAACGTAGTATGTCACACCTGTAATTATTGATAAAATTTCTTTCTTTCCATTGCAAATTTATTCATATATTATTTGTCAGCAATCATAAAATCTTTGCTTATAAGTTTAATCAAAATAAAATTTAATTACGTAATTACTTAAGCTGACAAATCACCTACTCGCCCACACACCTACACACACACGCACACACACATAGGTATCTGTGTAAGGACTTAAAAGTTTGCATTTAATGCTCCACACACTATAGGCCTGTATGCAAAATATGGACTGTAGCGTAGTACTCATCCATAATAGTAGTGGGGTTATCCTCTGAGAGTATGGTCTGTAATATCATAAATTAAAAATTAAAAATTATATATCAAAAATCAAAATACAAAATCAGAAATCAAAATACATAAGGCTACGGTCACACTTGGGGTTTTTGTAGCAGCGACAGAATCACCGGCCTGCGGGGTGTCACACTTGGCGACTAACGCGCACGTTTTCAGTGATCGAGATGTTTTGTGACATTCTTAAAGTTTACGTTTTTAAACTGGGCAAGTGTTAGTGTGTGTTAGAAAGAGAGAGAAGGATAGAGGGAGAGGGAGAGAGAGAGAGAGAGAGAGAGAGAGAGAGAGAGGGAGAGAGAGTGACAGGAGAGAGTTTTTGTTGCAATGCTGATAGTTGTCGTTTTTACAGAATTCTGCAGGGTCTTTAATTACTGGAAGACAGGCAGTAACGAGAGACTTTAACCAAGGTTGACCGTTTAGTAAGTTTTCTTCTCACTTTTAACTATTCAAAATTCCTTATTTTTTTAAATTAAGGAAATAAAAATCCGTTCCGCACTAAGGAAAACTTCCTGTTGTCGTCCGCCCCCAGGTACACACGGCCTCACAAGTGGCGCGGAGGAGGAACTGTTCCTTCAGCTAGATTGGGGCAGTTGGAGCGGGCTAAATGTGTGTGCTGCGTGAACGGCACAAGGGTCTTGTTGTCCCTAGTCAGCTAGTGTTGTAGCTGGCACATAAATACAGCGAAGCCTAGTAGCGGGCGCGAAACGGAAGCAGGGTATCCAGCGTGCCTGGTATAGTAGTTGCACGAGGTGCAATGAATCCAATAAGCGCCACGTGTTTTGGGAACAAAGGCTACTTTCCCTGACAAATAGCCTAAAGGTGACCCGTTCTTTGAGAAGCTGGCGGGTGAACCCTCAACAGGCATCCGATATGGGCGCGCGGGCAAGGTCTGCGTGACCTCTGCGGGTGGCCGGAGAGAGGCCGAAGCCTCATGGTTATTTATCATCGCCGATTTGGATTGGCCTACCGTGAGACCAAGACCCCACCCAGACATGCTTCGCTTCAAGGGTACCCTGACCTTCGGTGGCATCGGCACCGTTGTTTGGGAAATGTGGATGTCGCCCGCGCGAAAGGCGAAGGTGCGCCCTTGTCCCAGTAGCGCATAGCGAACGGGAGCCAGGGTGGCCGGTCCCTGGTCAGTGCCTGTGTTCGACCTCTCGCGCCAAAGCAGCGGTTGTCGTTTGATCAGTGACGTACACAAAAATGGTACCACGGGATCGTGAACCAGCCCGGCTGGGGGTCCAGTCCCCCTAGTGTTTACGTGTTGAGGAAAGGTTTCGTGGGGGTTGTGGTTACACATGTTGTTGATATAAATTTAGACACCCTGAAACTCTTTCTGGGAGAGTAGAGTATCGAGCTGCGACCTACAGTGATCGGTTGCCGTAATCTGCGCTTTCCAGTCTATAGGTTCTTTAACCGTCCGACTACCATACGCTACCCTTACTTTATTTACATCATCATCATCCTAAAGTTTTGAACCAAGAATGGTTTGTTCCGGTCTCAAATAGGCAAATTTTACAGCTATTCAGCTGTAATATATATAATAGGCAAATATATAAATAGGCAAACTCCAGCGCTTCCTCGGACGTCCCACACCTCTCCGTCCTCTCGGCTTATAGTTCCAGAGTTGTTTAGGGATGCGGCAGTCATCCATTCGGCAAAGATGTTTTCACCAATTCAGCCGATACTGGGCGATGTTGTAGAGTATACTCATAATATTCAGTTTCTCCGTATATCTGTGTTTCTTCTATGATCATGGAGATTATACTCTGCCACGTGCCTGAGAAATCTCATTTCAGCAGCTTGGATGCGACTGGCCTGGATTTTCGTTAAAGTCAAATTCTGAGACCCATAAAGAAGTGTGGGAAAAGCCATCAGCTTGTACAATTTTAGGCGTGTTCATTTACTTGCTGACTTAAGGGTTCGCCTGATGGTCCGGTACATAAGTTTAAACTTATGTAACTTATGCACCATGTGGCTGCTTGCATTATAAAGCACACTATAGCTCAGGTATTTAAAACTGCTAACTTGTTTCAGGAGAGTACCATCTATAACAATATTTGCTCGTACGCGATCAGTTCCAAAAAAACCTTGGTTCCAGTTGTGGATATCTGCAATCCAGAGTCTTTGCAGATTCCATTTAACAAATGTATACCAATCTGCAATTTGTTTTCAGAGTCCGACAGAATAGCCTGATTCTCCGCAAACAACAAACTGTCAATTGCAGAGTGACCACTCACAAAATGGTCTGGAAGACATATCTGCCAGTTTTGTATGACATCGTCAGTATATAAATTAAAAAGGGAAGGTGATAATGGACACAATTGTCGTACTCCACAATTGATCAGGTAACTCTAGAAGCTGTTCTCTGTCTCCCTGCTTCTATTAAGATTTTACTTTACTTACAATAGTATTCATACAGTAGTGCACACGTATTTTGGAACAAGCAATAAACCAATTGATATATAATGTTAAAATGTTTATTATATTGGCTATAGTTATAATTTTTCAGGATTCAAAGGAATCCATTTCAGCCACGTTGCGTACATCTTGACTGTGGTTTCATGGGGGAACGTGAGCGTGCCGCAAAAGTAATTCCGCATTGCTTTCCAACAGTATTGTATTAATTCAGTAAACTAATTACAAGAAAAAAAAGGGCTAGCATGTTCTTTTATTAACATTACCCGGTTTAATGGTACGGAAGTTAAAGTTTCCTACTGAATACAAAACACGAATGCAATACAGTTTCGTGCTTATTTTCTTAATTCAGATTATCATCACGTACAAGCAACGTGGTGTGATGCCAGAAACGTTATTGATAAAAATACGGAAACACTAAAATATTTGAAACGCAATGTAAATTTTCATTACAAAGACGGGCGAGTATAACAATTATAGTTGACGCTGTGGGTTAACGTTCAGTTAGTATATTTGTACAATTTAATTAAAAATATTTTTGTAATCTTTAAACTTTCTTGTTTTTCTTCATTTCAACTGAGAGACTGTTGGTCTTGTCTTCCGTAGGTAAAGTCTGTTAATCATCACAATCCTTCTTCATCGTTTTATCTTATCCAGGTACTCTTGTCTAGGCCTTCCCCTCCCAATACGCTTCGTGATCGTTCCCTCATTCAGGGTAATGAACCAGATTGAAAGGCGTGGAAAGTGACCAACCACACTGCTTCCACGAGCCACTAGCGTCCTTCTTTCACGATCTATCTTCAAGACCTCAAGGCTTCTCCTCTTGATTTATTCCGTCCATAATATTTCCAAGTCTTTTCTTAAGGCGCTATATTTACAGTTTATGTTATACCTTATATGGCTTCATAATAATTAAATAAATAATGTAAAACTATAAACACACAGTCACCAGAAGACAAACAGAGATGGTTATTGGTGCAAACGTTGTGGTCGTATTAAATTATCAACGATGGCGATTGTCCGTAAGCAAATAATTAATACTTATTTTAAGCAATTACTAGTTTCTAGTGCTGTTACGGAACGTTAATTGACCTTTACTAATAAAAAATTTCCCATGCGTCATGATTGTGGTGTGTTGTTACAAATGTAAGAGGTAACTACATTGGATTCCAACCGCGCCGTATACCTGAATATTTAGAAAATCATCATCATCATCCTCAAGGTTTAATCCAAGAATGGTTTGTTCCACTCTCAAATAGGCAAATATTACAGCTGGTCACTCCAGCGCTTCCTCGGACGTCCCACACCTCCCGACCCCTCGGTTTATAGTTCCATAGTTGTTTGGGGATGCGGCAGTCATCCATTCGCAAAGATGCTCCCACCAATTCAGCCGATACTGGGCGATCCTGTCGAGTATACTCCTAATATTCAGTTCCTGCCGTATATCTATGTTTCTTCTACGATCATGAAGAGTATACTCTGCCACGTGCCAGAAAAATCTCATTTCAGCCGCTTGGATGCGACTGCCGTGGCCTTTCGTTAAAACCCAATTCTCAGACCCATAAGGAAGTGTGGGAAGAGCTGTCACCTTGTAGAATTTTAGGCGTGTTCCTTTACTTGCTGACTTACGGGTGTGCCTGATTGTCCCGCACATAATGTTGAACTTATGCAACTTACCCACCACGTCGTTGCTTGCATTATATGACACACTGTAGCCCAGTATTCTATTTAGAAAATCAAATTAAAAATTAAGTTTTAGCGTGTTGCCCTTAAACGTTATATAGTTTAATTGTTTAGAAACTACAGATTGTACACATTCCTAATTTTTCCGATGAACACAAAATACCATTGTTATACTATGTGCGTTCAGATATAGAGGATGTAGATTATTATAACATACAATCCGACAATGTCAGCATAAAAAATTGGGATTGCTACGGGACTACAGAACACAACCATATTGTAACGTAAACACAGACTAATTACTTATGTTGTAGTGTACCCTGTTTGATAATATAGTTTAAAAAAAAACACTTACATTAAGTAGGGGTACGTCTAAATTGGACAGTGACTTTATAAATGTAGAACGTTGAAGAGAAATTTTAGAAGAAATGTTCTTTTAAAATTTGAACCAGTGATATGTCGGCGTTATGGTAATGAAATTTTAGAACGGCTAATGTAAGGATCCGCAGACGAATAAGGCTAGTCTTCATCATCATCATCACCATCACCACCATCATCTAGTTCTGTTACTCTTTATTGTGTTCGTTCCTTACTTGAGGAGGTTCAGGTTTATAAGCAAAATTTACTACCCGACATTATCTCTCCTTCTCATTTTCAGTTAATTACTTTATTTTCTCCAAAAAAAGCACCTTCTTCATTTTTGGCTAATCAGACATCATCCATCATATAAACATTATCGTTCCACAATTGTCAACTTGATATAGTTCAATCCACAGTGTGCGTTTTCTATAAGTTTCTTAAATATTTATATTAATTATTCAGTAGTATTCATGTTTCTATTCTAAATGTTTTCTTTCTTCCAACTTTCTCATTTTATTTATATATTTCTTTTTTGCTTTTCCCTAAATCCCTTATTCTACCTTAATCAAAGGCGATTCGCTAGTTGTTTAAACCGTAAGCCCTTCACAGATTGACAAGTTTTTAGCCTCATCCACCAACCATATTCCACATTCCATTCCGCAAAGACTGTAGTGAGCTATAAAATACACTCGTAAGACATTTCAGAGAACAGTTTTGGGAGTATAACGAGTGCACCGACTGAGCAGTGATGATATATGTAACGTCCTTGGAATATATGATCTAAACAACAAGGTAAAGAAATGCAGACTGTACAGGACTGACCACGTTGAGAATGAGCGTAGAAAAATGTGATAGCAAAACAAATTTTGAATAGACAAAAGATACATTACAATATTGAAAAGAGGCAGTCAGACTGAATTTAAAAATCTTTGAATAGAAAAATGAAAGAGGGAGTAAAAAAAGAATTAATTTGTATTGATAGTATTATTGCTAACAGTCTGTATTTAATTTTTATTGCTAACATTATTAGTAATTTTAATGAAGAAAGTTGTGTTAGTGGTTATAATCACAAACAGAAATATCACTGTTGCACACCACTATAAAAAAATTATTCTGATTAGCGCTTTCAAACTTCTCAGCTCATCGTCAGATGATAATTCTGTTCATTATTAGTAATATTACTTACTTTTTTCTGCACAGATCAATGATCAATGAAAATTAGACAACTTTTCTCGGTCGAGCAATATTTAAAATTATGGAATACATATTTATAAAGCATAAGGTAATTTTTCAATGAAGAGACTACACAGAGGGTTTGAAATTAATTTATCGATTTAATCAAGGGAGAGATGGACAAGATGGCGGGACTGTATGGGGCCGCCATCTCCTCTATGAGTAGAGTAGTGTTTTATTTTATACAAATGAATCTGCTTTAGATTATGAAGAAAAGCCATTTCTTTTAACTTAAAGGTGTACAAAATTACAAAGAAAATTTAAAAATAAACTTTTCATTTTAACAATGTTGCACTCTTTTTGTAATTACGAGTTCTATCAATACACATTACAAATATTTGTATCTAAATAATACCAGTAAAGATCTATAAACTTAGAAAATGAAAATTTTTAATAATAATAATTTTATTACATATACATATTGTAACATTACATAAACAGTGATCAACACTGATAAGAAATAAAGAAGTATTTTCAAAATAATAATAATAAAAAGTCAGTAATTACCCATTCCAAAAGTCAGAAATGAGATATTAAGTATCATGCTATGAAAACATTTGTACCATATAACACTATAGCAATTAAAAACAATGTACTAAGTGTTTCCATAAAAGTGCGGTGTGTACAAAGTGCAACATAGTAAGATAGGTGTAAATGTTAAAAACTGAAAAAGACATCAATCACAAATAATTTAAGATGTAGTACTATAGTAATAAACTATAAGTTTAATAATAAGTTGTTGTAGTTTTGTGTTATTGGGCCACAAAGGCAATTTCAATGTAATTAAAATATTATTTTTGTTTATGTTTAAGGAATCCAGGGTTATATAAGAAATTAATAATGGGTAGTTAGTATAAAATAAAGAGATGGGGGGAAAACAAAATTGTGTAGAGTAAGAATACATTAACAGAAATATAAGTCAGAAATAAACAAAGTAAAAAGTCATTAAATTATAAAATACAAGTAGCCAAGCTTATGTAAAGATGTGAAGAAAATCCTTATATAAATTAAATTTAATTATACTTAAAAATTAGAAAGGAGTATTTTTCCTGAAAGAAGGGAAGAAATAATAATAATTAATACTAGCCTATTTACTAAAACTGTACCTAGGTTAGCCAATAAAAAAATCATCAAATTCTTGGTTACTAAGAGTAAGTAATCAGCAAGAATTGTTAATTGTTAAATGGTATTCCAAGTGAGTAGATGAAAGGAAAATAATGTCCAGCCAATTTTAAAAAATTAAGTAACTACAATTCGGAAAAACCAACAGCTAAAGTAATGAAACGATTCAACAAGCAACTACATTTGAGACATCCGTTAAACAACCATAATTGTTGCCAGAATATCGAAGAACATAGAAAATCTCATCTAACCATATTGGCCTAGAAATTTTGAACTGTAACTTTCTTGGGTGAGATCGCCTACTTTAATAAACTAAAAATTACACATCACCAACAAGTAACGAACACTAGAAACAGTACCACATCTTTCAATTTATAAGAAAACATAGTGTGAACATTATAAACTTGATTTATTTAACCAAAAATAGTATAAACGTAGATTCATCAGAAATCGGCAGCCATTTTTCTTTCTTATCTTCTGTGGGAATACGTAGTCTGCGCTCTGGCGTTTAAAAAACTAACTTGTTGAATCAGATTTTAAGTAAACAAATATTAATTAATGTAAAGCACGATACTAATAAATAAGCATTTCTGACTTTCTTATAGTTCAAAGACCCCTCAAATAACCCTGAGATATATAATTAATTAATTTTTTCTAATAACTGTAATTTAATACATCTGTTGTGTTATATAAAAAAAACTTATATTGGAAAATGTTGTGATTTCGAAAAATAATCGATTGTAAAACTCATGATTTGGAGACAATAATTTCCAGAAAATTAAACTAAATTCAATAAATAAATACCTTTCTTTTAGGTAATTGATTGTGTATTATTTCTGGTATATAGCAGCTTTGTTACAGGAAAGAGGTTAATAGCAGAGAAGAGGAAGAAAATTAACTCCGACATAAGAACGTATGAAAGACGCCGGACAACATAACCTTTCTGTCGGTTAGAAAGTGCAGAACAGCTGATGCCACGCGCGAAAAAATCAAACCATTAAATCGTATACAAAGAGAGGAATTCTCTCTCTCTCTCTCTCTCTCTCTCTCTCTCTCTCTCTCTCTCTCTCTCTCTCTCTCTCTCTCTCTCTCTCTCTCAATCTCTCTCTCTCTCACTCACTCACTCTCTCTCTCTCTCTCTCCTACCCATTTTCAAACAACGGCACCGATATAATACCTAATAAAGGAAACTCTGGTCAATATTTTCATAATCACACATTCTCGATTAAAAATAAATATCACTGTCAGGATACAAACGTATTAAACATAACAGATAACAAGACGTATAACTTCGTGGAAGACGTGTATTATATATTATACAAATATATCGCGACAGTACAACCATTTACGGTACTGTGCATAGCCAAAATAATTTAAATAAATAATAAAAATAATTAAATATTGTAACGAAACAAAAAACTGTATGACTAATTACAAAAAATAAACAGTGAAAACTCATTCAGGAATAGAACCAAGCATTATGATCACCAGCTAATAAACCGAAAACCCCAAAATTAAAGATAATGAATGGACAAAATTAACTTAACAACACCAAGCATTGATATGACTATGACTAACCAATGATAACCAGACATTACCCAGTTAGATAGGGCAGTAAATCAGTAAAAAGGTAAAACTGTAAACGAGCATCAAGTAAAGAAACAATAACCAAAATAATAAAGAGTACAGCCACTGCATAACATAAAATGTATATTACCTATAGAACTAAATAGGCCAATAAAAATCTTTCTTTTATTAAAATAAGGTGACAAAAAGGCACAAAACCTTATAGTGATAAAAGTGAGAACAAACATACAAAAGGTGGCATAATAATAATCACAGAGACTATAGTTAAAAAGTGGGGTGTTATTTAGTATTAATAAGTTGTGTTCAATCAAACAGAATTTGATACTAGTGATTTAGAAAATAACACACTGACAATTGTTTAGCAGTGTGTAACCAGTTAAATGTAGGGAATTATAATTATTAAGGTAAGGAGTATAGTTAAGAGTTTTGTGTTAAATTAAAAATGTTCATGTTACTAGCAGATCAAGTTAAATTGATATTGTATCAAAGGGTCATAGTCAACTGTCATCCATCATTCTAAATTCTTAGTAAGATAAGATTAAAATCCACAGGATACTAGGTTTATATGACCAAACTAGGCCATTTTTGGTATCAAATGATTTATAATTTTGTTTGGAATAACCTTATATAAATTGTATTAAATGTTATTGTGTTATGATAAAAAGGTAATTTAAAGGCAAAATATAAAATGTAATGTATTTTAATGATCATGGTAATGTAACACTTAAACTTTGCATAATGGGCCAATAAGAATCCAAGAAATTTTGGTCAGCTTCTGTGAAAAAAAAAAGAAGAAATTGTGACACTTGATTGTTAACCACGATAGAATACGGTTGAAGAGTGCTGGTAAACAAATTATGTAAACAATTTTCAAGGAAGGAACCAAACTCAGAAGGATGAATTACCAAACAAGAAAAATCATGAACTCATTACAATAAGTCATCTAACCCAACATGAACGACTACCAGTGATGTTAACGAAAATATAAAGAGATGAACAAGAAGGGAGCCTAAATTAAAATTACACTGATAATTTGAAAGAACTATTACATAAAAGAATTTGAGTATAAATAGAGTACAAATTTGTAAACTTTCTCACACTCTCCAGAGACAAAGCAAAAAAGAACATGTTCCAGTAAATAATGAGAACAACCTATATCAAACAATTGAATAATTTAATAGTACCAGAAAAATATATCCATAAATGTTAAAAGTGTCATAAGAAGAAAGTGTAGTAAATATTCATAAGAAACAGTTTGAAAAAGGAAAACCCCTAATAAACTATCAAAGCTATAAAGACTATACTAGAGTTTGTATTGTAATAGTGACCATGATAACTGTAACAACTATTATAAACTATGTAAATGAAATGATTTAAGACAAAAATGATACAGAACTTTTAAATGAAGAAAGGAAGAGGAGACCAGAATATTTTAATAATTTAACCAAAATAATTTAAACAAGACTCACAATGAAAATAATTTGATGAAGATGAAACAAGGAAGAAGAACCAACTAAATTAAAACCAAGTATTAAGACCAGAAACCAAATACCCTGGTACCATAATGATAATATTTTTGTAATAACCACTATTATAGTGATAATTAATAGAAGAAGGAATTAATGTTATGCCCTGAGCAATAGAATGACTCATTGAATACCAAATAAAAAAAAAGTCTATATAAATGCTAATTACTATATAAACAACAAAAACAGATTATACCAACAACAAACAAAGAAAAGGAGTGCAAGGAAAGGATGAAACGTATATTATACCACATGCCTGAGCCACATAATATGGAATGAGCTTTGATAGAGAAGAAGAGTCAAGTGTATAAAAGTATTAATTAATATAAAATATTATGAAGTGAAGAATCCAAGGATGTTTAGTATTAGTCGAAGGAGACTACTTTTAATGATTTTTAATTTTTATGACTGGATGTAGAGAAATTCCATCAGTCTTATATTTTGAGCAGAGATGATAATTCTTCTGAGCTCAGTTAAGTGAAGTATTGGTTAGCAGAGAATGAAGCCGAAAATGTGCCATTCTGAACTGTTCCAGCTCACATGTTAGGGAATGTTAGGGAGTAAACATACCGGTGATGAAGCACCGAATAAGGAAAGAAGAAATATATATAATAATAATGTTATACACAAGATTAAAGATTACTTACTAATGAAAAAAGAAGCTAATGAAGGAGATACATATCATCTGAGAGAGAGCAATGGTGGAAAAAGAAGGTATATAAAGTGAAATCACGAATAAAAATATGGTGAATAAATCAAGCATCCAAGGCTTTGAGTTCAATGAACTGCTAACATCATCAAACACATCTGTTTTTATTTAAACAGTTTATTAAAATCAATTTTTATGCAGTCTTTTGCTGTTTTTGATTTAATTTAGGGATTTACCCTCACTATTCACTATATTCCCAAATTTAATTTCTAGCCATTTTATCTAGTCATTAGGGAATAAAGAACATCACTTAAATGGAATTGTCTTGGTACACTTTCCATCATACATCTAATCTTTTTGCTTATATTTAATTTACATATTATATTTTTTTTCTACTGCATTGGACCTTTCTGTGTTATACTTTTTTGGGAGTTTTGTTTTTATGTGCTAACTAATTATATTTTTATTCGGTGGTTTTGGTTTATATATGGTTTTTTCTTAACTGCTCCTATTCTACCTGGGTATATACAGTATACTATACAAATTGGATTATCACTTAAGTTGGTTTTAATGAACTTAATTTCTTTTAATTTCGGATTTCATTTTACTTTTATTCTTGATTAATTATTATAATACTTTGTTTCTTTTCCCCAGTTTGGTTTTTTAATAATCTATGTTATATTCTATTTTTGCTTCTCTTTTGGTCTTATAATAAGATAGTAAACTGTCTTTTGTTTTGAAGCTAATTTTGTCTGGTATCTCTCTACACTAATGGTAGTCTCTTTTAAATAATTTTATTGTCTTTCACCGTTTATTTCTTATTGTATGTCACTTGTTATTCTTAACTTAGGCTTACAAACTAGTTTACAGTTTTATTTTTCACTGTATTGTATCCTGTAACTTGTTATCTGGTCTGACATTTATCATTGGGTTTAAATGTATTAGAATTGGGTCTATTCATTCCTCATAAGGTTTTAGTGGATATCCGTTCTTGTTGCTATATTCTTTTTGGGACCCTGATATATTTGTCTCTTCCTTCTCATTATATCATTTTTTTATCTTGTGGTTTCATGTCCTTTTCTTATTTACAACTCCTTATTAATTCGTTATTGGTTTTGTGTCTTGGGGTTTCTCTCCTTTTTTATTTAATATATTTCCCCTTATTAATTATTTGTTTACCTTTTTACCTTTTCTTTTTACTGCTCCCCAACCTACTGGGTATACTGCTGTTGTATTGTTTTTATATAGTTGGTTATATGTATATGGACCAAAAGTTTTCTTTGTTATATAGTTTGATTTTATTAACATTTTATTGACTTAATGAACAGTTTCTTTAGTTTAATCTTTAACCATTTATTGTTCTCACTCACTATTGATATTTTCTTCTTTATTCATGTTGTATTAAGTTAAATTTTAAGGTGATAATTCTGTTATGCTACAATATATATGAATAACTAGTAAATTAACGTAGTATGTCACACCTGTAATTATTGATAAAATTTCTTTCTTTCCATTGCAAATTTATTCATATATTATTTGTCAGCAATCATAAAATCTTTGCTTATAAGTTTAATCAAAATAAAATTTAATTACGTAATTACTTAAGCTGGCAAATCACCTACTCGCCCACACACCTACACACACACGCACACACACATAGGTATCTGTGTAAGGACTTAAAAGTTTGCATTTAATGCTCCACACACTATAGGCCTGTATGCAAAATATGGACTGTAGCGTAGTACTCATCCATAATAGTAGTGGGGTTATCCTCTGAGAGTATGGTCTGTAATATCATAAATTAAAAATTAAAAATTATATATCAAAAATCAAAATACAAAATCAGAAATCAAAATACATAAGGCTACGGTCACACTTGGGGTTTTTGTAGCAGCGACAGAATCACCGGCCTGCGGGGTGTCACACTTGGCGACTAACGCGCACGTTTTCAGTGATCGAGATGTTTTGTGACATTCTTAAAGTTTACGTTTTTAAACTGGGCAAGTGTTAGTGTGTGTTAGAAAGAGAGAGAAGGATAGAGGGAGAGGGAGAGAGAGAGAGAGAGAGAGAGAGAGAGAGAGAGAGAGAGAGGGAGAGAGAGTGACAGGAGAGAGTTTTTGTTGCAATGCTGATAGTTGTCGTTTTTACAGAATTCTGCAGGGTCTTTAATTACTGGAAGACAGGCAGTAACGAGAGACTTTAACCAAGGTTGACCGTTTAGTAAGTTTTCTTCTCACTTTTAACTATTCAAAATTCCTTATTTTTTTAAATTAAGGAAATAAAAATCCGTTCCGCACTAAGGAAAACTTCCTGTTGTCGTCCGCCCCCAGGTACACACGGCCTCACAAGTGGCGCGGAGGAGGAACTGTTCCTTCAGCTAGATTGGGGCAGTTGGAGCGGGCTAAATGTGTGTGCTGCGTGAACGGCACAAGGGTCTTGTTGTCCCTAGTCAGCTAGTGTTGTAGCTGGCACATAAATACAGCGAAGCCTAGTAGCGGGCGCGAAACGGAAGCAGGGTATCCAGCGTGCCTGGTATAGTAGTTGCACGAGGTGCAGTGAATCCAATAAGCGCCACGTGTTTTGGGAACAAAGGCTACTTTCCCTGACAAATAGCCTAAAGGTGACCCGTTCTTTGAGAAGCTGGCGGGTGAACCCTCAACAGGCATCCGATATGGGCGCGCGGGCAAGGTCTGCGTGACCTCTGCGGGTGGCCGGAGAGAGGCCGAAGCCTCATGGTTATTTATCATCGCCGATTTGGATTGGCCTACCGTGAGACCAAGACCCCACCCAGACATGCTTCGCTTCAAGGGTACCCTGACCTTCGGTGGCATCGGCACCGTTGTTTGGGAAATGTGGATGTCGCCCGCGCGAAATGCGAGGGTGCGCCCTTGTCCCAGTAGCGCATAGCGAACGGGAGCCAGGGTGGCCGGTCCCTGGTCAGTGCCTGTGTTCGACCTCTCGCGCCAAAGCAGCGGTTGTCGTTTGATCAGTGACGTACACAAAAATGGTACCACGGGATCGTGAACCAGCCCGGCTGGGGGTCCAGTCCCCCTAGTGTTTACGTGTTGAGGAAAGGTTTCGTGGGGGTTGTGGTTACACATGTTGTTGATATAAATTTAGACACCCTGAAACTCTTTCTGGGAGAGTAGAGTATCGAGCTGCGACCTACAGTGATCGGTTGCCGTAATCTGCGCTTTCCAGTCTATAGGTTCTTTAACCGTCCGACTACCATACGCTACCCTTACTTTATTTACATCATCATCATCCTAAAGTTTTGAACCAAGAATGGTTTGTTCCGGTCTCAAATAGGCAAATATTACAGCTATTCAGCTGTAATATATATAATAGGCAAATATATAAATAGGCAAACTCCAGCGCTTCCTCGGACGTCCCACACCTCTCCGTCCTCTCGGCTTATAGTTCCAGAGTTGTTTAGGGATGCGGCAGTCATCCATTCGGCAAAGATGTTTTCACCAATTCAGCCGATACTGGGCGATGTTGTAGAGTATACTCATAATATTCAGTTTCTCCGTATATCTGTGTTTCTTCTATGATCATGGAGATTATACTCTGCCACGTGCCTGAGAAATCTCATTTCAGCAGCTTGGATGCGACTGGCCTGGATTTTCGTTAAAGTCAAATTCTGAGACCCATAAAGAAGTGTGGGAAAAGCCATCACCTTGTACAATTTTAGGCGTGTTCATTTACTTGCTGACTTAAGGGTTCGCCTGATGGTCCGGTACATAAGTTTAAACTTATGTAACTTATGCACCATGTGGCTGCTTGCATTATAAAGCACACTATAGCTCAGGTATTTAAAACTGCTAACTTGTTTCAGGAGAGTACCATCTATAACAATATTTGCTCGTACGCGATCAGTTCCAAAAAAACCTTGGTTCCAGTTGTGGATATCTGCAATCCAGAGTCTTTGCAGATTCCATTTAACAAATGTATACCAATCTGCAATTTGTTTTCAGAGTCCGACAGAATAGCCTGATTCTCCGCAAACAACAAACTGTCAATTGCAGAGTGACCACTCACAAAATGGTCTGGAAGACATATCTGCCAGTTTTGTATGACATCGTCAGTATATAAATTAAAAAGGGAAGGTGATAATGGACACAATTGTCGTACTCCACAATTGATCAGGTAACTCTAGAAGCTGTTCTCTGTCTCCCTGCTTCTATTAAGATTTTACTTTACTTACAATAGTATTCATACAGTAGTGCACACGTATTTTGGAACAAGCAATAAACCAATTGATATATAATGTTAAAATGTTTATTATATTGGCTATAGTTATAATTTTTCAGGATTCAAAGGAATCCATTTCAGCCACGTTGCGTACATCTTGACTGTGGTTTCATGGGGGAACGTGAGCGTGCCGCAAAAGTAATTCCGCATTGCTTTCCAACAGTATTGTATTAATTCAGTAAACTAATTACAAGAAAAAAAAGGGCTAGCATGTTCTTTTATTAACATTACCCGGTTTAATGGTACGGAAGTTAAAGTTTCCTACTGAATACAAAACAGGAATGCAATACAGTTTCGTGCTTATTTTCTTAATTCAGATTATCATCACGTACAAGCAACGTGGTGTGATGCCAGAAACGTTATTGATAAAAATACGGAAACACTAAAATATTTGAAACGCAATGTAAATTTTCATTACAAAGACGGGCGAGTATAACAATTATAGTTGACGCTGTGGGTTAACGTTCAGTTAGTATATTTGTACAATTTAATTAAAAATATTTTTGTAATCTTTAAACTTTCTTGTTTTTCTTCATTTCAACTGAGAGACTGTTGGTCTTGTCTTCCGTAGGTAAAGTCTGTTAATCATCACAATCCTTCTTCATCGTTTTATCTTATCCAGGTACTCTTGTCTAGGCCTTCCCCTCCCAATACGCCTCGTGATCGTTCCCTCATTCAGGGTAATGAACCAGGTTGAAAGGCGTGGAAAGTGACCAACCACACTGCTTCTACGACCCACTAGCGTCCTTCTTTCACGATCTATCTTCAAGACCTCAAGGCTTCTCCTCTTGATTTTTTCCGTCCATAATATTTCCAAGACTTTTCTTAAGGCGCTATATTTACAGTTTATGTTATACCTTATATGCCTTCATAATAATTAAATAAATAATGTAAAACTATAAACACACAGTCACCAGAAGACAAACATAGATGGTTATTGGTACAAACGTTGTGGTCGTATTAAATTATCAACGATGGCGATTGTCCGTAAGCAAATAATTAATACTTATTTTAAGCAATTACTAGTTTCTAGTGCTGTTACGGAACGTTAATTGACGTTTACTAATAAAAAATTTCCCATGCGTCATGATTGTGGTGTGTTGTGGGTAAACCGTATTTCGCTCTGCTGCTTTCAAATGTTGCCGCCTCGCCACCTGATTGGCGCACGGCTTTCTGCAGTGTTGACTTGGCTAGCGTCTTGCTTCAACGCTTTCACTTCGATAATTCTTATTTGTTATTATAAATTAACTGAATCAAACATACAGAATTGCAGATTGCGAACATTTATTAATCCTTTAGAATATTTCAATTGCTTTATGATACATCAAAATTCGTCTTCTGCACCGGCTATTACACTTGTTCGGTTGGTACTTGCTCAGTTCAGTTTGTATACAATTCGACAGTAATGTTAGTTTACAGTAAATATGGTTTTCTCTCAGGGGTGTTAAGTCCTTTCGGCTACAGAAATATATACTTACGGCTAACACACACAAAGTTATAACAATTCTTAATACTAATTACACAAACAAATCAATATCTCATTACATTCAATTAAGTAATCACCAATAAAAACTTGTAAAGCAATTTTGGGTTCCGTTGTCAAGGTTTAGTTATCAAAAGGTTCGTCAATTATTTACTATATTTTATCTTTTAATAATTGCTAATTGATTAACGTTAAATGATGAATTTAAATAAGCATTTATTTTTGACTCGGAATAGTGATCAGTGATGTGAAATAGTTATATTTAATTCAGACCAAAAAATTGTGAATTCGTTTATGGGATAATGTTTATACTCATCGGTTTTCCTGCTGAAGATCCAGATGTCGTCTTCTTCTATGGATAACTCCTGGACTGTCGTCTTCTTCTACTCTCCAGAAGTTTATTTCCCTCGTCTCGGCGCTTCTCCTCGCTGACTCAGGCCTCGTATTTCTTCAGTTATCGTCCGTCGTCTTCTCTTAGGATGCTCCAATGATCTTCATTTAGTGTCCGTGGTCGTCTCTCTTCGTCACTGCGTCGTTCTGTCTTCTTCCGATAACTACGGTTTGTTAATTAATTTTTATAAACAAAATTTTGGTTCAGGATTCCCTGTATTATTGTAATTATCTTCATCTGGTTTTAATTAGGTTGGAAATTACTTGAAGAATAATAATTTTAATTTTAATACGAGAGCTCCTCGATCCACTCTCTGGCGTTGGTCAATAATAACTACTGAAAATCTAACGGTTTTTTGGCAGTATTTTTCTTGTTGCTATGGTTACCTAATAAATTATGCTAATTTTCATTGGTTATTAACTTAAGTCATTGTTATGATTTATCGTCTTTTTTAGTCTAATTTTACCAAAATATCTTCAACTGAAGATTACTACTTTATACTAATAGCTAGAGTTATTACATTAGTACCATTCTTCCTAATTTTTCATGATGGTCATTTTGATATCCCTCATGCCCACTTTTGAATAGCTAATAACATTTTTACTATTTTCCATATTTATATTTTACACATGCTTTATTCAAAATTAGTTGTTATTCACATATTTTGGTACTAGGAATACTCACTTAAATGGTTTAATCATTTGGCACATTCTGCCTTAACTTTGGATTATTATTTGTTCTCAAACTAATAAATTTATATTCAACAGTTTGGCCTAGAGCCTAGATTCCATTCTACTCCCATCTAACATTTCTTAATAACATCTCTGGTAATTCTAATACAATTTTGTAAACAAAACAAACAATAAACATCCGTATTCCTAACTCTAATTCTTATTATGAAAGATTCCTTTTCAGGTTCTAGCCTGAAATAACTTTTAACTACTGTTATCTTGCTTACCCTATAATTTACTATATGCTATGTTTTTCTGGACACTAACAAAACTCTTATAATACTATTGATAAACTGTTCCTTACATGATATGTCTTATCTACTATTCCCTTCACTTAAATACAGTGTCTGTCCTTCTTAGTTTGCTACTCATTCTAATAACTTAATTCTTACCTTAATATACAATTCGGACATCTTATTACCTAAATTAATAATATCACAATTAGTTCAGTCTTACTTACTAATGCACAGTTTATCAAAAAATTGTTTATATGTTTATCATAGTTGGCTTATATAATATTTTGTTCTACACCCCCACTGCACTTTTCCTTTCATTAGAAGGTTTCTTTAATTATTACCATGCTCACTTTGTTTCATTATATTCTATACCTATCACTTCACCACTTATTTAGTTTTACTCACATTTATAACTTACTCACTGGTTTATTCACAATTTGTCTGATTGTTTTATATTACTGTGTAATTATGGTCATGAATAACTTATTTACTTCCAAATCACTCTGATCACTTTTAGCTATCATTCAAATATTGCTTTTGGTTGGCTCAAAGCATTGTTTATTGTCTTTGGCTATTATCATTACTATTAGTTTGGGGTATGGTTAGTTTCTAACTCCCTACATTATATTATATAAGTACATTCTTTTATCAACAAGATATATGTGATATTATTACCTTCCATTAATCTTATTATCCTAGTTACATCTCATATACTACAAATATCAGTTCATTATTTAATTTACAATATTCTGTTCATTATTTGGAATTACTTGATTGCACTTAGGTCTTAACTGCTTCTTCACTGTCTCTTGGTTCCTTTGGTATTTATCCGATGTATTGTGTCAGGTCATTGTCAGGTTAATAGTCATTTGTCATTTATTGGGTTACTGGGTTATTGATCTTTAAGTTTATAAGTTTTGCCTCTTATTCTTATCTTCAGCCTTTTACTTTATAATTAAATACAATTGAGTCTTCACTACCTTATGTCATGTTACATAATGCATCGCCACCAAAATTGATTATTTCGAAACAAAGATTATTAGATTTTTTCTGAAATCATCAATATAGTTTATTTTATCAAGTTGTTATGATTCAGGAATTCGTCAATCGCTACTTCTTCTGTATTCATTCTTTATGAAGTCATGGTTCATAATATAATAATTGGTATTATTTTCTTTCTTTATTATTCCCTTTTATGTTCTATTTCCCTAAAACATTTCTTCTCTCTCCTTCATATAAATTGGTAATAGTCAGAGGGCACGTGTGGCTCTATTACTCTGCTATCCATTTATACACATTTTGAGTTCAGAGGCCTTGCCTATCTGCTCAATAACATAAATAATTGTTGGACGTATCTCAACATAAAATCATCACATAATAATATTCATAATAATTATAATAATAGTCGTTCATTTCCGACTCACATAATATTAATACAATAAAACACTTTTGGGATTAATTATTTTCTCCTTTATACCTCTCATGCCTTTTCATCTCAATAACTTATCTGGATTCCTTTGTTTAAGCTTGAGGCGATATTTAATAGGCATTTTGCATTGTTTCAATGGCTTATTTTATATGGTAGTGATTCTATTTGTCATCACTTTAAAGCTCATTGATATTTAAAATTAACATTTGTAGCTGGCTTTGGCTCACTTATATTTTTTCATTGATAGTTCAGTTAATTTGCCAGTGTTATTTTTGATTTGATTGTTTTGTTTCTTATTTTGTGAAACATTAATTTTTATTTATCCCCTTTTTGTGATAGGGTTTGTTAATGATGTTATGTAGCGTCATCATTATTTGTGTAACATTGAATTATTTATATCTCAATTTTTATGATATTTCATTATACATTTTCAAATTTACTTGTGTTTACACATTTTGTTTCACACTTGGTCATAAGTTTAGCCTTACTTTGTTTTGAACTTAGCTTATCTTTCTTCTAAATTCCCTTTCATTTATAATAATATTAGTTCCAATCAAATACTTATTGTAAGTTGTGCTTACATTTATTTTTGAATTTTGATAATTTTTACCTTCAAAATTCTCTTAATTTTCTGGCACTGGTTCATAATAATTTTTTAAAGAAGACTGGTTATAAGTCCCTTTTATCTTTTTAGTTGTGATTTCACTTATGACATAGGTATTATTTTTATTATCTTTCAATATGAGATAGGGTATTTATTTTACTATACAATGGACCCTGTTATATACACTCATTCTTTCTTGTAAGTTAATCTTCTCATTTATTTACATTAATTGGTTTGCATGGTCGGTTTACTTAAAATCAGTCCCATTTCTCAGTGTTCTTACACACTTGGTTTAACCATGGTCCATGATTATATGAGTTGCTCCTGTTCGGATTGCTGTTATTTTCAGGATGACTTCTGTTCTTGTCCACTCTCTTGCTATTATTCTGTATTTAAATGGTTCTGTCATAGAATTTTCACTTGTTTCCATTGCTATCTCAATCATTTCATTGTTTTGTTTATACAACGAATAGGTCAATGCTATTTCCATTGTAGATGCTATCGTTGATATTGGATTATGCATGTCTATTAAGTGTCTTCTCCTTCTTATTCTGTTGCATCCTGTTTTGTAGTGATTCCCTTCTAAAGTTTCTAGTAAGTTCCTTCTGTTATTTTTAAAATTCATCATTTCATTCTGGTCGTTAATTAGTATATTAAACATCTCAAGTAGTCCATTCCTCATCATCTCCAACTCTTCTCTTGTATTTATGAGTTTCCTTGGATGTATCTGTCTTACTTTCTTCATTTTCATAGTTTGGATATCCTCCTTGTGGTTGCTATTTTTATTTGCAGGTAATAGCATGCTATCGTCTTCTTTTGATTTTGTTTCCTACTTACCCTCTTCTATTTTCTTATCCGCTGGTTCCTTGTTCTCACTCAATGTTTCTTCAAAACCTTCAGAAGTACTGTCCAGTGTTCCATGCAATTTCTTGGAATTCTCTTCCCTTCGTTGTCTTCGTTCCTCGTCCCATTCTTCCTTCATCCTTTCAAACACTTCATTGCGTCTGTTATTCCCCTCCGTTACAATTCCTATCAGATGGGCTAATTTCTCTTCGAAACTCATTTCTTCTGTGGTCCTTTTTGGTTCCTTCTGTTGTATAGGTTCTAGCATTTTTTTCTTTTGCTCCACTTCCATGTCCTTGACTATTTCTTTTTCTAACTGAACATTGGGTTGTTCCAGGATTTTATTATTTGGTGTTTCGCTGAACCCTTTTATTTGATTATGTTTCTTCCTCCAATTACACATATCTTCTCTGAATAGCTCGAACATAACCCTTATCCATTCTCTTAGCTCTGCGTTTTCCGTTTGTATTGGTTTTTCTGGTAGTTTTATAGATTGTCTCCATTGGTCATATTCCTCCTGTGTATATTCCTCTGTCACCTGTGCGTATGTTCCCGTTCTTTTGTTTTTCATTTGTTCTTCATTGTTGAGCAATCTCTTCCAATCTTCTTTAGTCATTCTTTCCACCTTGTTATCGCCTTTTCCGTTTGGATCGTTTTCCAGCTTCCATACTTCATCATAAATTTCTTCCAATGTCATTTGGTCGTATGGTGGTTCCGTTACATCTGCACGACACATTTGTGCTCGTTCATGGTCAGTGGTGTTCCTTTCGATGTACTCTATCTCTCTGCTACACTTTTTAAATAGTGCTGTCATCCATTCTGCATAGCTGACTCGTTTTTCTTCTATCTCCCTTTCCGATCTCTTTGTCTCCTTTTCCGCCTCCGTCTCGTGTTTTGCCGGTTCCATTTCCGTAGTCGCCGCTAGAATCTGTAAAGTTTAAAGGTATGTTTCCTTAACTATTCTAGCCCTACTATTTGGCGCGCCAATTTGTAATAAAACTGTTTGTGGGTTTGTAAAAATTTAATGCATAATGTTATTTAGTGTTAATCGTGTCAAAATGTAACTGCTCTGTCGTTTACGGGTAAACCGTATTTCGCTCTGCTGCTTTCAAATGTTGCCGCCTCGCCACCTGATTGGCGCACGGCTTTCTGCAGTGTTGACTTGGCTAGCGTCTTGCTTCAACGCTTTCACTTCGATAATTCTTATTTGTTATTATAAATTAACTGAATCAAACATACAGAATTGCAGATTGAGAACATTTATTAATCCTTTAGAATATTTCAATTGCTTTATGATACATCAAAATTCGTCTTCTGCACCGGCTATTACACTTGTTCGGTTGGTACTTGCTGAGTTCAGTTTGTATACAATTTGACAATAATGTTAGTTTACAGTAAATATGGTTTTCTCTCAGGGGTGTTAAGTCCTTTCGGCTACAGAAATATATACTTACGGCTAACACACACAAAGTTATAACAATTCTTAATACTAATTACACAAACAAATCAATATCTCATTACATTCAATTAAGTAATCACCAATGAAAACTTGTAAAGCAATTTTGGGTTAGGTTCCGTTTGTCAAGGTTTAGTTATCAAAAGGTTCGTCAATTATTTACTATATTTTATCTTTTAATAATTGCTAATTGATTAACGTTAAATGATGAATTTAAATAAGCATTTTTTTTTTGACTCGGAATAGTGATCAGTGATGTGAAATAGTTATATTTAATTCAGACCAAAAAATTGTGAATTCGTTTATGGGATAATGTTTATACTCATCGGTTTTCCTGCTGAAGATCCAGATGTCGTCTTCTTCTATGGATAACTCCTGGACTGTCGTCTTCTTCTACTCTCCAGAAGTTTATTTCCCTCGTCTCGGCGCTTCTCCTCGCTGTCTCAGGCCTCGTATTTCTTCAGTTATCGTCCGTCGTCTTCTCTTAGGATGCTCCAATGATCTTCATTTAGTGTCCGTGGTCGTCTCTCTTCGTCACTGCGTCGTTCTGTCTTCTCCCGATAACTACGGTTTGTTAATTAATTTTTATATACAAAATTTTGGTTCAGGATTCCCTGTACTATTGTAATTATCTTCATCTGGTTTTAATTAGGTTGGAAATTACTTGAAGAATAATAATTTTAATTTTAATACGAGAGCTCCTCGATCCACTCTCTGGCGTTGGTCAATAATAACTACTGAAAATCTAACGGTTTTTTGGCATTATTTTTCTTGTTGCTATGGTTACCTAATAAATTATGCTAATTTTCATTGGTTATTAACTTAAGTCATTGTTATGATTTATCGTCTTTTTTAGTCTAATTTTACCAAAATATCTTCAACTGAAGATTACTACTTTATACTAATAGCTAGAGTTATTACATTAGTACCATTCTTCCTAATTTTGCATGATGGTCATTTTGATATCCCTCATGCCCACTTTTGAATAGCTAATAACATTTTTACTATTTTCCATATTTATATTTTACACATGCTTTATTCAAAATTAGTTGTTATTCACATATTTTGGTACTAGGAATACTCACTTAAATGGTTTAATCATTTGGCACATTCTGCCTTAACTTTGGATTATTATTTGTTCTCAAACTAATAAATTTATTTTCAACAGTTTGGCCAGAACCTAGATTCCATTCTACTCCCATCTAACATTTCTTAATAACATCTCTGGTAATTCTAATACAATTTTGTAAACAAAACAAACAATAAACATCCGTATTCCTAACTCTAATTCTTATTAAGAAAGATTCCTTTTCAGGTTCTAGCCTGAAATAACTTTTAACTACTGTTATCTTGCTTACCCTATAATTTACTATATGCTATGTTTTTCTGGACACTAACAAAACTCTTATAATACTATTGATAAACTGTTCCTTACATGATATGTCTTATCTACTATTCCCTTCACTTAAATACAGTGTCTGTCCTTCTTAGTTTGCTACTCATTCTAATAACTTAATTCTTACCTTAATATACAATTCGGACATCTTATTACCTAAATTAATAATATCACAATTAGTTCAATCTTACTTACTAATGCACAGTTTATCAAAAAATTGTTTATCTGTTTATCATAGTTGGCTTATATAATATTTTGTTCTACACCCCCACTGCACTTTTCCTTTCATTAGAAGGTTTCTTTAATTATTACCATGCTCACTTTGTTTCATTATATTCTATACCTATCACTTCACCACTTATTTAGTTTTACTCACATTTATAACTTACTCACTGGTTTATTCACAATTTGTCTGATTGTTTTATATTACTGTGTGATTATGGTCATGAATAACTAATTTACTTCCAAATCACTCTGATCACTTTTAGCTATCATTCAAATATTGCTTTTGGTTGGCTCAAAGCATTGTTTATTGTCTTTGGCTATTATCATTACTATTAGTTTGGGGTATGGTTAGTTTCTAACTCCCTACATTATATTATATAAGTACATTCTTTTATCAACAAGATATATGTGATATTATTACCTTCCATTAATCTTATTATCCTAGTTACATCTCATATACTACAAATATCAGTTCATTATTTAATTTACAATATTCTGTTCATTATTTGGAATTACTTGATTGCACTTAGGTCTTAACTGCTTCTTCACTGTCTCTTGGTTCCTTTGGTATTTATCCGATCTATTGTGTCAGGTCATTGTCAGGTTAATAGTCATTTGTCATTTATTGGGTTACTGGGTTATTGATCTTTAAGTTTATAAGTTTTGCCTCTTATTCTTATCTTCAGCCTTTTACTTTATAATTAAATACAATTGAGTCTTCACTACTTTATGTCATGTTACAATATTTAGAAAATCATCATCATCATCCTCAAGGTTTAATCCAAGTATGGTTTGTTCCACTCTCAAATAGGCAAATATTACAGCTGGTCACTCCCGCGCTTCCTCGGCCGTCCCACACCTCCCGACCCCTCGGCTTATATTTCCATAGTTGTTTAGGGATGCGGCAGTCATCCATTCGCAAATATGCTCCCACCAATTCAGCCGATACTGGGCGATCCTGTCGAGTATACTCCTAATATTCAGTTCCTGCCGTATATCTATGTTTCTTCTACGATCATGAAGAGTATACATTGCCGCGTGCCAGAGTAATCTCATTTCAGCCGCTTGCATGCGACTGCCTTGGCCTTTCGTTAAACTCCAATTCTCCGACCCAGAAAGAAGTGTGGAAAGAGCTGTCACCTTGCAGAATTTTAGGCGTGTTCCTTTACTTGCTGGCTTACGGTTTTGCCTGATTGTCCCGCACATAAAGTTGAACTTATGCAACTTACCCACCACGTCGTTGCTTGCATTATATGACACACTGTAGCCCAGTATTCTATTTAGAAAATCAAATTCAAAATTAAGTTTTAGCGTGTTGCCCTTAAACGTTATACAGTTTAATTGTTTAGAAACTACAGTTTGTACACATTCCTAATTTTTCCGATGAACACAAAGTGCCATTGTTATACTATGTGCGTTCAGATATAGACGATGTAGATTATTATAACATACAATCCGACAATGTCAGCATAAAAAATTGGGATTGCTACGGGACTACAGAACACAACCATATTGTAACGCAAACACAGACGAATTACTTATGTTGTAGTGTACCCTGTTTGATAATATAGTTTAAAAATAAAGAACACTTACATTAAGTAGGGGTACGTCTAAATTGGAGAGTGACTTTATAAATGTAGAACGTTGAAGAGAAATTTTAGAAGAAATGTTCTTTTAAAATTTGAACCAGTGATATGCCGGCGTTATGGTAATGAAATTTTAGAACGGCTAATGTAAGGATCAGCAGACGAATAAGGCTAGTCTTCATCATCATCATCACCATCACCACCATCATCTAGTTCTGTTACTCTTTATTGTGTTCGTTCCTTACTTGAGGATGTTCAGGTTTATAAGCAAACTTTACTACCCGACATTATCTCTCCTTCTTATTTTCAGTTAATTACTTTATTTTCTACACAAGCACCTTCTTCATTTTTGGCTAATCAGACATCATCCATCATATAAACATTATCGTTCCACAATTGTCAACTTGATATAGTTCAATCCACAGTGTGCGTTTTTTATAAGTTTCTTAAATATTTATATTAATTATTCAGTAGTATTCATGTTTCTATTCTAAATGTTTTCTTTCTTCCAACTTTCTCATTTTTTTTATTTATTTCTTTTTTGCTTTTCCCTAAATCCCTTATTCTACCTTAATCAAAGGCGATTCGCTAGTTGTTTAAACCGTAAGCCCTTCACAGATTGACAAGTTTTTAGTCTCATCCACCAACCATATTCCACATTCCATTCCGCAAAGACTGCAGTGAGCTATAAAATACACTCGTAAGACATTTCCGAGAAAAGTTTTGGGAGTATAACGAGTGCACCGACTGAGCAGTGATGATATATGTAACGCCCTTGGAATATATATGATCTAAACAACAAGGTAAAAAAATACAGACTGTACAGGACTGACCACGTTGAGAATGAGCGTAGAAAAATGTGATAGCAAAACAAATTTTGAATAGACAAAAGATACATTACAATATTGAAAAGAGGGAGTCAGACTAAAGTTAAAAAACGTTGAATAGAAAAATAAAAGAGGGAGTAAAAAAGAATTAATTTGTATTGATAATATTATTGCTAACAGTCTGTATTTAATTTTTATTGCTAACATTATTAGTAATTTTAATGAAGAAAGTTGTGTTAGTGGTTATAATCACAAACAGAATTATCACTGTTGCACACCACTATAAACAAATTATTCTGATTAGCGCTTTCAAACTTCTCAGCTCATCGTCAGATGATAATTCTGTTCATTATTAGTAATATTACTTACTTTTTTCTGCACAGATCAATGATCAATGAAAATTAGACAACTTTTCTCGGTCGAGCAATATTTAAAATTATGGAATACATATTTATAAAGCATAAGGTAATTTTTCAGTGAAGAGACTACACAGAGGGTTTGAAATTAATTTATCGATTTAATCAAGGGAGAGATGGACAAGATGGCGGGACTGTATGGAGCCGCCATCTCCTCTATGAATAGAGTAGTGTTTTATTTTATACAAATGAATCTGCTTTAGATTATGAAGAAAAGCCATTTCTTTTAACTTCAAGGTGTACAAAATTACAAAGAAAATTTAAAAATAAACTTTTCATTTTAACAATGTTGCACTCTTTTTGTAATTACGAGTTCTATCAATACACATTACAAATATTTGTATCTAAATAATACCAGTAAAGATCAATAAACTTAGAAAATGAAAATTTTTAATAATAATAATTTTATTACATATACATATTGTAACATTACATAAACAGTGATGAACACTGATAAGAAATAAAGAAGTATTTTCAAAATAATAATAATAAAAAGTCAGTAATTACCCATTCCAAAAGTCAGAAATGAGATATTAAGTATCATGCTATGAAAACATTTGTACCATATAACACTGTAGCAATTAAAAACAATGTACTAAGTGTTTCCATAAAAGTGCGGTGTGTACAAAGTGCAACATAGTAAGATAGGTGTAAATGTTAAAAACTGAAAAAGACATCAATCACAAATAAGTGAAGATGTAGTACTATAGTAATAAACTATAAGTTTAATAATAAGTTGTTGTAGTTTTGTGTTATTGGGCCACAAAGGCAATTTCAATGTAATTAAAATATTATTTTTGTTTATGTTTAAGGAATCCAGGGTTATATAAGAAATTAATAATGGGTAGTTAGTATAAAATAAAGAGATGGGGGGAAAACAAAATAGTGTAGAGTAAGAATACATTAACAGAAATATAAGTCAGAAATAAACAAAGTAAAAAGTCATTAAATTATAAAATACAAGTAGCCAAGCTTATGTAAAGATGTGAAGAAAATCCTTATATAAATTAAATTTAATTATACTTAAAAATTAGAAAGGAGTATTTTTCCTAAAAGAAGGGAAGAAATAATAATAATTAATACTAGCCTATTTACTAAAACTGTACCTAGGTTAGCTAATAAAAAAATCATCAAATTCTTGGTTACTAAGAGTAAGTAATCAGCAAGAATTGTTAATTGTTAAATGGTATTCCAAGTGAGTAGATGAAAGGAAAATAATGTCCAGCCAATTTTAAAAAATTAAGTAACTACAATTCGGAAAAACCAACAGCTAAAGTAATGAAACGATTCAGCACAAGCAACTACATTTGAGACATCCGTTAAACAACCATAATTGATGCCAGAATATCGAAGAACATAGAAAATCTCATCTAACCATATTGGCCTAGAAATTTTGAACTGTAACTTTCTTGGGTGAGATCGCCTACTTTAATAAACTAAAAATTACACATCACCAACAAGTAACGAACACTAGAAACAGTACCACATCTTTCAATTTATAAGAAAACATAGTGTGAACCTTATAAACTTGATTTATTTAACCAAAAATAGTATAAACGTAGATTCATCAGAAATCGGCAGCCATTTTTCTTTCTTATCTTCTGTGGGAATACGTAGTCTGCGCTCTGGCGTTTAAAAAACTAACTTGTTGAATCAGATTTTAAGTAAACAAATATTAATTAATGTAAAGCACGATACTAATAAATAAGCATTTCTGACTTTCTTATAGTTCAAAGACCCCTCAAATAACCCTGAGATATATAATTAATTAATTTTTTCTAATAACTGTAATTTAATACATCTGTTGTGTTATATAAAAAAAACTTATATCGGAAAATGTTGTGATTTCGAAAAATAATCGATTGTAAAACTCATGATTTGGAGACAATAATTTCCACAAAATTAAACTAAATTCAATAATTAAATACCTTTCTTTTAGGTAATTGATTGTGTATTATTTCTGGTATATAGCAGCTTTGTTACAGGAAAGAGGTTAATAGCAGAGAAGAGGAAGAAAATTAACTCCGACATAAGAACGTATGAAAGACGCCGGACAACATAACCTTTCTGTCGGTTAGAAAGTGCAGAACAGCTGATGCCACGCGCGAAAAAATCAAACCATTAAATCGTATACAAAGAGAGGAATTCTCTCTCTCTCTCTCTCTCTCTCTCTCTCTCTCTCTCTCTCTCTCTCTCTCTCTCTCTCTCTCTCTCTCTCTCTCTCTCTCTCTCTCTCACTCACTCACTCACTCTCTCTCTCTCTCTCCTACCCATTTTCAATCAACGGCACCGATATAATACCTAATAAAGAAAACTCTGGTCAATATTTTCATAATCACACATTCTCGATTAAAAATAAATATCACTGTCAGGATACAAACGTATTAAACATAACAGATAACAAGACGTATAACTTCGTGGAAGACGTGTATTATATATTATACAAATATATCGCGACAACACAACCATTTACGGTACTGTGCATAGCCAAAATAATTTAAATAAATAATAAAAATAATTAAATATTGTAACGAAACAAAAACTGTATGACTAATTACAAAAAATAAACAGTGAAAACTCATTCAGGAATAGAACCAAGCATTATGATCACCAGCTAATAAACCGAAAACTTGTTTAGCAGTGTGTAACCAGTTAAATGTAGGGAATTATAATTATTAAGGTAAGGAGTATAGTTAAGAGTTTTGTGTTATATTAAAAATGTTCATGTTACTAGCAGATCAAGTTAAATTAATATTGTATCAAAGGGTCATAGTCAACTGTCATCCATCATTCTAAATTCTTAGTAAGATAAGATTAAAATCCACAGGATACTAGGTTTATATGACCAAATTAGGCAATTTTTGGTATCAAATGATTTATAATTTTATTTGGAATAACCTTATATAAATTGTATTAAATATTATTGTGTTATGATAAAAAGGTAATTTAAAGGCAAAATATAAAATATAATGTTTTTTAATGATCATGGTAATGTAACACTTAAACTTTGCATAATGGGCCAATAAGAATCCAAGAAATTTTGGTCAGCTTCTGTGAAAAAAAAAGAAGAAATTGTGACACGTGATTGTTAACCACGATAGAATACGGTTGAAGAGTGCTGGTAAACAAATTATGTAAACAATTTTCAAGAAAGGAACCAAACTCAGAAGGATGAATTACCAAAAAAGAAAAATCATGAACTCATTACAATAAGTCATCTAACCCAACATGAACGATTACCAGTGATGTTAACGAAAATATAAAGAGATGAACAAGAAGGGAGCCTAAATTAAAATTACACTGATAATTTGAAAGAACTCTTACATAAAAGAATTTGAGTATAAATAGAGTACAAATTTGTAAACTTTCTCAAACTCTCCAGAGACAAAGCAAAAAAGAACATGTACCAGTAAATAATGAGAACAACCTATATCAAACAATTGAATAATTTAATATTACCAGAAAAATATATCCATAAATGTTAAAAGTGTCATAAGAAGAAAGTATAGCAAATATTCATAAGAAACAGTTTGAAAAATGAAAACCCCTAATAAACTATCAAAGCTATAAAGACTATACTAGAGTTTGTATTGTAATAGTGACCATGATAACTGTAACAACTATTATAAACTATGTAAATAAAATGATTTAAGACAAAAATGATACAGAACTTTTAAATGAAGAAAGGAAGAGGAGACCAGAATATTTTAATAATTTAACCAAAATAATTTATACAAGACTCACAATGAAAATAATTTGATGAAGACGAAACAAGGAAGAAGAACCAACTAAATTAAAACCAAGTATTAAGACCAGAAACCAAATACCCTGGTACCATAATGATAATATTTTTGTAATAACCACTATTATAGTGATAATTAATAGAAGAAGGAATTAATGTTATGCCCTGAGCAATAAAATGACTCATTGAATACCAAATTAAAAAAAAATCTATATAAATGCTAATTACTATGTAAACAACAAAAACAGATTATACCAACAACAAACAAAGAAAAGGAGTGCAAAGAAAGGATGAAACGTATATTATACCACATGCCTGAGCCACATAATATGGAATGAGCTTTGATAGAGAAGAAGAGTCAAGTGTATAAAAGTATTAATTAATATAAAATATTATGAAGTGAAGAATCCAAGGATGTTTATTATTAGTCGAAGGAGACTACTTTTAATGATTTTTAATTTTTATGACTGGATGTAGAGAAATTCCATCAGTCTTATATTTTGAGCAGAGATGATAATTCCTCTGAGCTCAGTTAAGTGAAGTATTGGTTAGCAGAGAATGAAGCCGAAAATGTGCCATTCTGAACTGTTCCAGCTCACATGTTAGGGAATGTTAGGGAGTAAACATACCAGTGATGAAGCACCGAATAAGAAAAGAAGAAATATATATAATAATAATGTTATACAAAAGACTAAAGATTACATACTAATGAAAAAAGAAGCTAATGAAGGAGATACATATCATCTGAGAGAGAGAAATGGTGGAAAAAGAAGGTATATAAAGTGAAATCACGAATAAAAATATGGTAAATAAAAAGAATTAGTAGTAATTATTTCATCCATACTAAGAGTATGATCTGAACTAGTCACTTTTACAGGAGAGCATATGTAGCATAACAGAATTACCACCTTAAAATTTAACTTAATAGAACATTAAAAAAGAAGAAACTATCAATAGTGAGTGAGAAAAATAAATGGTTAAAAATGAATTAAATAAGCTGATCATTATAGTCGATAAATTATTAATAAAAATAAATTCAATAACAAAGGAAACTCTTGGTTCATATAAACGAAACCATCTATATAAACCCCAGTACAACATCAATATACCCAGTAGGTTGAGGAGCAGTAAATGAGAAGATAAACGGAAAAAATAAATGAAGTAAGATGAGGAGTAGTAATGAAAAGGTAATAAGGGGCAAATTATTAAATTAAGAAGCAGAAAACCCCAAAATACAAAACCGATAATATACTCATAAGGAGCGATAAATGAAAAATAAATGAAAAAGGATAATCAAGTAAGGTTCATTGAATTGATGACATAAGGACATGAAAACACGAAATAAGAAAATACTTATAGAATAAAAAAGAAGAAGCAAACTATGTCAAGTTTCATACAAGGAATATAGAAGCAAGAAAGGCTATTCCCAAGATATTATGAAAGAAAACATACACAATTTAAACAGAATTATACCCAATAGATGTTAGACCCAGTAACTCAAGTTACAGGATACATTACTATTAAAATAAGTTGTAAAATAAATGTAAGCATAATTTAAGAACAAACTAGAAACAAACAAAGGACTACCATCGTGTAGAAACAAACAAAAGTCTACCATAGTGTAGAAACAAATAAAAATACTACCATTAGTGTAGAGAATAAAAGGTGAAATACCCTAATAAAATATAACAATAGTTAGAGACTACCGTGAGTTTAGTGAATAACAAAGTGAAAAAACTATAATAAATAAATAGTGAAGGAAATCAAAATGATTTAAAAGACTGCCATTAGTGTAGAGTGTTACAATAAAAAACCTAAAATTAAAGACAGTCAAGGACTGAGAATATTATTAATAATAAGAGTGTTTGGAAAATTATATATAAAAAATAATAGATATAAGATGTTTTTATCATAGCTAAATTGTTACAAGAAGAAACATAAATACAAAAGACAGTTAATGACTCAGAGTATTATTAGTAATAAGATGTTTTTATTTTAATCAAATTATATATAGGAAATGATAAGGATAAGATATTTTTGTTATAACTAAATAATATAGTTAAAGAGGATAGGCATAAGATATTTTTGTTATAATTACGTGATATATGAAATATAATAGATATAAGATGTTATGTTGTATTTAAATAATGTTCAATAATTTCAAAGTTTTGTTAAGGCAGAGAAGGCAAGAAGATAATATGAATATATTATTTAATTGTAAACCATATAAAGAATAATATAACAAACTAATTACAAAACCCAATAGAAAAAACAAAACAGTATTTTAGACCAAAATCAACTACTACTATAGAGTCAAATCCAAATGAATAAATTCAATAGAACTGTATATAATTAATAGAAACTAGTCAATGTAAAATAAAGATATGTAGATATAATCAGCACAAGAACAAATAATAATAAATGTAATGACCAAAGGATAAAATTAACTTTTGTTCATGATATCCGGGCTGTTTGGCCGTGGTCCATGGTTTATAACAAAACCAAATGTTTCGGCAGCTCCACTGGCTGCCATCATCAGTGGTATAAAAATCCTGCACGCCGGGTGTTTACGTACAGGCCCACAGTACTGTGGTATAGGCTAAAGCTGTCCTGCCATGCTACCTGTACTTATAAATTCAGCAAAGTCCCACGTACAGGTAAAAATTACACCATCAGCCAATCACAATAGAGATGGTGTATGATTGGCTCGCACCAAGCTATGCCATTAGGTACTCACTAGTTTTCCGAGAAGTACTGTGGGGAAGGCTGCTGATTTCCCGCGATGCTACCTGTGCTAATTGTTATACTAATTTCAACCCCCGCACAGGTAAGAACAGCATCATCGGCCAATCAGAAACAAGAAGGTGTGTGAGAGGCTCGCATCGCGCCATGCCATAAAGTACTTAATGCGATGCTTTCGCCCCGCCGATTCATAGCGATCGCAGCATGCTTCTGAATCAAGACGGACTCCATATGAAGACGAGGGAAGTAATCACTCACCGCCGACAAGAGTTTCGTCTCATCGAAACGGATCCGATGGTCGGCATTGGCGAGCGCGTGCTCGGCTACGGCAGACTTCTCCGGCTGCCCCAATCTACAGTAACGGCTATGTTCACTCACGCGTGTGCAAACGCTGCGCTTCGTGGTACCAATGTACCACCTGGCCGCATGAGCAGGGAACTCCGTACACACCGCACGATGACAGCGGGTCTCGGACGTCCTTCGTCGGCCTCAAGAACTGGTGGATCTTCCTTGTCGGCTTGAATATTGGCCTCACACCGTGCCGACTGAGCAGCCTACCAATGCGGTCCATCACCCCATGGATGTAAGGCAACGCCGCGAAACCGACGGTCTCCCGTGAATCCACTTCCGGCCTGGCTGTTCTTCTCGGCCGGACCGCTCGTCTCACCTCCCCGACGGAATATCCATTGGCCTGCAGCGCTAATTCGAGGTGGCGCAGCTCGTCTTCGAGGTACCGGGGCTCGCATATCCTCCTAGCCCGGTCCACCAAGGTCTTCAACACCGCCCTCTTCTGGCTGAGATGGTGGTTTGACTGTTTATGTAGATAGCGGTTAGTGTGCGTTGGTTAACCTCAAAACACACTACAGACGTTACCGACTGAAAATTAATAATTAATAACGTAACAAATAACGAAATTAAAACGAACAACAGTAATAATACGATCCAGCACGAGAGCACAAGGAATCAACCGCCATATTGAAAATTTACTCAACACTAATTTTAACTGAACAACGAACTCAAATAGATTTTTTAACACGGAACACAGCACAATTAATCCAGCATCAAACAACATCGCCGAGGAGAGGAGAACACTTCAAATAATTATCCAGAGGTACTACAATATCGCAGAGTACGAGATCCACATTTATATTTGAGGGAGAAGATAATACATAGCAGTTGGCGTTGGGTAGCAGAAAAATGAATCGAACGGCGGCCACACTTTTATTTGCATAGCGGACGAGATGGACACAGCCTCCAGGAGCCAGTGACGTCATTCTACGATTTGGTTCGAATTTTTGACATTATTCAATGACATTATTTTCTGAATTCTGTTACTTTTATGGAATAATAGTTAAGATTGAATTAATTGTAAGTACTGTATCTTGTTGCTTGCCCTTCTCTGACCATTTCGACAGTTCAAAGAACTCAACTAATTAATTTTTGTAATACTATATTTTTGTCTTGTATCACTATCGACCTGAGACGAGTCTTAGCCACAGCCATTATCGATGTGCGTAAGATTGGCGCACAATTAAAAAAAAATAAATATCAGAATTATTTCAAATACTTGTGTTTATTATTATTTGTGTTATAAACATTAATTTTTTCTTTCTTCTTAACATAATTTAGAAGGATTAGAAAAATAAACCAAAAAGAAGAAGAAGAGGAGCTGAGTTAGAAGAGAGAATACTTTGATAAAATAGACATAACAAGATTAACACTAGTGAAACAAATATTTCTACACACACAATAACTAATTCACGGTGAAGCAATTAAACGAAAATAAATAATAATAATTAATTAATTAATTAATTAATATAACAATAAAAATTACTTCTATTTGTAATTCAATTATATTGAAAATTGGCGCTCATAACAGTGGGGCATCATCATCATCTATTTGTAATTATTCAATTATATTACACTATTTATAATATTATGTTAGATAATAAGTATTAATCTACTTCCATTGTACTGTACTCTATATTTGTTTTTTATTACTTAATTGAACCTTGCGTAGCAGCCCAAAGAACTTCACTTTTATATACTTAATTCATTTGACAAATGATCCTGAGATAAGAATCAATCATTGCTAACGTTAATATCGAAATAACATTTTTTTACAAAAACTGAATAAAAATTTTAAAGATTAAACATTATTATTACCAATATCATTTCCATGTGTTTCATTTCTCGAAGGTAAAGTATAAATAGGATTCGCTCTATACGTACGAAGATCAAAAAGACGTCTGCGAGTTGTAAAAATAACAAAAATTACGAAACCGAAATTAACATAAACGAATACGTTTGAGATGGAAATCGGACGTATTCATTAAGAAATAGTTTTGGGACGATAAAACTGCTATATTCAAACATTTGAAGCAGACGAACAGAAGAATTCTCTTCAGTTAATTCTAGAATTAACCGATAAAGAAGAATCATCCACAAAATAAAATTATAATTAAATAAAATTAACATATATACCAGGAATAAACACGCAACCATTAGTATCAACTGACAAAGCAGATACACATAGAGCAGACGTATTTATTAAACAACCCAGTTTTTATTACATATTAACTCTCTTAATACGAAGGTACACGTTTCGTAATAATATTGATTGATAAATATGATTCAGATTGCAAGCTGAATTGTTTAAAATATAGGGAACGCACCGTTCCGGCACGTACACGCATATCTGGCCCACCTGTCGCTAGCGTTGTGTACATGTGTATTTTGTTTGCGTGTGTGAAGCCTGTCCGTTCCTGAACAGTAACCATTCCTTTTCAAATATTGATAGATTTTAAGTTTTATTTTAATTATAAGAGAAATATGTACGATATTGTAAAACGAAAGACACCATAGGGTGTAGAAAATAAAGGTGAACAACGGGATAAAAGACCGTGACAAAGTGACGGAAAGTGCAATTGCTATAAGTACAAAAGTGAATAGCTCTTTTCATAATTACAATAAAGAAGTGTAATTTACGTGTAGTAAACATATAAAAATTAGCAATTGATTGAGCATCGTGTAGTGTGAAACAGACCTAGTAATTCGCGAAGATAGGCGAAATTAATGAATTGACCGAGAGTGGGGGTAAAGACGCTTCAACAAACTCTGACATGATGAAAACTGTTCAGACTTGAGGTTTTGCATGACCTGGCTATAAATACCAGGTCGCGCTAATAAAGTTCCTTCTTCTGTACTCAACCGTTGCCGTAGGAGCCTATGTCAGTAAACTACGTGATCGTAAATCTACAGTAAGCGTTACCTGACGACTTGTGAGGCAGAACAGAGGTTCGATGGAGACACCTACAACCCATGATGTGAGCAGAGACAACAACAACTAAGAAAGACAAGCAGTGGAAGTCTGGAAGAGGACCAGAGGACGCGAGGACATGAAAGACTGGACACGAAGGACGGGACCTGAGGACCGGAAGAGGACACACTGAAGTTGCCACATCAAACGAGGTGATAACAAACCATAATACTAAATAGACAGTTGAAAGACAATATTGAAACTAGAATGAAAGACATTCCAACTATTGCTAACAGAATTTAAATTGTACGTATAATGTAAAGTCTTATTGTAATTTAGAATAATGTCTCATGTTGAGCCACTATTATTGGAATAATGTAAATGCTATGAGAGAGCAATGCTTGATTTTTAAAGTGAAGTTAAGTAGAATAATTAGTAGAGTCTGTAATTGCTAAAAGAATTATGCATATGCTATAAATTTAAAAGAGAAATAAAGCCAAGTAAAGAATTAAAGAAATAATTGAAACAAAAGTAAATTCATTGTGAATTGATAAGCAATTGCAAAAGATGGCCACACTAAATGAGTAAGCCGAGAGCAGAAACAGATAATTAAGAGTAGATAATAAGATCTGTGTATAAACTCTTTAGACATAAATTGTTCACGTATCGCACAAGCGAGGAATAATGAATATATTTTTGTATTACCGAAATAAGTACAGAGGTTGATAATTAAATAATGTAAACATTTAAAAACTTTATAACATTGTCTTGTTATTACAATTACACCCAAACCAAACAAGTAAAAGTTATGTTATATAACGTATCACTTCAAAAGATTGGGGCTTCTCAAATAAAATAAATTTGGGGTTGTTACGTTACAATATATGTATATTTGTTTGTGCGTGTGTGTGTGTGTGCGCGCGCCTGTGTGTGTAACTCGATGAGTTTCTTATATATTATTGAATTATATTACATACTATCAAATTATAATTACTGCTGCAAGTAGTTGTACTTTATTTTTTATCATGTTAAATGACCAGTCGCATGAATCACTGGCTGTATCAGTATGTTCAAAGGGTTGTAAGTGATTTAAGAAATAATTGAATTAATTTGATTTCAATAATGAAATTAACAAATAATCAAATTTATTTACATTTATATTATAAAAAACTAATTTGATTTAATTTGATATAAATTATTGATTGTTTTAATATTTATGTACTAAATCATCCGGTTTGACTGTTTATTAAAAATAATTAATGTTTATATTTTATTTACTTTAATAAATTTATATTTCAAGTAGATCATCTAGTTATATTTTAGTTGAGTTTATTCCTTAATTAGGAAATTTTTTTTGTGTTTGTAAATATTAGGATTTTTTCGAACATACATTTTTAAGCTTTTTTTATGTTTTCGAATAACTTCATATTTTGAATGCTAGATATTGATGTTTTATTATTTGCACAATAACCGGCTAACTTAGATTTATAAATATTTTTGTTTTAAACTGCATTGCGGTTTTGAAAGACTCTATCGAGTAGTTTATTCTTTGTCTGTTCTACGTAAAGTTATTCGCAATCTGGATTTTCTGTTTTGTATATTCCATTTCATTGTGAACATTAAATTTATTTTTTGGGTTTTTTACTAATTTTGTAAAAATTAATTGTCAAGGCCGCAATTAATTACGTCGTACACAGTGGCACTAACGTGTTGTTTGGAATCTTCTGGTCTGTGAGCGTTGTATAAATACAAGGCGTCAGCGGCCTTAGTTTTGTGTTATAGTTGCGATATATTACGTGCGGCACGAGTTATTATTGGCCGATATTACTCTGTGCGTTCAAGTGGTTGTTAGTTAAGTGTTGTATTTTATAATCGGACGGTATAATTGTAATACAATTGTGTTTTATATTAGTTGACATTTTAATGCGTGTGAACAATTTGATTTGTTGTAAGAGACTGTGTTGTTAATTAGGAACTGTTTAACTGTGAAATTAAAGCTGGTGATCAGTGACTTAATTGGTGACTTGTATTTTGTTTTCCACTGTACCTACGACGATCAAGTAGACCGTCGAAACAATACCATTGTAATTTTTTTTGGAAGGAAATCAACAATTTAATTTTTTACATTCATTTTTAACAATTGAATTTTTTTATAACTTCATTTATAATTTTTCTTCCGTCTGAATACTCTTGCCGAACGTCTGAAATAGTCCACCTCTGCTGTCATTAAATTTGTTCTAGCTTGTTTTTTGGTAGTATAAACTTTTGAGCCATAAGTCATGATAATTCTAACAGTGGTGTTAATATTTTGGTTTTAGTTTCTGCTGTAATTTCTCCTGCTGCATTGTCAATTTAATTGATAATATTTGAAACGGTATTTTCAAAAGGCTGTTAAACAAAAGTTGAATATGCGACACTTATTAATGTTTTAATTTCAGAAACGTTTTCACTAAGTTTGATTCTTAATAAGTGTAACTAGGTTATGTAATTACTATATTGTTTGTGGAAAAAATTTGATCACAAATCAGATTTTAATAAGCGTCTTTGTTATACTAGTAAATTTGTTGTAAAAAAATAACTCAAAATTTTAAATTCTATAAACAAAAATTGTGTAAAAATGTGTAAAAAAAGTTTCTTGTCATGTAGTTGAAGTAACACAAAGAAATTGATCAGGAAAAGACAATATACACGATCAATCTACTTACTAAATATCGTACATAATGAAATGCTTAGATATGTTTATGTGAGTATACATATATTATATATGCCATTATAGAACATTCTACGTGTTTTTTGGCTATTTCAGAGGAGTCCGGCTGTAATGTGTGTGAACGTACATGTTGATGCTACTTTGAGACGAAGGACAATTACATGACCCTTGTCATGCGTCCCCAGCCGAGACTGTTTCAGACTTCGCCGATCGGCGCGCACTGAGTTCAAGGCTTCAAGCAATTACGCTCTAGTGTAGTGTTGACGCGTAGTATAGATTATTCTGGAATCTCAGCGAGTATAAATACAACCATTCAGTGACGTTTAACTTCTGTTTGAATGCCGATTATTCCAGTAAGGCTCGAAGTATTGTGGCGAAGTGTTATGTGTTTTATAATTGTGCGGGACTCTGTTAGTCGACATTGTTATTGCACGTGGACAGATTAAGTTGAATTATTGTACAGTATAACCGTGTTGCACAACTTGTTAATTGTAAACAGTACTTGTGATAATTAAAGCCTGGTTTCTAGTGACTTTATTGGTGTCTCGTATTTTGTTTTCCACTGTACCATACGACGATCAGTTAGGCCGTCGTAACAATATAATAATATCTAAACTGGTAGTGTTGAGTTTAATTTTAGGAAACATTGTGGTATTATTGAGAGTAAATATATACGTAGTCTTATGTTAAAATGTCCGTTATGTTCTCGATTGCCGATCTGACGATGAGCTGAGAAGCTTGAAAGCGCTAATCGGAATAATTTTTCTATAGTGGTGTGCAACAGTAATAATTCTGTTTGTGATTCACGAATGATCTGGGAGTACCTGTACCACTTGTCCTATGTTAAAGTGTCCGTTATGTTCTCGGTTCCATCCATGAGATTTCCATCCATATGTAAACATTTTCTCTATCTGATAAAATGCATTTAAACAGGAATACAATAAACATGTTCAAATAAGTACCCCATAAAAGTAGCTCAATATAAGAAATAATACTTTCATTGTTACATATTTATTTTGTATCATGTACCTTACCAACTATTGATTCAGGTTAGTTTTGTTCCAGGTAAACTACAAGTTGTATATTGCATCAAGTAGCTGATACTGAACATAGAGTAAGTAAACGTTTTCTACTGTAACGCGTTTCAAACGCTAACCGCATTATTGCAGCCACTCGGTGTAATAAACGATAACTTGCCATCCATCTGTAGAGTGTTTTGTGTTACTCACCGCTAACTTTGAAATTATAAAGTTAGTTAGCGAGGTCTAGGTTTCCGTTCTTTGTAGTTGGCTGACAACTCAATTGAGCCGAGAGAGGTCGCTGTCGGCACTTTGTTATAACTCTCAATTGTGTTACACAGGAAAGTGCTTTAGCGACTGACTATCGACCAAATAATTATTTATATCAACTTTTCTTTGAAAGCGAACGCACAACAGTTTCTGTCGGCGATAGTTTTACAACAAACAGACACAGACACTCGCTTAAACAAATGCTGTTATGTATACTCTACTATCAGATTAAAGAAAATTGGTGCTCACAGTAACCTGCTTTTTTTTGAAACGAAAAGAAAAATTCGAGATTTAATGTCGGAAAAAGCCGTGATGATGGTCAACTTCCTCTCTTCCAAATCGAGGTCTCTTTATTTTCAACCGAACTAGGGCAAACAAGAAGAAGGTCATTTTTAATCAGTAAATGAGTTAGAAGCTGTTCTTCATGTAACGTGTATATGTTAATTCTTTTACTTTTTGTATCAGGATTTGCGATTTACCTCGTTTAATATTTCAATAATACTTGTTATTCATGATGTACATTTGTAACACTAATTTAGTTCAATGAAAAAAAATTTGGTAGCTGTATTGGAACTTATAATCGCTTCCCCTGAATATAAACGTTCAAAAACTAAAATTGTAAATTTAAAGACTAACCAGTTCAACACAAAAATACTGTTATTTTTACTTTTTTTTAGCTCTTTATATCTTTTAAGTTTTTCCCTCTTATTATTGCTTCTACATTAAGCCTTCTTTAGGCTTATATTTTCAAAATTTCCATATAATTATTTGTTTGTAAACTTTTTGCTCTATGCATTTTTGAGGCTTTGGGAATTTTTAATTTTTTTTATAAGGTCCCTGCAACAGCAACGGTCATTAGCGATCACAAAAATGAATTTGTACAGATTCTTAAACAGATATATTAACATATCATAAACATTTGTTTAAATACCAAATAGTGTAAACAAATGAGATAGATAAAAATATTTAACAAATAACAGTATTATTTAAACTACAATGATGCAAAATAAAATGAGAAATATGAAACCCTCATAACACAAGCAATATAAATACACATCATGCACATAAATAAATATAACTAATTATATATATAATAAATATAACACTAAGTAACAAAATATAACAACTATATAACAATAAGTCATAATAACATATCAATCCATTAATTTAATTACACAATTTTTAATGTTCTTATAATTTTCTTAGTTCGTACCTATATTGCTGTTAACAACTGAATCTCCTTTAAGAGGGGAAGTATGTTGGCGGCTACAGTCTTGTCATTTAAACTTTTTCTCACATCTCCAGGGATATTAAATTTGCTTCGTAGATGTTGAAGAGCAGGGCACTCTGAAACGAGATGGAAAGCTGACAAAACCGTGCCACAGTGATGACATCTCGGAGGAGGCTCACTTGTGAAGAAGTGTTTATGAGTCAGTAGCGTGTGGCCGATGCGGAGTCTTGTTGTGACCACTTGATTTCTCCTGGAGTCTGTAGCAAGTGAGTGCTGCTCGTAAATATTTTTCCTCACTCGGAATAGCATGGCGGGTGGTGACTTAAGGCATTCATCATTCCAGTGCTCCACAGTCCTATCAGTCATCTCGTTCCCTTAATTCCGACGTGCAATAGTATCCAAATAAAAATAATTTCCTTCCACTGGCTAGTTGAGATATCAAGGATTATGTTACTTATGTCTTGGATAATGGGTTCTTTGCTGTCCTCCTGCTGCAGACTATCTAAAACACTTAGAGAATCTGAGAAGATAATATACTTGGAGTCCATGGAATCTTTTATTATTTCCAGTGCTGAACAAATTGCATATGCTTCGCAGAAAAAAAAACAAGCAGACCCCATCTAACCTGAATAAGTATTCATGTCCAGATAATATTACTGCACATCCATTGTTTTCGTCTGTGAGAGAACCATCCGTGAACACATGAGTGTACTCTGCGTATTTATCAAGATTTCGTAGAACTTAGACAAGAAAATGTACGGAGTTGTATTAGCTTTTGGGGATTCTGAGATTATGTTATCAAATTTGAGAGGTTTACGACACCAAGGAGGCTCTAGTGGATGTTGCTGGGTGAAAACAGATGGAAAATGAGTGTTTAATTTCCGTAGGTAGATATTAATACTTTCATAAAATGGTTTGGGTAGGGTTGGGCGTTTAGCAAATTTGTTGCTGTTCCTATTTAAGAACACATTAAGACTTATCAGGATTTGAAGCTGCTCTTGTGGCATATGACAGACAGAGTTTTATTCTTCTTATTCTAAGCGGATATTCATGAGACTCGGCTAGAATGCTGTTAATCGGGCTAGTTCTAAACGCTCCTAGGGCCAGGCGTAGGGCGGATGTATGTATTAGTCTCCAGAGATTTTAAAATGGTTTGTTTAGCTGAGTCATATTATTGCTCCGTAATCCATTTTTGACCTTATTAAGGCTTTGTAGGTGTTCATGATTACGTCTTTGCTGGCACCCCAGTTGCATGATGGGATTGATTTAATAAGGTTCATTCTCCTAAAACATTCACCTTTTAATGTTCTTATGTGAGTACCCCATGTGAGTCGCTAATCGAACGTGAGACCTAATATTTTGATTTGATTTGATCGCCTAATTTCTTTGGTTCCAAGTGACAACTATATATTTCTTGAATGTGGTCTTCTGATGCGAGAAAAATTTATATATTCATATTTTGATTCTGAAAATTTAAAACCCGTGTCTTGCGCCCAATTACTTAATTTATTAAGTGGAGAACCCTGTGGCACTCCGTTTGGGATTTTATATTTATCTGATAATATGCCATTCACTCTTACCCGGATTAATTTTTAATACATTATTTCTGGAATGTTATAAACGTACTATAAGCACGCTTTACAGAATGAAAATTGGGACTGATAAACTGGACAAATTGCATACTAGCAATTGTAGTGTTTAAGAAAACTTAATGTATTGCCTATGATATTATGTTGATGATTCCAAAACAATGTTTTATGTCGATTTGTAATGTTTTGTATACCTGTGTCATTAATAAACACGTGTAAAGAATGAAATCGTGTTGTTTCAAATCTCACAGCGACTGTGGTGTTAAGACTCATAACGACAACTGAATAGTGTCAAAAACTAGACTTCTGCTACTTTTACTACAACTGTTTACGATTCGAATTTTTCGTTTTGTCTATCTTGACAGTTCCTTCAATCTCCACAATCTAGCCTATAATGTGTTCCTTGACGTTTAAAGTTTTTTTCTATAGCTTTTCTTTATTGCCTACTTTGTTAAGAACGTCTTCGTTGCTGACTTTTTCAGTCCGTCGTGTTTTCAATGATTTGCTCTATCACCACTTTTGAAACGACTCCAGTCTCCAGAGGCACTGTCTCTATTGTTCAAGTGCCACAACTGTAAAGCTCCACGCTATGTAGCCTTTTGAGAAACGTTTATTCTTTTCTACATTTACTTCTTTAACAATCAGCAGTTTGCAAATAATATTGATCTCAGATTTTGCCCGTCTAATTATACTTAAAACATTTCTCTTACTCGGTTTGTCGTTAGTACGCATGATATCCATTTCTCGAGCCTTTATTATTTCAGTAATTCATTAGGCCTACCATCAGCTTTCCTTTCATGTTAGGAAGATGATGTCATTAAAAATGTTTTCCATTAACGACTGATAGTCTTTGCTATGTTGTTTTCAGAACTTTAAGATGTTTAAATACATTTTTCTGCCTACCATATTCTGTTATCAAAAAATAAACTACAAAATGGAATTTTAACTTTTTTTTAGTAATCTTTCCATTGCACAGTAATTACTCAATTTATTTCTTTAATATTGAGAGTATTTGTATTTAAAAATCATATTTTGTTACATTCACTTAATGATTTGTTGTCTACTTCTCCTTATCCTCATCCCACTCATCTTCCTTAATTCTTCTTAATTTTTTTCTTTTTCATCATCGCCATCACCACCATCATTATTGTCATCACCATCACTAGTAGTAGCGTCTTTCTCTTTGTCTCTTGATTCGCCTTTGTGCTCTTCGTCTTAGGTGTTGTGCTCTGTTCGAGCGTACAACATGTCTCTTCAGAATCCGTGAAGGTTTAATAGGCACGGGGTCCGCTCGCTGGTTTGCCAGTCACTTGCAAGAAAACAGTGACCAAACTTAGGACAGATTATATTTTTGCTCGAAAAATGAAGTAACAAAGCCTAGCAATGTATTGAGCTATACAAGCATTGCACGCTCATTAGATTATTTACATTCATAGTAAAGTAATTAAAATAAATATTTGGGTTTACTAATTTATAGAATATGTGATATAATTTCACTATAGTCTATAATAAAGTCAATAGAAATTCAATTTCAATACATTTTGTAAAATTTCAATTACAAAAACCATTTCTATCAAGGGATGTGCTAGAAATTACAAAAGTTACAGCACGATAAAGCGGCTGAAAAATACTACGTTGCGTACAGAAAATACTTTGTTAATACGGTTTATAAACGAACTACGTACGTTTGTCAAATCATGTGCGCAGAGAATGAGAGAAAGGCAGCTTTGAAGTCTAAAATTGGTTTCAAACGAATGCTATTTGACAGCATGTGATGACAGGTTCGTATCATCCCTATATGGATAGAGGTTTTGTGGGAGCTTCAAAGAGGGGAATCAAAAGCGTTGCTACAAAAGAGAATGACTCCGTATAGGATTTTAGGAAAGATCAAACGAAGTCCACATATATGTATTTATAGACTATTTTTTCCGCAGCAGTACAGAATATAAAATAATTTACTTTCGTAGCGAAATCATTAATACTGTAGAGATAAAACAACACTAGGCGCAGTACAACAGTTAGAAGTTTCATTAAACACTTCTATCGGAACATGCCTAATTGAAACTCAGTAGAGAGTTTTTCTCATTAGAGAAGCCTCATAAGTAAAAGGAGAAATAGCTTATAAAATATATTGTAATTTTCACTTGCTGTTGTAAGTAAATAATTAGTAATTTGTGATGTATCTTAACAACCATTACAACCATTAATCTACTAAATCCCTTAAATCAATTTGCATTAATGTAAAGGCGCCAGATAACTGCTACAAAAATTTGACCTGAGCTTCGTTACGTTTTTAATAAGGTGAGACGGCAGTACTGACACAATTCAGTCCATATTCTGCAACGAGTAAAACATTTTGTAAACGGAGAGGCAACAGAACAAAGTGTAAACAAAATCTGTAAATTAACTTATATAAAAATGTTAATGCATAATCTGGCATAATGAAAACGTTCTAGAGAATATGTTAGTGTTTGTTTGACTGGGTTTGGCTTTTAGTCTGTCTGTCTGTCTGTATCTCTACCCCCTTCTCTCTCTCACTCTCTCTCTCTCTCTCTCTTTCTCTCTCTCTCTCTCTTTCACTCTCTCTTCCATCTGCGTGTCTATAATTCCTTACTCTTACATAATAACTAAGGAATAAATTATCCTTGTTTCTTTCAGTGCTGAAATAAAGGAAAATTTTGTTTGTTTTCTATGACATGAAGACGGTTAAATTTTTATAGATTGTAAGTTTTCTTCTTCTTCTCCTTCACTACATGGCTTGGGCTATAGCCCGTTCCGACGTCACAGAGTCTCTGACCAGTTTTTAGGGTCTTTCACGATCTCTCGTCCCCACAGACCTATATTCAAACCTTGTTTAGGAATACGCGTGTCTACCGTGCATTCCACAAAGGACTTCCAATTCTGCCTTTATTCTCTCCGGAACCGACTGTATTGTAAGTATAGATGTGTGGATAGATATGTGGATAGATATGTAGTATAGATAGATTCAAAGTACACAAATACATTTTCCTAACGAAAATTACTAGCTTTTAGTGTGTAAGCTGACGATTGGCTGGCCAATCCATGATAATTCGTCATTTCATCATTCACCATTTTCACTCTTACCGGATCTAAACATACACTAAAAAATTATTTATCACGTCGATTTTAGTGGCATATCTGAAATTTGGTCTTGGGAGCGGGGATCCGGGCAAGTGAGATGCATACGAACGAAAAAAACTAGTAAAGTTTAATCAACATTACTATCTTTAAAATGGTAGAAAAACGTGTGATAATATCCTGAAATCACTGCCACTAAAGAAAGCTTAATAACACAGTAGAAATACCCGTTATTGACACATCCTTTAGAAAATACTTACTGACTGAATTGATTTTTCTATATTTCATATTTCAAAGTTTACGCAAATGCTGTCTAATAAGCTTGTGCCGAATAAGTATTTAAAAAATAATTAGCGTACACAACTGAAAACATTATGAAAATAGTATAAACATTAAGAGAGTAACAAAATAATTACTACTATATTAGCGTACACAACTGAAAACATTATGAAAAGAGTATAAACATTAAGAGAGTAACAAAATTCTTCAACTTTTCTTCAACCAAATGTTCAGGTCACGTTCGCCCTCCCTCGTAAATATGCCCCAGGTCGGTTGTTAGGTCCTTCAACCGGAATTCTCAGTGCTTCAGTGTTTAGTCTTTCAGAGCCTGACGATAGGTATTTAGTTCCAAATGTTATAAAAACTTTTCTAAAAAGTGGGTTGTTTAAAAGGAGGTTATTCTAATTGCATATACTAGGTCTAATAATCGCCTGACATTTAATTGATAATGTTACGTAATGCGGAAAATTGCACCATTACAAAACATTCAACGTGTTTCTCTGCTATTCCATTGGATTCCGGCTGTAATGTGTGTGTGCGTACATATTGCTGCTACTTTGAGATAAAGGACAATTACGTGACACTTGTCACGCGTCCGCAACGAGACTGATCCAGATTTCACCAGTCCGCAGGCGCTGTGTGCAAGGCCGCAATTAATTACGTTCTGGTGTTTTCTAGTAGCTTTCTTGACGCGTTATATGGAATATTCTTGTACTTCAGCAGGATATAAATATAGGCAGTCAGCGGCGCTTAGTTTAGTTATTGTCTTGCGATTACACAGTGCTTTTTGTTTGCGATTTATTTCAGTTCGATTCGAAGTATTGTGGCGAAGTGTTGTGTTTTATAATTGTGCGGGACAATTATAATACAATCGTGTTTCATATTAGTTGACATTTTTATTGCGTGTGAACAATTTGATTTGTTGTAAGAGACTATCTTATTGATTACAAACTGTTTAATTGTGATAATTAAAGCTGCTGATTAGTGACTTAATTGGTGTCTTGTATATTGTTTTTCCACTGTACCATACGACGATTACTAGACCGTTGTAACAATATATTCTCTCTTATAGCACTGAGTACTACAGGTAGCACCGTAAATTATAATCGTGTCAGATGTGTTGATGTATGTCAGCATGAGTACCTACCTGTTTGTAACACACAGCAAGTAATGCATAAACCAGACCAAAGAGAATAGCGCTAGTACACGTTCTAATTGCCTATTCTTGAAGAGTAACCGCCTGCCGTACATTGCTGCTGCTAATGCCACACGAATCAGGGCGTGTCGGTTATTCATGCACATATAACAAGTGCAATGCAGATCCACATGGATTACGTCCATACATTCAATACATTACTAAGTGACGTTAATACTAATAGTCTACTAGATATATACATTATTTTATCTACTTCTTTATATGCTTCGTCGTCTTTACTATCAGAGATAGAACAGTTGCTTGTTCCGTCCTCAGAAGTTCCTCTAGTGCCTATTTCGCGTGTAAAAGGTTTTGGACTTTCTGGTTCAATCTTTAAAGTTATTAGTAATAGAAAATGCACAATATAGAATTAATCTATCCAATACGATAGGGTAAGTTACACAAAATGATTGTTGTTCCATAGCCACATATAACTTCGGTTTTCTTTAGGGGCTTGATTCCTTACCTTTGGTTGATCTCACATATAAATATGCCTTGACTAATTGCAAGGCATCAACTTTGCAATACCCTGGGATTTTATAATTTTCCAGGGAATAGAACAGGAGACCTTTTTATGAATAGCCAGGTGCAAAATCAAACTGTTTTTATAAACACGCACAAGCATGTGGACTGTGTATGTATGTATATCTATGTGCGCAGATAGATAGATTGATAGATAAGATAGATAGATAGATAGATAGATAGAGGGAGAGAGAGAGGAGAGAAAGAGAGAGCGAGGAGAGAGAGAGAGAGAGAGAGAGAGAGCGAGAGAGAGTGAGCTACTGACTATCCAACAATATTAAAACATTGTGTATACGTTTTCAGTTAACATGCAAACATAAACTAATTGGAACTGTTAACAATATTCCAAAACGTATCGTAAGTCCCGAAGTACGTTTCATAATGCAGAGGAATTAGGAAACCCATTCTTGGATTTTCTTCTTCACTGTGACTTAGTAGCTTACTTGCAAACAGGAAAAAAAAGAGACAGTAATTTGAGACAATTTTATAAGCAGTCGCTTCCTTATTAATTTGTAACAAATCGTTCTGACGTATAGCGTTGAATGTTGATCAGTTGAAATTCTGTACGCTGATTGACGTTAGGATTTAAATTGTTTCATTTGAATTGTAAATAATAAGCTTTGAACTTTACTTCAGTAGAATTGTGTAAAGTTGTATGGTAGAGACTAAACTTCGTTCGAGATTAGAAACCATAACCTTCCCTTTACAGTGTACTTCGGTGTTAAACAATTCAGTGTCAGGTTAGACTTCAATGTTATAGAATTTAACTAAAACAGATATGTTGTTTGTAAATGCGAGATACAAACGTCTATTTAAAATGAAACCTAATACGCTGAGAATTTTTGGCATTAAAACTAAAATGTTCATTTATCCTTGATAATCCGTTGAGAAGAACGAACAAGTGCTGTACACAACTCTTTGCTAAAAGCTGATGTACATGAGGTATTCGCTATTATAGTAGGGGATTATCAAATCACAAATGTAAAGCACTTACCAAAATCATGAGTCAAAGCAATTAAAAACAAATTCATGTAGTGTCAAACAAAAACAAGAAAGTATTTTATGAGTTAATTCTAACAAATTAAAGTATTTAAAATGTTTATGTATAGGTGTGTAAGCTGGCCAATCCATTACAATTCGTCATTTCATCATTCTCCATTTTTACTCTTACTAAATCTGAACATACTCTAAAAATGTACTGTTTCACGTCGATCTTAGTGGCGAATTGGTCTTGGTCTTGGTCTTGGGACTGAGGTTACAGGCAAGTGAGCTCCATACAAACGATAAAACAAGTAAAGTTTAATCAATATTACTATCTTTAAAAGCGTGTGATAATATCCTAAAATCACTGTCATTAAAATAAGGAGTAATAACACAATAGAAATACCCGTTATTGAAACATCCTTTCGGTTGCTGTAATTCTCAAGGTCGTCGGCAACGTTTCTTGTCCCACCATCGGCAATCTTCTTCAGGCCGCAAAAAGCGATAGAATGTTACAAAAACAGTTAAACCAGGTCAAAGGGCGAACGATACCCGACACCTGTTACGCGTAAAAGCAACAATGTAAAACTTTCAACTACTGAGGTTAGGTTTTTGTGGCTTCAGACGGCGTTTGTTCACACACAGAAAAAACAAAAAAACCTTGTGCTTCTCGGAATTGATTGGTAATTGACCTTCCAGTTATAGTGTGTTCAATGGTAATATGTGTAAATAATGAGGTTTATATGTATTAGCAATATTATCTGAAAACTGTAAATTTGAGTTAAGTCCGAATAATATTTTTTGGTGGCTGCATCTATTTGGTATTTAAATATTTAACGTATATACTCAAGGTGGCTACCACATTATCAATATAAATTTTTATTTATTCATTATAAAATTGCATCAGGGTTAAAAATACATTTAAACAATTCTTACGTACTCAGAGGTTTTTATGTTCTTGCATTGCCGAGATTCTACTTTCCCACCTTTTAAATGTTTCTTGCTTGTAAAAATAAGTTTCTATTGATATTTCAGAACATTCAACTAACTTACAAATCTTTTCTATAAAAGGTAAGCCGTTCGTTGAATCGTTTTTTCTTGTGTGTGAAAAGATTTATTTAATGGTCTCCAAACGTTGCGACGCGCACGCACCGTGACCCGTAACCATGGCAACGTAAACTGACACAGCATCCGAGAGGACTTTAGTTTATGACAAACCGTTCGTGTGTTAGGCTGTTCGTTCTGGTGTTTAGTGTCTATAGACAAGATTGTACGGAGCTTTTTGTTGGAAACGGTGGTAAAACAAAATACGTTAGTCGTAAGTTTGAACATTAAATGTTATGGCTTAAATATGGTATACGTGACTGCGAACTAACTCTGATAACCTACAATCTCGAAATGCATTTAGTAAGAGAATATTTACTATTAATTGTAACGAAGTTTAAATAAAAATTCACTTAACTCTATAAAAAATATACGATATTCGATACTCGTTTCATATGAGCAGAAATATGTGTTGTCCAGTTTTTTTGTAAATATTTTTATATTACAGATTTATGAGTATTAAAGTTTTGCAAACAATATTTAGCTTTCAACTGAGTTGTTTTAAATACAGTTTATTACCGTACATAATTAACTACGATACGCATATATAACTCACGATATTAATTGATGACTCGTTCGGCACTTAGTGAAAAATATTAATACAAAGGTTTTGTATAATATATAAAAACACTTGGTAGGTTTCACAGATTGTCTCTTTGAAATCGCTTAGGAGGTCGAAACAGCTGTCAGAGTTAAATAAAATCTGTGAAACCTACCAAGTGATTTTATATATTTTACAAAACCTTTGCATATATAACTATTTGACTCCTGTAAATTACAATACTACATAACCATTACTAAAATAAAATATACTTATAAAAAAGTGACAAGTATTCAGGCCATAGAAAATTTTTGAATTGTCTGGAACTTCCTTGTAGCTATTAGATAAATCTTGTAAATGTTTTAAAAAACAATAAGAAGAAAAAGAAATATGTGAATGTTGTATGAAACATTTTCAACTCTCGAGAATTAGATAAATCACAATTTATTTAATATTAAAGTTACTTAAGAATGTAGAAGAACAGGGATTTATCGAGTTTTCACAGTCATTATATTATGTAAACTTAGATAATATATTAAATTTCATAGGTAATATATCATTGTAAAATATCACAAAGAATATAAATTTTGTAAAAAGAGTATTTAGAAAGAGTATGTATTGGACATCAAATGCTATGTGATAGACAAAAATTAAAAATATAAAAGTTTCCCCGGATCGAGGTATCATCAGTAAAATGATTTTCTGGCCTGTTGGCCGTGGTTCTCTATTTGAGCCAAACATTTTGAGTACAGCTGCTGCAGTCATCTTCAGTTGTATTTTGTTTCCATCGATGCCAAGTGTTGTGCGTGACGAAGGGCATGCCCGTCGCGCGCTGTTGTGCCCTGACCCCAGCTTTCTAAAGAGCTCCCGCCGTGGGTACCGAAATTCTTTAGATTTTTGGATGTGGCGTGCTACCGGACGCGCGGTATTTTTTTTATCGTCGTTATCACAATTTTGTTAAAGACAGATCTTAAAATTTTCGTTTATATTTTTCGACCTGCTATATCCTCCTGTTTCACGTCTCGGCAGGACCTCCCCTTGGTGCTTGCCGCCCATAATCACCCCTTAATCTTTGATGTTGGTCTGAATACACTGAATATACTTTTTATATTCCCACTTTGTCACAATAGTAAAAAAATATCCTAATTTATAAATTGATGTAGACCTTACTATAATTGACAAAACTGTTTATGTCTAAAAGTACAAATTTTATAGAACAACTATATACATATGTAGATTAAATATGTGCTATACACGTCTTGAATCTAGCTGACTGCCTTCTAAACTAGGCGTCTGAAAATTAGAATGCATTCAGCTCTTGATTATTCTCGCTACTAATCGAGAAGTGTTTGGCAGATAAACAAAAAACAATGCGCCAAAGTTTTAATTCAAAAACAGCTGATAATGCACTGAATTGTAATTTAAAATTATTAAACAGCATAGTATGTTTAATATATAATTACATATACACATATAAATATATAAATTATATAACCGAGTGTGTTGAGTATATAGGCATCTTTAATGTAACACTACATATAATTGTAGCATTTTAAGTTGAAAATATGTTTTCAATACCTAATTGTATATTTAGCTGGGGACTAGTACCTGATTAGTAAGGAACTGGAGATTTGTAATCATTTAAGTTTGACTTCGATTAACGCCGAAATATTTACAGTATTCACATCAGCGTTGAGCGTCAGCTTTCATGTTTTTGTCAAACCGTTTCACTGATATGTTTTGAGGGCAACCGTTTCACGGATTCGACACAGTACGCCTAATGAGAGAAGATTTTAATGTTTTATGTAAGCCGTAACATTAATTACTTCATTAACCCGTGATTAGTACTTCATTAGTATTCATATGTGGTCACATTTCACACCACAAAAACATGTAATCTGACCAACAAAACAGAAATTCTTGCAGATTCTACACTACCTAGCACAGTACGGAACAGTTATTCTGGAAAACTGTCAAACCCCCGTTTCCTGTTGTTACAGAAATAACCGATTACTTTTTTATAGAATCTGATTAACAATAATAATTTATAATGTACGTGTGTGTGTATGTGTGTGTTTGTTTACAGTTGAATTCTCAAACTGTTGTTGTTATTCAGTTGTTAATAGGCCTATATATTTTCTAACCAAACTTAGAACTTTTTACAAAAGTAATACGTCAAAAAAGAAATTATTACAATTATTCGAACTTGGAAAACAGTAAAAGTTGTAACTAAGCCAAACAAAAGATGCAAGGTAGAAAAGTACTGTACAAACAAGCTTTCCCTATTTAGTTATGTAGTTATTACAATTACTTCAGCTTGTGATAGTTTAATACTATTTTTGTATGATACCCACGGTTTACAATATGTCTTTTTAAGATAAAATTATTTTAGTTGATAAAATATTAAAAGTACACAGATCAATCATGAAAATTTTAATTAAGAAAGTTGTGTTAATGATTATAATCACAAACAGAAATTACATTTTTGTACACCACTATAGAAACATTTTCCGATTAGAACTTTCAAGCTTCACAGCTCATCGTCAGATCCGAAATCAGATATCTTCCTTTCCGATCTGATGGCGAGCTGTGAAGCTTGAAAGCGCTAGCCGGGAATCTTTCTGTAGTGGTGTGCAACAGTGAAATTTCTGTTTGCAGTTATGAAATGTTAAGGCCATGTATCGTTTACCCAACAAATTACTAGATTATTCTATATTAATAGAATTACTAGTCTAGACTATTCTATTCTAGATTAACAAAATTATTAGATTACTAGATCATGAAATAAAAAAATGGAATGTTCGATTGACTTGAACTTTAATATTATATTATAAATGGCAGTAACAGGTATAATTAATAAACACCAATTGCATTAAGGAAGACAAATGATATTAGCATTTAATTTCTTTCACCACGCTCTGGGTCTCTCCAAGTTCCCGGTCCAATAACCGTTATATGTCCCAGTTTATCCAATAATACCTTAAACTCTTTCTTCTGGTATTCGTTTAGTTGAAGCGCAGAGTCTTGATTGAAACCACTTCGTTTACCACTAATCGAATTCTCCACGAACGTTTCCAGCTTCTTCTTTATTTCCGTATGGATTAAGTTGAGGAGTCCTACCACCCGCTCGGTGAGAGCTTGTGGAAAAGGTCTTTCCTCGTAGTCGGTGTCATCGACGTTGCTAGGACCGGCTCGCTTCATTGTGTAACCACTGGCCGTCCCAGCGGCTAACAACAGAACCGCGCACAACAAGAAACTCAGTCGCTTATTCATGATTGGTGAACGTATGCCACGAAATCCGTACTAGACAACGAGTGCTGCTAACATTTTCTCTCTCTTAAATAGTGAACAGGCGAAGTTAACGAGGTCGTAACACGTTGTTTTGTCGTCATTTTATCGGCCATAAAACAATTCTGCCGCAATTAACATTTTGTAATAAAATTATTTACAACTCAAAACATAATCAAACGTTTAAAAATTTGCATAAAACAGAGTACTAAATCAGCATATAGCTTTTAATACCTATAATTATAGATGATTGTCGACAAAGCTACTTTTGAAGTACACTTGTTAATACGATAAATTATAATTGTTCAGCTAATAAATTTGTTTTAATAGCTGCTATTCCTCTTGATATGTAAGGATCCATGCAAAATATCAAATAAAATTCTTTCACAAGCTGCATTTTTTTATTGCTATATTTATATTGCAACAGAACAAATAGAAGACATAGTATTAAAAACACAATAATAATACAGTCATTTATCTGGAGTAAGGTATACTTTAAACAAATTAAAAAATTGTCTGTGATTACCAACATTTTTTATTCTAAATTTAATGTCTTTAAATGATTTTCATGTTTCTTTTCCTTAATAGTCTATTTTATTTGAGCGTTGAATTCTACTGACGAAACCGCTTGACCGTTTCACTGCCACCTCTCGCTGCCTGTTGAATCTGCTGCTCTGATGACACATGGAACTCTCCGCACACACGCACGCACGCCGATACACCGATAGCGTTTATCTAGTTTCTCAGGGCTGGATAATGGGTGTAATTTAAATGAATGTAGTTTCGGTGTATTGTACGAACACCTTCCCGAGTCTTGATGTGTCCTCGCGTTAACACAGATGTATTACGGTAAATACTTTGACCCTATGAGGAAATCTTCACTAACACGATAGAGCACTACTGAATTAATAATTTAATTTATTTGAGTTCTAATACCCAATAGAATTCAGCGAACGGGCAACTCGTTGCTAAGATTCCGTACTCGTAACCCTTATGTAGAACGTATATTGATACGGCAAAATCGCACAGAGACAACGTCTGTTGAGGCCGAGCTGTTAGGGACAAGTGACTGAAACTTCCTTCGCCAGGAACCAATCCGAATGAAAATTGGAGCCTCTGATTGGTCGAAACACCTAGCACGTGATTGATGGGTTAGATTAATAGAAAGAAGTCCTGATCAATTTGGCTGAAACTGCAAAAGCATGTATAGATTTTATCAAAAAAATTGTATGACTTTCAAAAGATAAGAATTCTTTAGAAAAATGAATTCTGTTAAAAAATACGTATTAAAACAATATGATTCGAGTCTTTGACATAAGAAAAATATAGCGCTAATTTAGCAGTATGAGCTGTCCAAGTCTCAATTCAATACGTTAATTTACACCAGAGTTATTCATGTTAATACGAATCACACGCGCACTTGTGCACTAAATTAGCACTTGTCATGACAGAAAATAAATTTATGGGCATTTTGACATACAACAGTTAATTACCCATTTATTAATTCAAAACTTATAGCTATTTTACAAAATTTGTACAAAATCAATTTTCACGATGTCTATAACGTCATAAATTGGTATAAAAGCATGTAGTCCTAGTTACAAATACCCTTTCTGCGATGTTCAATTGCAGTATATTTACAAATATACAAACATAAAACACAAAATAAACTAATACCTGAACAAATACAAATCAATACAAAACATGACACAATTATCAAAGCACTCAACATCGAAAATACACAAAATACTAACACATACACCACAATCACACACAATAAAACCAATTTAAATTACCAGAAGCCAACAGGAAGCCACAATAGTAACCAACCAACACATATGTACTTCACCAGACACAAAATCCGGAAGGCTGAGGATGGGTACAAGATGGTACCGGAAACATGTTTCAAATAAAGATTAAATATCTTGAGGTAAAGTGATTACAAATATTAAATATATATACATCAAGTAAGAGGCTGTAACAAAAAGTGTCCGAATAAATAAATATAGACCATACAAGGTAAATAAGACTACAGAACAAAGTAAACAAAACAAAAGTGAGGTTATTAAACCAATCGTGACAATAGTGTAATGTGGAAATGAAAAAGTGAAGTGAATAACAATACCAAAAGTGAAAAGCAATAATCAGTTAACGAAATAATAAATATATATCAATATTACACCAATCGTGGCAACCCCTCTTTTCTTTTTATGCTGTATAAAAAAAATTTTTTGTATTTATTTTTTTTTTTGAAAGAGAAGCCACTAGTTATTTAAAATTAGGCTAGAGCCTAGAGAAGCCAAAAATGCGCTGGGTCCAGTATGACGGGACTTGCAATTAAACTCAGCTGTTAATTAACAATAATATTCTTGTTATTGTTGCCCCCATAATTCGTTACAAGTAAATATACCACAAATCACATAATTATCACATGGCAATCCGCAATAAACCACAAAATACATAATAAATAAATAGTGTTTACATGTCCTCAATTTTGTCAATAGACAATATCTATATCTCTATATATATTGCAACGTATTTATGTGTGTGAATTTTTATATGTACTTTAATTTGTATAGCCCCACGTTCTTTGGGAGCCAAATATGCAACCATAGATATTCATAAATACATATACATACACACAAATTTAGCGTGACCGGTCTCACGTTCAAGACTGACAAATTATGTAACAATATAACATTTAAATTGGGTTTCAGGTGTATCTGCAATAAGAACTCTATGTAGCTTGTAACGGTATTCCAAATTTATTTGCTATTATTAAAAATTGTGCACATGGTACTGACTTCGATTTAAAACATTCGTTATTATTTGTTATTATGCCGTAAGGCTTATGCTATATACATCCTTACTGACTAAATATTCTATTCTACTAATTATTGTATTAAAGAAAAATTTCATTTTCAGACTACTCAGTCAATTAATGTGTTTCAAAATATCAATATTTAAATCTCTTTTTATATATTGTAATGTACTCAAAATATTAATAGTTAATGAATTTATCTTTTGTTTCTCAGTACTGTTTTATCTCAAATACTAATTGTTTTCATTTAAATGCTTTGTATACATTTTTTTCATATTAATTTGAGCTCTTGTTACGTTAATCGTATTTCTAAAACATCTATGATTTTAATTCTACTTTACAAGAAACATTGGCTCTTACTTTAAATAAAATAGGAATGTCTTTAATTGTCTTTGAGTTTATTGTATGATTAAGATATAAATAACTTGTTTATCACCTTATTGTCGTCAATCATACTCGATCATTTTGATCCATCTGTAGTCGTCCTCGTCTCGCACTCCAGCGTCGGCTGTCTCTCTTCTCCTCTTGTCCAGCGTCGGCTGTCTCTCTTCGCCTCTTGTCCAGCGTCGAATCACTCTCTGGAACTCTCCTCTTGTCCAGCGTCGTATCACTTCTTCTTTTCCAGCGTCGAATCACTCTCTGGAACCCTCCTCTTGTCCAGCGTCGTATCACTTCACCTTGTCCAGCGTCATATCACTCTCTGGAACTCTCCTCGTGCTGTTTCTGACGTCAATGGATCTTCTTATGTAATTCTTCTTATGTACTGCTGTTATTATTTAAAAATGTTTGTATTTACAACTTAGTTACATAGTTGTATGTAACTGCAAATTGTAACTATTTACAACAACAAAATAAATACGCCGTGCGGACGGGCATAAGCTCCCGCTGCACCGTGGATGATTTACGAAAGAGAACCACTGTAGCTTGCCTGTCCTATTTATACCCATGTCTTGGTCGACACCTGCAGTGGTACGAAATCGACATGTCAGAAACTGTCTCTGGATTCAGTTCCCCCACTCTTTGTCAATTTCGCTATTTCTTATATTTCTGCGAATTGCAGAGTCCTGTAAGTATACTCTTATACTTATCTTATAACTATTTTTACAACACATGTTCACTGTAATTTTGGACATTGCAACTTAACCCTTTCGATTTGTACACAGTTATTACACTTTTACACTCGTACGGTGTGGCACTTTCGCGTGGTTTTCGTTCACTATTTAGTACATTTTATTACATTTTATTGTGTTTTTGGATTTTAATTCTTAATTATAGTTTATGAATAATTACGGAAAAACAGTAATTATGCAATTATTCATCTTGGGGTGGTAAACTCGCCTGCATAGACCTGCGTTCACACACACTAGCAAAATACTGGTGTACACACTTTCAGTTACATTTGTGTGTGTGTGTGCGTCGATTCAGGTCGAAACACCTGTTCATATTTTTGTCTGAGCCAAGCTTGCAATCCCTGACATGCTTATTTCTAATATATTATTAATTATTTACAGTTTATTAGGTAAATTTAAATTTTTTTATTCAATGCTCAGTACATCACTTATTTGTACTGTCGCAATATATATCAAGCAACATTCCGTAAATTATGTAAATTCCCCCCCCTTGTTACTAACACTTAACATTGACATCACATACAGAAACATAAAGACACATAGACTCATAATTATATACACATATTATAGACACCTCATACCCGTATAATACCCATGTTCGACCTGACCGACAGGCAGTGTTTCTGCAAAGCCCCAAGACCGGCAATCATAACTGCTCAACTTCCAGTCACCATAATTTATTAACTTCCATTAAATTAAATATTTAAAAAAAATTCAAGTACCGTCTGCCTAGTGGCAAAAACTAAAGAGCATGATAATGTCTTTCAGCCGCCAGCAAAACACAACATTATTATGGTTACTAACTGACTGATTGTTTCTTTTGCGCAAATGTTGCGTTTAGTTGCCATCTCAATATTCTTATTCAATCTACAACGTTTTACTCGTTCGTTGGTTTCCCTTCGCTTCTCTTTCAGTTTCATGTTGTAGAATGCATCGATTTTCTCCTGCTCAGTCATCATCGACGAGAACGGTGTATTTATTAAGTACTCGTTCAATTCTTCGAGCATCAAGTCATCTTCCTTTCGTTTTTGTTGCGATGGGGCCGCTGGTACCGAAGCTTCACCGCCGACAGCAGCCGTTCGTTGCAGTTCCTTCTCGAGCTTCTTTCGTTCCCGACACTTTCTTACTCGCTCGGCATTTTGTCGTTTCTTGATCTGAGCCTTCTCGTCGCTGCTATCCATTGTCGAATGCTATTTTAGTCAGTCGTCACGTTTGTTTACTATATATCAACAGCAGTGTATTTCGCCACAACACAAAACAAACTTTTATTTACATATTGCGACGTATCAAAACAAACCTTTATTTACAATACAACAATCCCAATGACGTCATGCAATGATGACGTCACGCAGTGATGACGTCATACAGCGTTACATGTTACAGAAAGTTTCAAACGACGCAGTACAGACAAAAGAGCATGTAAAACCAAATTTATTCTCACTAAAACGTTTGCTTAAATTCAATGTCAGCAGCGATCATTTCTGTCTTGATGCGTTTACATATCACATTTCTAGACTGTGGGGAATCGAAAGTGTGGAAGCGTCACGCAGTGATGACGTCATACAGCATTACATGCTACAGTTTCAGCGTTACAGAAATTTTCAAATGATGGCCAGCCAAAAGACATTATCATGTCAAAAACCCCCAAAAGGATGATAATGACTAACAAAGCAAAAAGACAGATCGGACTGCCCCCATGAATTGATAACATCTGATAATTGGCCCATTATGAGTATATGAAAATCTTTAAGTTTCTTGCACAGTATATAAGTGGGAAAAACCCTCATCACCTGAGTTTAAGAAATTGCTATTATTTTCTAAATTGTTAACTATGTGTTACAAATCCCGATGGATACATGTATCAGTATATGCTTTTACAAGGCCAAAATTAATCAGTATATGCTTTTACAAGGTCAAAAATTAATCAGTATATGCTTTTACAAGGTCAAAAATTAATCAGTATATGCTTTTACAAGGTCAAAAATTAATCAGTATATGCCCACAAAATATAAAATTTCCTTTCTCTTAAAGTCAGATTGCTGTGTATAATTGATATTATAATAACCGCCTGTTGTGCCCTAGCAGATGTGGAAGCGCGCCAGCATGTACCCGACCATATGTGACAGGAATCAAACCTGCCTTAAACTGAATGAACATGTGCCTGACAAAAAACTATGTCCCTTTTACCCCCAGAAAACAGCCTGAAAAACGAAACCCCCAGCCCTTACATGTTAAACCGAAATGAAATTAAAATATGAACCCGTTCTGAACCAGCCGGAACAGAACCCATAACATGTGACTTAAATTTTATAGTGAATAGTGTAATGACTCTAAGGCTCTTGTATATACATCAAAAAAATATTTGAGAGTAAATAAAACTCTGGCACGCTCCCCCAGTGCAGCACACAATTACAACCATAGTGCTTAGATTTATGGAGTTAAATTATTAAAGTCACATGATGTTCATAATGAATGTTCAGCTGACACACCCCAGAGCAGACTGTCTAGCAGCGTGGGCACATGGTTTCAAAAGAAAATAAATTTATAATTCAGGTGAACAGCAGGCCCGGCCAAACAAAATAAAAAGGGTTCATATCACCTTAATCGTGAGCATGTGATGCATCTTGTGGTTGTTCAACAGACTCCCTCTTCCGAACAGGTGTGTGTGTGATGGCTCATGGCTGATGAAGGTGTAATTACATCAGCCTAGACCAGAATCTCCGACTAGGACGAGAACCCTGGGAATTCACAAAAGATTAGAATGCTGTTCGCAAAAATGTGCACCCTAGTTCCAGGTAATAACCTCAGAACGGGCCTTCCAACCAACTCAAGATAAAAGCATAAAGTTTCTCTTTCTGTTTTTTTTTTTTTTGAAAATGGCCTGAGAATAATCAAGTCTGCCAGGTGATAATGAATGCACTGAATTAAAAAATAATTTTAAAGAGTGTTTAATAAGAGTCACTTTGCACTTGCTTCAACGAGTGCCGACATAACTGAACAAGTTGGCCTTGCCACGAGGTGACACAATTATTGCAATTTGCCAAAAAATGACCACATTAAATGCAGTTACCGTTATACACAAACAAAATATATATAATGTTTCATCTGAGGGTGGTCTCACGATTTATCTTAACTGCCATAATTACTTATAAAGAACACTCGTACAGTCTATTGCATGCACGTGCCTACCTGGCACAATTCACTCCGTCTATACGTACTGACTTTAGCTTATAAATTTACATAAAGCTTTACCAACTAATTACAGTGACTCTTGTATGATAATAATTGAGAAAAAAGATATGAGCTGTATATACTGAACATTGAATAAATCTTTTACAACACACACTGCCCGATCGCACCAAATACATTCGTCTTTCGCATTCGCCTGCATACATTTACGTTAAATAAATTTAATTATTTTTGACGCATACTATAAGATGCTATGATTACTTACCGAGAAGTCTCGTAAATTTAGCTTGCCATTAGTGTAGAAGAAACAAACTACGCAATACTGTCTGTTCGGGTCTGAGAGTCTGTTGATTCGATGTGAGCCGGAATGGAACTGCCTTAAGCAGTTACAATGCAACAAACAGCAGAACTCGCCAAGAGATGGCGCGCGCCGTTTCAACAGTGTCATCCCAATATCGCGGCTCACCGACGTTAATATACGAGTTTACAAATTTTATAATACCTTCTATCGCCGGGTTAGGCAAACACCGGCACACCCCCACACCGAAAGGGCAAACTGGTTGCCCCACACTTGAACTCGGGAGAGTACCCTGCAGTGTACCCCATTCCAGAATGAACCTATTTGACACGTGCTCCTGGCGGCTCAGCGGCACTTGCTGTCAGGAGAACAGAGGCTCAGAAGGAAAACGAAAGAGATGAAAGAAGACGTGTAAAGTGTAAGTGTGCTGGTGCTGCGCGCTGACCTGATCAGGGCCAACCCACAGCAAGAAGGGACAAAGAAGAAAAGACGAAAGAAAAGTTCGGGAGCTCCCTGAGTTTTGACCTCCTGAGGCTTGTCAACCCAAGCCTGAACACAACTGCCACCATAACAGGGCCACTTGCCATATATTCCCACGGGGGGGGGGGTTTCTAATACTAAACCCATCCTAAACAATACCGTCATTGCACGGGGCAAGAGAAAACGGGAAATGATGGTCTCCATGAAACTATAATCCAAAGGTGTGCCCAAAACTTATCGTGTTGACGAAGTTCACAACCGACCTCGTCAACGCGACAAGTCTCGCTCCTCTCTCTAACTCCTTTTTTTTTGATTTTATGCTTTTCTAGTTTTTTTTTGTTTTTCAAAGGGGGAGGTTAGGAAAATCGGAAGGAGGAAGGTCAAGAATCATTGAAAGGTCATGAGCTGGGACTAAAGGTAAGGACATGGCTACCTCCGGACATAAGGACAATTGGGGAAGCCAAGGCTCGCGCAGGCAGGGGCGCATCCCTGAAGTAGACGAACCCCACTGGGACTGTGGGAAACATCTACCCGCTACCCTATCGTCTTCTTCTTACTTTTCTGTGACGGACTTTGGGTACTCGTTCCTTTCGGACACCACTCTCTGAGAAAATATTTCGTGTTGAGCTGTACTGACTTGTTTCCTCTGAATCAGAATCAAGGCATCTTACCTCACTACTTTCACTCCGCTTTGGATTATACTCATCATCTAACTCCTCTATTTGTCCTTCTTCCAATCCTTCCTTCTCTTCTTCCTCTTCTACAATTTCCCCTTTTTCATCCCCATAATCCGAATCAACCTCGTGACACTGCACCTCCTCATCATCTTCCAGTTGCTCGTCTGATCCATCTTCAACCGCATCTTCCCTCAGCTTCTCACCAATTTCTTCATTACACTCATCGCCAGTTCCTTCACGAACTTCTGGACTAACCTCTTCTCCGATCTCGTTTTCCCCAACACATTTATCATCCACATCATCGCCATCACATCCACTTCCACCATCAGAACACTGCACGTCCTCGTCCTCCTCTAGTTGCTCACCTGGTCTACCTGAAACTTCTTTTCGTTCTTCGGAATCCTCAACACTACTGACAGAAGGCGTCTGCACATATTCACACACTACAACATTCTCACTCGCACACTCCACAACGCTGCCACCAAATTCCTCCTCAACTTCTACCTCACTTGCGGCATGGACATCCCCTTGTCCATCCACAACCTCAGAAACACTTGCAGCCTGGACATCCCTGTGTCCCTCTGCAAACTCAGACTCTTCAGTCTCCCTAACACCTATAAATATACTTCCCTGTGCAGCATCCGCAGACCGCTCTTCTGCCTCTTCTGTCGATTCCACTCCTTCACCACTTTCAGCAACTACAAAGTCCTCAACATTTTCCACCCTGGAATCCAGCTGTCCAGGTTCATGTGCAATGACTAAATTAATTTCTACTGGCGATGGTAAGGCTACACTCTCAAGTGACTTCTCACATCCCGGCGTAGGCGATGATGATTTTACCGGATCTGGATCCCTCACGAACGATATCGGGACAAATTTGCGGCATCTGGATTCAACCATGACGTCCTCTTCGAGTCCTGTAACTCAGTATCCACAGACGTTTTTTGTCGTGCTGTATCGATCCACAGAAGTTATTCCGCTTTTCTTCTTCTGCTTTACCTTCTTCATCCACTACTCTATTAGGCACTGGTAATTCCTCTGGAACCTTTAAAGTCTCACTTTTCTCCAAATAAGAATAACGCCTAGCTACAGGCTCCCTACTTGCCGATGTTTGTTCCCTAATATAATTTCTTCTTCCACTGTTAAATTCCTCCTTCTTTGTTTTCGGTGCTGTAGCTGTTGTTACCGTCTTCTCACTTGCCACCCCATTGTAGCCTCTATTACTTCCGGAATATTCAGGCTTTCTGACAGTCTCTTGTGTTCTCCTCCAACCACCATGTTTGTTCCTTTTAGATCTTCCTGACAAACCACTGGAGTATTGGACATCTGTAGCATCTCTTCCCCGGGACTCATCATTCTCCTGGACTCTTCTGGCATGTGCACACCACCGGTCCAGGTCCGCAAAACAACGTGGAGTATCTGCGAAAAGTAACCGGGATCTCTCTTGGGGATTCAGACCTTCTCGTATTACTTGTATTATTTCTGTCTCGGGCAACCCCAAACTTAATTACGGGCAGCTTTCCTTACATCATGCACGAAGTCCCCCAATGCCTCTCCGTTGGCCTGCAGACGATAGAATAACATAAACTTCAACTGATCACGTCGTCGACGGGGTATGAAGAAGTCCAACACCTCCGCATGGAAAGCGTCAACACTGCCGCCCCGACGCAGAGTGTTGGTGACCAACCCTGCCAATGAACCCCGGCAATACGGGTATATAAGGGACAAGACCTCCCCATCGGACACCCCCGGGAAATCTGCCAACTGCAGAACAAGATCTAAGAAATCCAGCAACTGCTCCTCATCTATTCCATCTAACACTGAAAGTTTCTGGAGAACTCCTGAAAGAGGGTGGGGCAATTTCTGATAGCATACCGCCGCCAGAATTGCACAATTCAAAACAAATAATAATAAAACAAATCCCCACTAAACACCTAACACAAACATGACCTACAAAAACATATTCACAAGAATCAGAAAAAACCCAAATACTGTCCTTCCTTTGAGCGACCCCCCGGGTTCTCTAGCGCTGCGGAGACCTGGCCTACATCCGAACCACCTACTAACACCACAGAAGGAGACAAGCAACAACCAACAATACTGAACATACATAACATCAAACATCAATCCGAACCACACGTCTCACCAACACATAACTCACAGACACAAACTAGTAGACAGAATTCCTAATTCGGGAATTTAGTCGGTGACGGTACCGACTTCCGATCGGGCCATACCGCATCCCGCTAATGCCACACACTATACTCCGACCTCGAATCAGCCACATTCTATCACCCAGGCAACGTTTGAGACCCCCCGGCAGTTCAACATATCAAATTTTCCGACCACAAATACCCGCCCCAGTGGTGCGACCAGACTCACAAGTTATACAACCTGAACTAGCCTACATGGGCATGCATATACCTAAAAAAAAACAATGGCATAACAATAGCATAGTATTTCCGAGTCTGCAAGCCCCGTCACACCCAAGGACCCAAGGGTTCAACGCTACAATGAACCACGCTCTCTGCTACCATTTGCAACCCCTCTTTCCTTTTTATGCTGTATAAAAAAAATTGTTTGTATTTATTTTTTTTTTTTGAAAGAGAAGCCACTAGTTATTTAAAACTAAGCTAGAGCCTAAAGAAGCCAAAAATGCGCTGGGTCCAGTATGACGGGACTTGCAATCAAACTAAGCTGTTAATTAACAATATCATTCTTTTTATTGTTGCCCCCATAATTCGTTACAAGTAAATATCCCACAAATCACATAATTATCACATGGCAATCCGCAATAAACTACAAAATACATAGTAAATAAATAAGAAATCCAGCAACTGCTCCTCATCTATTCCATCTAACACTGAAAGTTTCTGGAGAACTCCTGAAAGAGGGTGGGGCAATTTCTGATAGCATACCGCCGCCAGAATTGCACAATTCAAAACAAATAATAATAAAACAAATCCCCACTAAACACCTAACACAAACATGACCTACAAAAACATATTCACAAGAATCAGAAAAAACCCAAATACTGTCCTTCCTTTGAGCGACCCCCCGGGTTCTCTAGCGCTGCGGAGACCTGGCCTACATCCGAACCACCTACTAACACCACAGAAGGAGACAAGCAACAACCAACAATACTGAACATACATAACATCAAACATCAATCCGAACCACACGTCTCACCAACACATAACTCACAGACACAAACTAGTAGACAGAATTCCTAATTCGGGAATTTAGTCGGTGACGGTACCGACTTCCGATCGGGCCATACCGCATCCCGCTAATGCCACACACTATACTCCGACCTCGAATCAGCCACATTCTATCACCCAGGCAACGTTTGAGACCCCCCGGCAGTTCAACATATCAAATTTTCCGACCACAAATACCCGCCCCAGTGGTGCGACCAGACTCACAAGTTATACAACCTGAACTAGCCTACATGGGCATGCATATACCTAAAAAAAAACAATGGCATAACAATAGCATAGTATTTCCGAGTCTGCAAGCCCCGTCACACCCAAGGACCCAAGGGTTCAACGCTACAATGAACCACGCTCTCTGCTACCATTTGCAACCCCTCTTTCCTTTTTATGCTGTATAAAAAAAATTGTTTGTATTTATTTTTTTTTTTGAAAGAGAAGCCACTAGTTATTTAAAACTAAGCTAGAGCCTAAAGAAGCCAAAAATGCGCTGGGTCCAGTATGACGGGACTTGCAATCAAACTAAGCTGTTAATTAACAATATCATTCTTTTTATTGTTGCCCCCATAATTCGTTACAAGTAAATATCCCACAAATCACATAATTATCACATGGCAATCCGCAATAAACTACAAAATACATAGTAAATAAATAGTGTTCAAATCCTTAATTTTGTCAATAGACAATATCTATATCTCTATATATATATATCAAGCAACATTCCGTAAATTATATAAATCCTCCCCCCTTGGTATTAACACTTAACTTTGACATCACATACAGAAACATAAAGACACATAGACTCATAATTATATACACATATTATAGACACCTCATACCCGTATAATACAAATGTTCGACCTGACCGACACGCAGTGTTTCTGCAAAGCCCCAAGACCGGCAATCATAAATGTTCAACTTCCAGTCACCATAATTTATTAACTTCCTTTAAATTAAATATTTAAAAAAAAACCCCAAAAGGATGATAATGACCAACAAAGCATAAAGATAGACCGGACTGCCACCATGAATTGATAACATCTGATAATTGGCCCATTATGAGCATATGAAAATCTTTAAGTTTCTTGCACAGTATATAAGTGGGAAAAACCCTCATCACCTGAGTTTAAGCAATTGCTATTATTTTCTAAAATGTTAACTATGTGTTACAAATCCCGATGGATACATGTATCAGTATATGCTTTTACAAGGTAAAATTTAGTCAGTATATGCTTTTACAAGGTCAAAAATTAATGAGTATATGCTTTTACAAGGTCAAAAATTAATCAGTATATGCTTTTACAAGGTGAAAATTTAATCAGTATATGCTTTTTCAAGGTCAAAATTTAATCAGTATATGCTTTTACAAGGTCAAAAATTAATCAGTATATGCCCACAAAATATAAAATTTCCTTTCTCTTAAAGTCAGATTGCTGTGTATATTTGATATTATAATAACCGCCTGTTGTGCCCTAGCAGACGTGGAAGCGCGCCAGCATGTACCCGACCATATGTGACAGGAATCAAACCTGCCTTAAACTGAATGAACATGTGCCTGACAAAAAACTATGTCCCTTTTACCCCCAGAAAACAGCCTGAAAAACGAAACCCCCAGCCCTTACATGTTAAACCGAAATGAAATTAAAATATGAACCCGTTCTGAACCAGCCGGAACAGAACCCATAACATGTGACTTAAATTTTATAGTGAATAGTGTAATGACTCTAAGGCTCTTGTATATACATCAAAAAAATATTTGAGAGTAAATAAAACTCTGGCACGCTCCCCCAGTGCAGCACACAATTACAACCATAGTGCTTAGATTTATGGAGTTAAATTATTAAAGTCACATGATGTTCATAATGAATGTTCAGCTGACACACCCCAGAGCAGACTGTCTAGCAGCGTGGGCACATGGTTTCAAAAGAAAATAAATTTATAATTCAGGTGAACAGCAGGCCCGGCCAAACAAAATAAAAAGAGTTCATATCACCTTAATCGTGAGCATGTGATGCATCTTGTGGTTGTTCAACAGACTCCCTCTTCCGAACAGGTGTGTGTGTGATGGCTCATGGCTGATGAAGGTGTAATTACATCAGCCTAGACCAGAATCTCCGACTAGGACGAGAACCCTGGGAATTCACAAAAGATTAGAATGCTGTTCGCAAAAATGTGCACCCTAGTTCCAGGTAATAACCTCAGAACGGGCCTTCCAACCAACTCAAGATAAAAGCATAAAGTTTCTCTTTCTGTTTTTTTTTTTTGAAAATGGCCTGAGAATAATCAAGTCTGCCAGGTGATAATGAATGCACTGAATTAAAAAATAATTTTAAAGAGTGTTTAATAAGAGTCACTTTGCACTTGCTTCAACGAGTGCCGACATAACTGAACAAGTTGGCCTTGCCACGAGGTGACACAATTATTGCAATTTGCCAAAAAATGACCACATTAAATGCAGTTACCGTTATACACAAACAAAATGTAAATAGTGTTACATCTGAGGGTGGTCTCACGATTTATTTTAACTGCCATAATTAATTAAAAAGAACACTCGTGCAGTCTATTGCATGCACGTGCCTACCTGGCACAATTCACTCCGTCTATACGTACTGACTTTAGCTTATAAATTTACATAAAGCTTTACCAACTAATTACAGTGACTCTTGTATAATAATAATTGAGAAAAAAGATATGAGCTGTATATACTGAACATTGAATAAATCTTTTACAACACACACTGCCCGATCGCACCAAATACATTCGTCTTTCGCATTCGCCCGCATACATTTACGTTAAATAAATTTAATTATTTTTGACGCATACTATAAGATGTTATGATTACTTACCGGGAAGTCTCGTAAATTTAGCTTGCCATTAGTGTAGAAGAAACAAACTACGCAATACTGTCTGTTCGGGTCTGAGAGTCTGTTGATTCGATGTGAGCCGGAATGGAACTGCCTTAAGCAGTTACAATGCAACAAACAGCGGAACTCGCCAAGAGATGGCGCGCGCCGTTTCAACAGTGCCATCCCAATATCGCGGCTCACCGACGTTAATATACGAGTTTACAAATTTTATAATACCTTCTATCGCCGGGCTAGGCAAACACCGGCACAAATTGCGTAATGTGGAAATAAAGAGTGAAGTGAACAATATTAAAAAAAGTAAAAAGCAACAATCAGTTAACGAAATAATAAATATATATCAAATTATCCACCACATAAACACACATTAACATATACTCTAACAACATAACCAAACTTCCAAATAACCACATTACCAAATTATTAAATAAATTTCAAACACGAAAGAAACAACTAATGAACACAATATTAATTTGTACTTCAATTACAATGCCAAAACCACCAATTGATACCTAATTACATTAACATAAACACAAACAACAAAAATATGACTGCAGAAAAAACAAAAAACAGGCACAAAAATTATGGATTCAAAATTAAATTAATCAATTATTTAGTAAGAAAAAGAACATAACACTAGACATATATATATATATATATATTGTAACGCTACAACTACATAAGTAAATATAATATAAATTTGTGATGCGCCACGTTGAAAGCGATATTTCTTATGCAACGATACGATATACATAAAAATAGACGTGTCTGGCCTTACGTTCAAGAGCGACAAATTATGTAACAATATAACAATTAATTTGGGTTTCAGGGGTATCTGTAATAAGAACTCTATGTAACTTGTAACGGTATTTCAAATTTACTTGATATTAATAAAATTGTGCACATGGCACTTACTTCGACTTAAAAACATTCGTTATTATTTCGCTATTATGCCGTAAGGCTTATGCTATATACATCCTTACTGACTAAATATTCTAATCTACTAATTATTGTATTAACGAAAATCTCATTTCCAGACTACTCAGTCAATTAGTGTGTTTCAAAATATCAATATTTAAATATTTTCTTATATATTGCAATGTAACTCAAAAATATCGATAGTTACTGAATTTATCTTTTGTTTCTCAGTACTGATTTATATTTAACGCTAATTTTTACTTAAATGCTTTGTATTCTTTTCATTTCAATACTAATTTGACCTCTTGTTTACGTTAATCTTATTTCAATAACATCTATGATTTTAATTCAAATTTTACAATAAACATTGACTCTTACTTTTAAATAGAACAAGAATGTCCTTAATTGTCTTTACGTTAATTGTTCGATTAAGAGATAAATAAGTTGTTTATCACCTTATCGTCGTCAATCATACTCAATCATTGGATCCCTCTGTCATCGTCCTCGTCTCGAACTTCAGCATCACTCGCTCTTCTCCTCTTGTCCAGCGTCGACTTCCTCTCTTGTCCAGCGTCGACTTTCTCTCTCTCTTGTCCAGCGTCAACTCTCTCTCTGTCTGTCCAGCGTCGTATCGCTCTCTGGAACTTCACCTCGTGCTGTTTAGGACGACAGTTGATCTTCTGATGTGGATCTTCTTATGTAATTTTGTTACTACTTAAATATTGTTTGTTTTAAAATCCAGTGACATAACTGTATGTAACTGGAAGAATGAAATTATTTACAAAGATTTAAATATTCTGTGCGGACGGGCAGAAGCTCCCGCTGCACCGTGGATGATTTAAGAAAGAGAACCACTGTAGCTTGTGTGTCCTATTTATACCCATGTCTTGGTCAACACCTGCAGTGGTACGAAATCAACATGTCAGAAACTGTCTTTGGGTTCAGTTCCCCCACTCTTTGTCAATTTCGCTATTTCTTATATTTCTGCGAATTGCAGAGTCCTATAAGTATACTCTTATACCCATCTTACAACTATTTTTACAACACATGTTCACTGTAATTTTGGACATTGCAACTTAACCCTTTCGATTTGTACACAGTTATTTCACTATTACACTCGTACGGTGTGGCACTTTCACATGGTTTTCGTACACAGTATTTAGTAAATTTTCTTACATTTTATTGTGTTTTTGGATTTTATTTCTTAATTATAGTTTATGAATAATTACGTAAAAACAGTAATTATGCAATTATTCATTTTGGAGTGGTAAACTCGCCTGCATAGACCTGCGTTCACACACACTAGCAAATGCCGGTGTACACATTTTCAGTTACATTTGTGTGTGTGTGCTCGTCGATTCAGGTCGAAACACCTGTTCATATTTTTGTCTGAGCCAAGCTTGCAATCCCTGACATGCTTATTTCTAATACATTATTAATTATTTACAGTTTATTAGGTATATTTAAATTTTTATATCCAATGCTCAGTACATCACTTATTTTTACTGTCGCATTATATATATAACACCTAGAACTAACAAGTATATTACATCCAATGATATGGAATAGTAAATAAAATTACAGAAAGTAAAATAAAATCTGAAAAATACAAAACATAATACAATAAACAGAAAACTCTACACATAAAACAACACAACAAAAATCAAGAAAAAATAAATAAATAAACATACATTTTATGCCCGAACCTTTAACCTAAGCAACACAGAATTAAATACAAAAAAGAAACAGAATATTTAAACAATATGTCAAAAACTAACCTAACTCAAAACAAAACAAAATCTAGAAAATTTAATAGTAGAAACATAATTTGCCATTAACCTAATACAAGACAATACACAAGAAGAAAAACGAACACAAGCAACATATATAATTTAAAAACATAATCACAAGTGAAATAAAAACAAATCTAAACAAAAGGAGGATAATAAGCCAATTAAGGAATGCCGATTATTCCAGTAAAGATCGAAGAATTTTGGCTAAGTGTTATGTGTTTTATAATTGTGCGGGACTCTATTAGTCGACATTGTTATTGCATGTGGACAGATTAAGTTGAATTATTATACGAATTTATAATCGTGTTGCACAACTTATTAATTATAAACTGTACTTGTGATAATTAAAGCCTGATTTCTAGTGACTTTATTGGTGTCTTGTATTTTATTTTCCACTGTACCATACGACGATCAGTTAGGCCGTCGTAACAATATAATAATTTCTAAACTGGTAGTGTTAAGTTTAATTTTAGAAAACATTGCGGTATTATTGAGGGTAAATATATACGTATTCTTATGTTAAAATGTCCGTTATGTTCTCGATTCCATCCATGAGACTTCCATCCGTATGTAAACAATTTTTTCTATCTGATAAAATACATTTACACAGGAATACAATAAACATGTTCAAATAAGTAACCCATAATAGTAGCTCAATAGAAGAAATAATACTTTCATTGTTACATATTTATTTTGGCTCAAGTACCTTACCAACTATTGGTTCAGGTTAGTTTTGTTCCAGGTAAACTACAATTTCTGTATTTCATCAAGTAGCTGATACAGAACATAGAGTAAGGAAACTTTTTCTACTGTAACGGGTTTCAAACGCTAACCGCATTATTGCAGCCACTCGGTGTAATAAACGATAATTTGCCATCCATCTGTAGAGTGTTTTGTGTTGCTCAGCGCTAACTTTGAAATTATAAAGTTAGTTAGTGCGGTCTAGCTTTCCGTTCTTTGTAGTTGGCTGACAACTCAATTGAGCCGAGAGAGGTCGCCGTCGGCGCTTTCTTATAACTCTCAATTGTGTTACACAGGAAAGTGCTTTAGCGACTGACTATCGACTAAATAATTATTTATATCAACTTTTGTTTCAAAGCGAAAGCACAACAGTTTCTGTCGGCGATAGTGTTACAACAATTGGACACAGAAACTCGCTTAAACAAATGCTGTTATGTATACACTACTATCAGATTAAAGAAAAATAGTGCTCACAGTAACTTGCTTGTTTTTAAAATGAAAAGAAAAATTCGAGATTTAATTTCGGTATAAGCCGTGATGATAGTAAACTTCCTCTCTTCCAAATCGAGGTCTCTTTATTCAGCCTATTTCTGAACGTATAGTTTGTAGATATTTGCAACCTAACTAGGGCAAACAAGAAGTAGGTGATCTATTTCCGTCATTTTTAATCAGGAGATGAGTTAGAAGCTGTTCTTCATGTAGAGTGATTATGTTATTTCTTTTACTTTTTGTATCAGGATTTGCGATTTACCTCGTTTAATATTTCAATAATACTTGTTATTCACGATGCACATTTGTAACACTAATTTAGTTCAATGAAAAAAAATAAGTTGATAGCTGTATTGGAAATTCATTCCTATATAATCGCTTCCCCTTTATATAAACGTTCAAAAACTAAAATTATAAATTCAAAAACTAACCATTTCAAAAAAAATACAGTTATTTTTACTTTTTTATAGCTGTTTATATCTTTTAAAATTTTCCCTGTTATTATTGCTTCTATATTAAGCCTTCTTTAGGCTTATATTTTCAAAATTGTCATATTATTATTTGTTTGTAAACTTTTAGATCAATGCATTTTGAGGCTTTGGGAATCTTGAATTATTAATATATTAATTTTTAATACATTATTTCTGGAATGTGATTTTCCAACAACAAACAGTGCTTATTAAATTTATTCGTTGTTTCAAATATAACTTATACAGTCACCATGTATAAATTCTGCAGTATGTCTATAATTTTCCATCAAGTTTTCAAAATCATAGTGATAATTTGGATAGCCCAGTGACAATAACTTCTTTAAATCTTGAATACGCGCAGATTTTAAAAGTATTTAGTTACTATAAGCACGTTTTACAGAAAGAAAATTGGGACTGATAAAGTGGAAAAATTGCGTACTAGCACTTGTAATATTTAAGAAAACTTAATTTACTGCCTATGATAATTTAATTTATGCAGTTGATGATTCCAATACAATGTTTTATGTCAATTTTTAATGTTTTGTACACCTGTCATTAAAAAACACGTGTAAAGAATGAAATCGTGTTGTTTTAAATCTCACAGCGACTGTGGTGTTAAGACTCATACCGACAACTGAATAGTGTCAAATCTAGACTTCTGCTACTTTTACTACAGCTGTTTACGATTTGAATTGTTCGTTTTCTTTGTCTTGACAGTTCCCTCAATCTGCGCAATCTAGCCTATAATGTGTTCCTTGAGCTTTAAAGTTTTTTCTATAGCTTTTCCTTATTGCCTTCTTTGTTAAGAACGTCTTCGTTGCTGTCTTTTAGAGTCCGTCGTATTTTCAATGATTTGCTCTATCACCACTTTTGAAACGACTCCAGTCTCCAGAGGCACTGTCTCTATTGTTCAAGTGCCACAACTGTAAAGCTCCACACTATGTAGTTTTTTGAAAAACTTTTATTCTTTTCTACTTATACTTCTTTAGCAATCACCAGTTTGCAAATACTATTGAGCTCAGAATTTGCCAGTCTAATTATACTTAAAATGTTCCTCTTACTCGGTTTGTCGTTAGTACGCATGATATCCATTTCTCGAGCCTTTATTATATCAGTAATACATTACCATCAGCTTGGCTTTCATGTTAGGAAGATGATTTCATTAAACATTTTTTCCATTAAGGACTGATACTCTTTCCTATGTTGTTTTCAGAATTTTAAGATGTTTAAATACATTTCTCTGTCTAGCATATTCTGTTATAAAAAAATAAACGACAAAATGGAATTTTATCTTTTTTTAGTAATCTTTCCATTGCACTGTAATTACTCAATTTATTTCTGTAATATTGAGAGTATTTGTATTTAAAAATCATATTTTGTTACATTCACTTAATGATTTGTTGTCTACTTCTCCTTATCCTCATCCCACTCATCTTCCTTAATTCTTCTTAATTTTTTTCTTTTCCATCATCGCCATCACCACCATCATTATTGTCATCATCATCACTAGTAGTAGCGTGTTTCTCTTTGTCTCTTGATTCGCATTTGTGCTCTTCGTCTTAGGTGTTGTGCTCTGTTCGAGCGTACAAATTGTCTCTGCAGAATCCGTGAAGGTTTAATAGGCACGGGGGCCGCTCGCTGGTTTGCCAGTCACTTGCAAGAAAACAGTGACCAAACTTAGGACAGATTATATTTTTGTTCGAAAAATGAAGTAACAAAGCGTAGCAATGTACTGAGCTATACAAGCATTGCACGCTCGTTAGATTATTTCCATTCATAGTAAAGTAATTAAAATAAATATTTGGGTTTACTAATTTATAGAATATGTGATATAAATTCACTATAGTATATAATAAAGTCAATAGAAATTCAATTTCAATACATTTTGTAAAACTTAATTTAAAAAAAAAAATTTCTATTGAGGGATGTGCTAGAAATTACAAAAGCTACAGCACGATAAAGCGGCTGAAAAATACTACGTTGCGTACAGAAAATACTTTGTTAATACGGTTTATAAACGAACTACGTACGTTTGTCGAATCATGTGGGCAGAGAATGAGAGAAAGGCAGCTTTGAAGTCTAAAATTGGTTTCAAACGAATGCTATTTAACAGTATGTGATGACAGGTTCGTATCATCCCTATATGGATAGAGGTTTTGTGGGAGCTTCAAAGAGGGAAATCAGAAGCGTTGCTACAAAAAAGAATTACTCTTGTATAGGATTTCAGGAAAGATCAAACGTAGTCCACATATATGTATTTATAGATTATTTTTTCCGCAGCAGTACAGAATATAAAATAATTTACTTTCGTAGCGAAAGCATTAATACTGTAGAGATAAAACAACACTAGGCGCAGTAAAACAGTTAGAGGTTTCATTAAACACTTCTATCGGAACATGCCTAATTGAAAACTCACTAGAGAGTTTTTCTCATTAGAGAAGCCTCATAAGTAAAAGGAGAAACAGCTTATAAAATACATTGTAATTTTCACTTGCTTTTGTAAGTAAATAATTAGTAATTTGTGATGTATCTTAACAACCATTACAACCATTAATCTACTAAATCCCTTAAATCAGTTTGCATTAATGTAAAGGCGCCAGATAATTGCTACAAAAATTTGACCTGAGCTTCGTTCCATTTTTAATAAGGTGAGACGGCAGTACTGACACAATTCAGTCCATATTCTGCAACGAGTAAAACATTTTGTAAACGGGGAGGCAACAGAACAAAGTGTAAACAAAATTTGTAACTAACGTATACAAAAATTTTAATGCATAATCTGGCATAGGCCTAATGAAAACGTTGTAGAGAATATGTTTGTGTTTGTTTTTCAGGCTTTATCTGTTAGTCTGTCTGTCTGTATCTCTACCTCCCCTTCTCTAACTCTCTCTCTCTCTCTCTCTCTCTCTCTCTCTCTCTCTCTCTCTCTCTCTCTCTCTCTCTCTCTCTCTCTCTCTCTCTCTCTCTCTCTCTCTCTTCCGTCTGCGTGTCTATAAATCCTTACTGTTACATAATAACTAAGGAATAAATTATCCTTGTTTCATTCAGTGCCGAAATAAAGAAAAATTTTGTTTGTCTTCTATGACATGAAGTCGGTTAAATTTTTATAGATTGTAAGTCTTCTTCCTCTTCTTCTTCACTACATGGCTTAGGCTCTAGCCCATTCCGACTTCACAGAGTCTCTGACCACGTTTCCAGGGTCTTTCACGATCTCTCGTCCCCACTGGGCTATATTCAAACCCTGTTTAGGAATAAGCGTGTCTACCGTGCGTTCCACATAGGACTTCCAATTCTGTCTGTATTCCTTTATTCTCTCCAGAACCGACTGTATTGTAAGTATAGATATGTGGATAGATATGTAGTACAGATAGATTCAAAGTACACAAATACATTTTCCTAACGAAATTTACCAGCTTTTAGTGAGTAAGCTGACGATTGGCTGGCCAATCCATCATAATTTGTCATTTCATCATTCACCATTTTCACACTTACCGGATCTAAACATACACTAAAAAATTATTGTATCATGTCAATTTTAGTGGCATATCTGAAATTTGGTCTTGGGAGCGGGGATCCGGGCAAGCCAGATGCATACAAACGAAAAAACAAGTAAAGTTTACATTTAAAGTCAACATTACTATTTTTAAAATGGTTGAAAAAGTGTGATAATATCCTGAAATCACTGCCATAAAAATAAAGGGTAATAACATAATAGAAATACCCGTTATTGAAACATCCTTTAGAAAATACTTATTGACTGAATTGATTTTCATATTTCATATTTCAAAATTTACGCAAATGCTGTCTAATAAGCTTGTGCCGAATAAGTATTAAAAAAATAATTACTACTATATTAGAGTACACAACTGAAACATTATGAAAATAGGATAAACATTAAGAGAGTAACAAAATTCTTCAATTTTTCTTCATCCATTATTGGGGGGGGGGTTCAGGTCCCGTTCGTCCCTCCCTCGTAAATACGCCCCAGGTCGGTTGTTAGGTCCTTCAACCGGAATTCTCAGTGCTTCAGTGTTTAGTCTTTCAGAGCCAGACGATAGGTATTTAGTTCCAAATGTTATAAAAACTTTTCTAAAAAGTGGGTTGTCTAAAAGGAGGTTATTCTAATTGCATATACTAGGTCTAATAATCGCCTGACATTTAATTGATAATGTTACGTAATGCGGAAAATTGCACCATTACAAAACATTCAACGTGTTTCTCGGCTATTCCATTGGATTCCGGCTGTAATGTGTGTGTGCGTACATATTGCTGCTACTTTGAGATAAAGGACAATTACGTGACACTTGTCACGCGTCCGCAACGAGACTGATCCAGATTTCACCAGTCCGCAGGCGCTGTGTGCAAGGCCGCAATTAATTACGTTCTGGTGTTTTCTAGTAGCTTTCTTGACGCGTTATATGGAATATTCTTGTACTTCAGCAGGATATAAATATAGGCAGTCAGCGGCGCTTAGTTTAGTTATTGTCTTGCGATTACACAGTGCTTTTTGTTTGCGATTTATTTCAGTTCGATTCGAAGTATTGTGGCGAAGTGTTGTGTTTTATAATTGTGCGGGACAATTATAATACAATCGTGTTTCATATTAGTTGACATTTTTATTGGGTGTGAACAATTTGATTTGTTGTAAGAGACTATCTTGTTGATTACAAACTGTTTAATTGTGATAATAAAAGCTGCTGATTAATGAATTAATTGGTGTCTTGTATATTGTTTTTCCACTGTACCATACGACGATTACTGGACCGTCGTAACAATATATTCTCTCTTATAGCACTGAGTACTACAGGTAGCACCGTAAATTATAAACGTGTCAGATGTGTTGATGTATGTTAGCATGAGTACCTACCTGTTTGTAACACACAGCAAGTAATGCATAAACCAGACCAAAGAGAATAGCGCTAGTACATTAACGTTCTAATTACCTATCCTTGAAGAGTAACCGCCTGCCGTACGCTGCTGCTGCTAATGCCACACGAATCAGGGCGTGTCGGTTATTCATGCACATATAACAAGTGCAATGCAGATCCACATGGATTACGTCCATACATTCAATACATTACTAAGTGACGTTAATACTAATAATCTACTAGATATATACATTATTTTATCTACTTCTTTATATGCTTCGTCGTCTTTACTATCAGAGATAGAACAGTTGCTTGTTCCGTCCTCAGAAGTTCCTCTACTGCCTATTTCGCGTGTAAAAGGTTTTGGACTTTCTGGTTCAATCTTTAAAGTTATTAGTAATAGAAAATGCACAATATAGAATTAATCTATCCAATACGATGGGGTAAGTTACACAGAATGATTGTTGTTCGATAGCCACATATAACTTCGGTTTTCTTTAGGGGCTTGAATCCTTACCTTTGGTTGATCTCACATGTAAATATGCCTTGACTAATTGCAAGGCATCAACTTTGCAATACCCTGGCATTTTATAATTTGCCAGGGAATAGAACAGGAGATCTTTTTATGAATAGCCAGGTGCAAAATCAAACTGTTTTTATAAACACGCACAAGCATGTGGACTGTGTATGTATGTATATCTATGTGCGCAGATAGATAGATTGATAGATAAGATAGATAGATAGATAGAGGGAGAGAGAGAGAGGAGAGAAAGAGAGAGCGAGGAGAGAGAGAGAGAGAGAGAGAGAGAGAGAGAGAGCGAGAGAGAGTGAGCTATTGACTATCCAACAATATTTAAAACATTGTGTATACGTTTTCAGTTAACATGCAAACATAAACTAATTGGAACTGTTACAATATTCCAAAACGTATCGTAAGTCCCGAAGTACGTTCCATAATGCAGAGGAATTAGGAAACCCATTCTTGGATTTTCTTCTTCACTGTGACTTAGTAGCTTACTTGCAAACAGGAAAAAAAGAGACAGTAATTTGAGACAATTTTTGTAAGCAGTCGCTTCCTTATTAATTTGTAACAAATCGTTCTGACGAATAGCGTTGAATGTTGATCAGTTGAAATTCTGTACGCTGATTGACGTTAGGATTTAAATTGTTTCATTTGAATTGTAAATAATAAGCTTTGAACTTTACTTCAGTAGAATTGTGTAAAGTTGTATGGTAGAGACTAAACTTCGTTCGAGATTAGAAACCATAACCTTCCCTTTACAGTGTACTTCGGTGTTAAATAATTCAGTGTCAGGTTAGACTTCAATGTTATAGAATTTAACTAAAACAGATATGTTGTTTGTAAATGCGAGATACAAACGTCTATTTAAAACGAAACCTAATACGCTGAGAATTTTTGGCATTAAAACTAAAACGTTCATTTTTCCTTGATAATCCGTTGAGAAGAACGAACAAATGCTGTACACAACTCTTTGCTAAAAGCTGATGTACATGAGATATTCGCTATTATAGTAGGGGATTATCAAATCACAAATGTAAAGCACTTACCAAAATCATGAGTCAAAGCAATTAAAAACAAATTCATGTAGTGTCAAACAAAAACAAGACAGTATTTTATGAGTTAATTCTAACAAATTAAAGTATTTAAAATTTTTATGTATAGGTGTGTAAGCTGGCCAATCCATTACAATTCGTCATTTCATCATTCTCCATTTTTACTCTTACTAAATCTGAACATACTCTAAAAATGTACTGTTTCACGTCGATCTTAGTGGCGAATTGGTCTTGGTCTTGGTCTTGGGACTGAGGTTACAGGCAAGTGAGCTTCATACAAACGATAAAACAAGTAAAGTTTAATCAATATTACTATCTTTAAAAGCGTGTGATAACATCCTAAAATCACTGTCATTAAAATAAGGAGTAATAAAACAATAGAAATACCCGTTATTGAAACATCCTTTCGGTTGCTGTAATTCTCAAGATCGTCGGCAACGTTTCTTGTCCCACCATCGGCAATCTTCTTCAGGCCGCAAAAGCGATAGAATGTTACAAAAACTGTTAAACCAGGTCAAAGGGCGAACGATACCCGACACCTGTTACGCGTAAAAGCAACAATGTAAAACTTTCAACTACTGAGGTTAGGTTTTTGTGGCTTCAGACGGCGTTTGTTCACACACAGAAAAAACAAAAAAACTTTGTGCTTCTCGGAATTGAATGGTAATTGACCTTCCAGTTATAGTGTGTTCAATGGTAATATGTGTAAATAATGAGGTTTATATGTATTAGCAATATTATCTGAAAACTGTAAATTTGAGTTAAGTGCGAATAATATTTTTTGGTGGCTGCATCTATTTGGTATTTAAATATTTAACGTATATACTCAAGGTGGCTACCACATTATCAATATAAATATTTATTTATTCATTATAAAATTGCATCAGGGTTAAAAATACATTTAAACAATTCTTACGTACTCAGAGGTTTTTATGTTCTTGCATTGCCGAGATTCTACTTTCCCACCTTTTAAATGTTTCTTGCTTGTAAAAATAAGTTTCTATTGATATTTCAGAACATTCAACTAACTTACAAATCTTTTCTGTAAAAGGTAAGCCGTTCGTTGAATCGTTTTTTCTTGTGTGTGAAAAGATTTATTTAATGGTCTCCAAACGTTGCGACGCGCACGCACCGTGACCCGTAACCATGGCAACGTAAACTGACACAGCATCCGAGAGGACTTTAGTTTATGACAAACCGTTCGTGTGTTAGGCTGTTCGTTCTGGTGTTTAGTGTCTATAGACAAGATTGTACGGAGCTTTTTGTTGGAAACGGTGGTAAAACAAAATACGTTAGTCGTAAGTTTGAACATTAAATGTTATGGCTTAAATATGGTATACGTGACTGTGAACTAACTCTGATAACCTACAATCTCGAAATGCATTTAGTAAGAGAATATTTACTATTAATTGTAACGAAGTTTAAATAAAAATTCACTTAACTCTATAAAAAATATACGATATTCGATACTCGTTTCATATGAGCAGAAATATGTGTTGTCCAGTTTTTTTGTAAATATTTTTATATTACAGATTTATGAGTATTAAAGTTTTGCAAACAATATTTAGCTTTCAACTGAGTTGTTTTAAATACAGTTTATTACCGTACATAATTAACTAACGATACGCATATATAACTCACGATATTAATTGATGACTCGTTCGGCACTTAGTGAAAAATATTAATACAAAGGTTTTGTATAATATATAAAAACACTTGGTAGGTTTCACAGATTGTCTCTTTGAAATCGCTTAGGAGGTCGAAACAGCTGTCAGAGTTAAATAAAATCTGTGAAACCTACCAAGTGATTTTATATATTTTACAAAACCTTTGCATATATAACTATTTGACTCCTGTAAATTACAATACTACATAACCATTACTAAAATAAAATATACTTATAAAAAAGTGACAAGTATTCAGGCCATAGAAAATTTTTGAATGGTCTGGAACTTCCTTGTAGCTATTAGATAAATCTTGTAAATGTTTTAAAAAACAATAAGAAGAAAAAGAAATATGTGAATGTTGTATGAAACATTTTCAACTCTCGAGAATTAGATAAATCACAATTTATTTTATATTAAAGTTACTTAAGAATGTAGAAGAACAGGGATTTATCGAGTTTTCACAGTCATTATATTATGTAAACTTAGATAATATATTAAATTTCATAGGTAATATATCATTGTAAAATATCACAAAGAATATAAATTTTTTAAAAAGAGTATTTAGATAGAGTATGTATTGGACATCAAATGCTATGTGATAGACAAAAATTAAAAATATAAAAGTTTCCCCGGATCGAGGTATCATCAGTAAAATGATTTTCTGGCCTGTTGGCCGTGGTTCTCTATTTGAGCCAAACATATTGAGTACAGCTGCTGCAGTCATCTTCAGTTGTATTTTGTTTCCATCGATGCCAAGTGTTGTGCGTGACGAAGGGCATGCCCGTCGCGCGCTGTTGTGCCCTGACCCCAGCTTTCTAAAGAGCTCCCGCCGTGGGTACCGAAATTCTTTAGATTTTTGGATGTGGCGTGCTACCGGACGCGCGGTATTTCTTTTATCGTCGTTATCACAATTTTGTTAAAGACAGATCTTAAAATTTTCGTTTATATTTTTCGACCTGCTATATCCTCCTGTTTCACGTCTCGGCAGGACCTCCCCTTGGTGCTTGCCGCCCATAATCACCCCTTAATCTTTGATGTTGGTCTGAATACACTGAATATACTTTTTATATTCCCACTTTGTCACAATAGTAAAAAAATATCCTAATTTATAAATTGATGTAGACCTTACTATAATTGACAAAACTGTTTATGTCTAAAAGTACAAATTTTATAGAACACCTATATACATATGTAGATTAAATATGTGCTATACACGTCTTGAATCTAGGTGACTGCCTTCTAAACTAGGCGTCTGAAAATTAGAATGCATTCAGCTCTTGATTATTCTCGCTACTAATCGAGAAGTGTTTGGCAGATAAACAAAAAACAATGCGCCAAAGGTTTAATTCAAAAACAGCTGATAATGCACTGAATTGTAATTTAAAATTATTAAACAGCATAGTATGTTTAATATATAATTACATATACACATATAAATATATAAATTATATAACCGAGTGTGTTGAGTATATAGGCATCTTTAATGTAAAGCTACATATAATTGTAGCATTTTAAGTTGAAAATATGTTTTCAATACCTAATTGTATATTTAGCTGGGGACTAGTACCTGATTAGTAAGGAACTGGAGATTTGTAATCATTTAAGTTTGACTTCGATTAGCGCCCCAAATATTTACAGTATTCACATCAGCGTTGAGCGTCAGCTTTCATGTTTTTGTCAAACCGTTTCACTGATATGTTTTGAGGGCAACCGTTTCACGGATTCGACACAGTACGCCTAATGAGAGAAGATTTTAATGTTTTATGTAAGCCGTAACATTAATTACTTCATTAACCCGTGATTAGTACTTCATTAGTATTCATATGTGGTCACATTTCACACCACAAAAACATGTAATCTGACCAACAAAACAGAAATTCTTGCAGATTCTACACTACCTAGCACAGTACGGAACAGTTATTCTGGAAAACTGTCAAACCCCCGTTTCCTGTTGTTACAGAAATAACCGATTACTTTTTTATAGAATCTGATTAACAATAATAATTTATAATGTACGTGTGTGTGTATGTGTGTGTTTGTTTACAGTTGAATTCTCAAACTGTTGTTGTTATTCAGTTGTTAATAGGCCTATATATTTTCTAACCAAACTTAGAACTTTTTAAAAAAGTAATACGTCAAAAAAGAAATTATTACAATTATTCGAACTTCGAAAACAGTAAAAGTTGTAACTAAGCCAAACAAAAGATGCAAGGTAGAAAAGTACTGTACAAACAAGCTTTCCCTATTTAGTTATGTAGTTATTACAATTACTTCAGCTTCTGATAGTTTAATACTATTTTTGTATGATACCCACGGTTTACAATATGTCTTTTTAAGATAAAATTATTTTAGTTGATAAAATATTAAAAGTACACAGATCAATCATGAAAATTTTAATTAAGAAAGTTGTGTTAATGATTATAATCACAAACAGAAATTACATTTTTGTACACCACTATAGATACATTTTCCGATTAGAACTTTCAAGCTTCACAGCTCATCGTCAGATCCGAAATCAGATATCTTCCTTTCCGATCTGATGGCGAGCTGTGAAGCTTGAAAGCGCTAGCCGGGAATCTTTCTGTAGTGGTGTGCAACAGTGAAATTTCTGTTTGCAATTATGAAATGTTAAGGCCATGTATCGTTTACCCAACAAATTACTAGATTATTCTATATTAATAGAATTACTAGTCTAGACTATTCTATTCTAGATTAACAAAATTACTAGATTACTAGATCATGAAATAAAAAAATGGAATGTTCGATGTGACTTGAACTTTAATATTATATTATAAATGGCAGTAACAGGTATAATTAATAAACACCAATTGCATTAACGAAGACAAATGATATTAGCATTTAATTTCTTTCACCACGCTCTGGGTCTCTCCAAGTTCCCGGTCCAATAACCGTTATATGTCCCAGTTTATCCAATAATACCTTAAACTCTTTCTTCTGGTATTCGTTTAGTTGAAGCGCAGAGTCTTGATTGAAACCACTTCGTTTACCACTAATCGAATTCTCCACGAACGTTTCCAGCTTCTTCTTTATTTCCGTATGGATTAAGTTGAGGAGTCCTACCACCCGCTCGGTGAGAGCTTGTGGAAAAGGTCTTTCCTCGTAGTCGGTGTCATCGACGTTGCTAGGACCGGCTCGCTTCATTGTGTAACCACTGGCCGTCCCAGCGGCTAACAACAGAACCGCGCACAACAAGAAACTCAGTCGCTTATTCATGATTGGTGAACGTATGCCACGAAATCCGTACTAGACAACGAGTGCTGCTAACATTTTCTCTCTCTTAAATAGTGAACAGGCGAAGTTAACGAGGTCGTAACACGTTGTTTTGTCGTCATTTTATCGGCCATAAAACAATTCTGCCGCAATTAACATTTTGTAATAAAATTATTTACAACTCAAAACATAATTAAACGTTTAAAAATTTGCATAAAACAGAGTACTAAATCAGCATATAGCTTTTAATACCTATAATTATACATGATTGTCGACAAAGCTACTTTTGAAGTACACTTGTTAATACGATAAATTATATTTGTTCAGCTAATAAATTTGTTTTAATAGCTGCTATTCCTCTTGATATGTAAGGATCCATGCAAAATATCAAATAAAATTCTTTCACAAGCTGCATTTTTTTATTGCTATATTTATATTGCAACAGAACAAATAGAAGACATAGTATTAAAAACACAATAATAATACAGTCATTTATCTGGAGTAAGGTATACTTTAAACAAATTAAAAAATTGTCTGTGATTACCAACATTTTTTATTCTAAATTTAATGTCTTTAAATGATTTTCATGTTTCTTTTCCTTAATAGTCTATTTTATTTGAGCGTTGAATTCTACTGACGAAACCGCTTGACCGTTTCACTGCCACCTCTCGCTGCCTGTTGAATCTGCTGCTCTGATGACACATGGAACTCTCCGCACACACGCACGCACGCCGATACACCGATAGCGTTTATCTAGTTTCTCAGGGCTGGATAATGGGTGTAATTTAAATGAATGTAGTTTCGGTGTATTGTACGAACACCTTCCCGAGTCTTGATGTGTCCTCGCGTTAACACAGATGTATTACGGTAAATACTTTGACCCTATGAGGAAATCTTCACTAACACGATAGAGCACTACTGAATTAATAATTTAATTTATTTGAGTTCTAATACCCAATAGAATTCAGCGAACGGGCAACTCGTTGCTAAGATTCCGTACTCGTAACCCTTATGTAGAACGTATATTGATACGGCAAAATCGCACAGAGACAACGTCTGTTGAGGCCGAGCTGTTAGGGACAAGTGACTGAAACTTCCTTCGCCAGGAACCAATCCGAATGAAAATTGGAGCCTCTGATTGGTCGAAACACCTAGCACGTGATTGATGGGTTAGATTAATAGAAAGAAGTCCTGATCAATTTGGCTGAAACTGCAAAAGCATGTATAGATTTTATCAAAAAAATTGTATGACTTTCAAAAGATAAGAATTCTTTAGAAAAATGAATTCTGTTAAAAAATACGTATTAAAACAATATGATTCGAGTCTTTGACATAAGAAAAATATAGCGCTAATTTAGCAGTATGAGCTGTCCAAGTCTCAATTCAATACGTTAATTTACACCAGAGTTATTCATGTTAATACGAATCACACGCGCACTTGTGCACTAAATTAGCACTTGTCATGACAGAAAATAAATTTATGGGCATTTTGACATACAACAGTTAATTACCCATTTATTAATTCAAAACTTATAGCTATTTTACAAAATTTGTACAAAATCAATTTTCACGATGTCTATAACGTCATAAATTGGTATAAAAGCATGTAGTCCTAGTTACAAATACCCTTTCTGCGATGTTCAATTGCAGTATATTTACAAATATACAAACATAAAACACAAAACAAACTAATGCCTGAACAAATACAAATCAATACAAAACATGACACAATTATCAAAGCACTCAACATCGAAAATACACAAAATACTAACACATACACCACAATCACACACAATAAAACCAATTTAAATTACCAGAAGCCAACAGGAAGCCACAATAGTAACCAACCAACACATATGTACTTCACCAGACACAAAATCCGGAAGGCTGAGGATGGGTACAAGATGGTACCCGAAACATGTTTCAAATAAGGATTAAATATCTTGAGGTAAAGTGATTACAAATATTAAATATATATACATCAAGTAAGAGGCTGTAACAAAAAGTGTTCGAATATATAAATATAAACCATACAATGTAAATAAGACTACAGAAAAAAGTAAACAAACCAAAGTGAGGTTATTAAACCAATCGTGACAATAGTGTAATGTGGAAATGAAAAAGTGAAGTGAATAACAATACCAAAAGTGAAAAGCAATAATCAGTTAACGAAATAATAAATATATATCAATATTACACCAATCGTGGCAACCCCTCTTTTCTTTTTATGCTGTATAAAAAAAATTTTTTGTATTTATTTTTTTTTTTGAAAGAGAAGCCACTAGTTATTTAAAATTAGGTTTAGAGCCTAGAGAAGCCAAAAATGCGCTGGGTCCAGTATGACGGGACTTGCAATTAAACTCAGCTGTTAATTAACAATAATATTCTTGTTATTGTTGCCCCCATAATTCGTTACAAGTAAATATACCACAAATCACATAATTATCACATGGCAATCCGCAATAAACCACAAAATACATAATAAATAAATAGTGTTTACATGTCCTCAATTTTGTCAATAGACAATATCTATATCTCTATATATATTGCAACGTATTTATGTGTGTGAATTTTTATATGTACTTTAATTTGTATAGCCCCACGTTCTTTGGGAGCCAAATATGCAACCATAGATATTCATAAATACATATACATACACACAAATTTAGCGTGACCGGTCTCACGTTCAAGACTGACAAATTATGTAACAATATAACATTTAAATTGGGTTTCAGGTGTATCTGCAATAAGAACTCTATGTAACTTGTAACGGTATTCCAAATTTATTTGTTATTATTAAAAATTGTGCACATGGTACTGACTTCGATTTAAAACATTCGTTATTATTTGTTATTATGCCGTAAGGCTTATGCTATATACATCCTTACTGACTAAATATTCTATTCTACTAATTATTGTATTAAAGAAAAATTTCATTTTCAGACTACTCAGTCAATTAATGTGTTTCAAAATATCAATATTTAAATCTCTTTTTATATATTGTAATGTACTCAAAATATTAATAGTTAATGAATTTATCTTTTGTTTCTCAGTACTGTTTTATCTCAAATACTAATTGTTTTCATTTAAATGCTTTGTATACATTTTTTCATATTAATTTGAGCTCTTGTTACGTTAATCGTATTTCTAAAACATCTATGATTTTAATTCTACTTTACAAGAAACATTGGCTCTTACTTTAAATAAAATAGGAATGTCTTTAATTGTCTTTGAGTTTATTGTATGATTAAGATATAAATAACTTGTTTATCACCTTATTGTCGTCAATCATACTCGATCATTTTGATCCATCTGTAGTCGTCCTCGTCTCGCACTCCAGCGTCGGCTGTCTCTCTTCTCCTCTTGTCCAGCGTCGGCTGTCTCTCTTCGCCTCTTGTCCAGCGTCGAATCACTCTCTGGAACTCTCCTCTTGTCCAGCGTCGTATCACTTCTTCTTGTCCAGCGTCGAATCACTCTCTGGAACCCTCCTCTTGTCCAGCGTCGTATCACTTCTTCTTGTCCAGCGTCATATCACTCTCTGGAACTCTCCTCGTGCTGTTTCTGACGTCAATGGATCTTCTTATGTAATTCTTCTTATGTACTGCTGTTATTATTTAAAAATGATTGTATTTACAACTTAGTTACATAGTTGTATGTAACTGGAAAATTTAAACTATTTACAAAAAAAAAATAAATACGCCGTGCGGACGGGCATAAGCTCCCGCTGCACCGTGGATGATTTACGAAAGAGAACCACAGTAGCTTGCGTGTCCTATTTATACCCATGTCTTGGTCGACACCTGCAGTGGTACGAAATCGACATGTCAGAAACTGTCTCTGGATTCAGTTCCCCCACTCTTTGTCAATTTCGCTATTTTTTATATTTCTGCGAATTGCAGAGTCCTGTAAGTATACTCTTATACTTATCTTATAACTATTTTTACAACACATGTTCACTGTAATTTTGGACATTGCAGCTTAACCCTTTCGATTTGTACACAGTTATTTCACTTTTACACTCGTACGGTGTGGCACTTTCGCGTGGTTTTCGTTCACTATTTAGTACATTTTATTACATTTTATTGTGTTTTTGGATTTTAATTCTTAATTATAGTTTATGAATAATTACGGAAAAACAGTAATTATGCAATTATTCATCTTGGGGTGGTAAACTCGCCTGCATAGACCTGCGTTCACACACACTAGCAAAATACTGGTGTACACACTTTCAGTTACATTTGTGTGTGTGTGCTCGTCGATTCAGGTCGAAACACCTGTTCATATTTTTGTCTGAGCCAAGCTTGCAATCCCTGACATGCTTATTTCTAATATATTATTAATTATTTACAGTTTATTAGGTAAATTTAAATTTTTTTATTCAATGCTCAGTACATCACTTATTTGTACTGTCGCAATATATATCAAGCAACATTCCGTAAATTATGTAAATTCCCCCCCCCCTGTTACTAACACTTAACATTGACATCACATACAGAAACATAAAGACACATAGACTCATAATTATATACACATATTATAGACACCTCATACCCGTATAATACCCATGTTCGACCTGACCGACAGGCAGTGTTTCTGCAAAGCCCCAAGACCGGCAATCATAAATGTTCAACTTCCAGTCACCATAATTTATTAACTTCCATTAAATTGAATATTTAAAAAAACCCCAAAAGGATGATAATGACTAACAAAGCATAAAGATAGATCGGACTGCCACCATGAATTGATAACATCTGATAATTGGCCCATTATGAGTATATGAAAATCTTTAAGTTTCTTGCACAGTATATAAGTGGGAAAAACCCTCATCACCTGAGTTTAAGCAATTGCTATTATTTTCTAAAATGTTAACTATGTGTTAAAATATGAACCCGTTCTGAACCAGCCGGAACAGAACCCATAACATGTGACTTAAATTTTATAGTGAATAGTGTAATGACTCTAAGGCTCATGTATATACATCAAAAAAATATTTGAGAGTAAAAAAAACTCTGGCACGCTCCCCCAGTGCAGCACACAATTACAACCATAGTGCTTAGATTTATGGAGTTAAATTATTAAAGTCACATGATGTTCATAATGAATGTTCAGCTGACACACCCCAGAGCAGACTGTCTAGCAGCGTGGGCACATGGTTTCAAAAGAAAATAAATTTATAATTCAGGTGAACAGCAGGCCCGGCCAAACAAAATAAAAAGGGTTCATATCACCTTAATCGTGAGCATGTGATGCATCTTGTGGTTGTTCAACAGACTCCCTCTTCCGAACAGGTGTGTGTGTGATGGCTCATGGCTGATGAAGGTGTAATTACATCAGCCTAGACCAGAATCTCCGACTAGGACGAGAACCCTGGGAATTCACAAAAGATTAGAATGCTGTTCGCAAAAATGTGCACCCTAGTTCCAGGTAATAACCTCAGAACGGGCCTTCCAACCAACTCAAGATAAAAGTATAAAGTTTCTCTTTCTGTTTTTTTTTTTTTGAAAATGGCCTGAGAATAATCAAGTCTGCCAGGTGATAATGAATGCACTAAATTAAAAAATAATTTTAAAGAGTGTCTAATAAGAGTCACTTTGCACTTGCTTCAACGAGTGCCGACATAACTGAACAAGTTGGCCTTGCCACGAGGTGACAGAATTATTGCAATTTGCCGAAAAATGACCACATTAAATGCAGTTACCGTTATACACAAACAAAATATAAATAATGTTTCATCTGAGGGTGGTCTCACGATTTATTTTAACTGCCATAATTACTTATAAAGAACACTCGTACAGTCTATTGCATGCACGTGCCTACCTGGCACAATTCACTCTGTCTATACGTCCTGACTTTAGCTTATAAATTTACATAAAGCTTTACCAACTAATTACAGTGACTTCTGTATGATAATAATTGAGAAAAAAGATATGAGCTGTATATACTGAACATTGAATAAATCTTTTACAACACACACTGCCCGATCGCACCAAATACATTCGTCTTTTGCATTCGCCTGCATACATTTACGTTAAATAAATTTAATTATTTTTGACGCATACTATAAGATGCTATGATTACTTACCGAGAAGTCTCGTAAATTTAGCTTGCCATTAGTGTAGAAGAAACAAACTACGCAATACTGTCTGTTCGGGTCTGAGAGTCTGTTGATTCGATGTGAGCCGGAATGGAACTGCCTTAAGCAGTTACAATGCAACAAACAGCAGAACTCGCCGAGAGATGGCGCGCGCCGTTTCAACAGTGTCATCCCAATATCGCGGCTCACCGACGTTAATATACGAGTTTACAAATTTTATAATACCTTCTATCGCCGGGTTAGGCAAACACCGGCACACCCCCACACCGAAAGGGCAAACTGGTTGCCCCACACTTGAACTCGGGAGAGTACCCTGCAGTGTACCCCCTTCCAGAATGAACCTATTTGACACGTGCTCCTGGCGGCTCAGCGGCACTTGCTGTCAGGAGAACAGAGGCTCAGAAGGAAAACGAAAGAGATGAAAGAAGACGTGTAAAGTGTAAGTGTGCTGGTGCTGCGCGCTGACCTGATCAGGGCCAACCCACAGCAAGAAGGGACAAAGAAGAAAAGACGAAAGAAAAGTTCGGGAGCTCCGTGAGTTTTGACCTCCTGAGGCTTGTCCACCCAAGCCTGAACACAACTGCCACCATAACAGGGCCACTTGCCATATATTCCCACGGGGGGGGGGTTTCTAATACTAAACCCATCCTAAACAATACCGTCATTGCACGGGGCAAAAGAAAACGGGAAATGATGGTCTCCATGAAACTATAATCCAAAGGTGTGCCCAAAACTTATCGTGTTGACGAAGTTCACAACCGACCTCGTCAACGCGACAAGTCTCGCTCCTCTCTCTAACTCCTTTTTTTTTTTGATTTTATGCTTTTCTAGTTTTTTTTTGTTTTTCAAAGGGGGAGGTTAGGAAAATCGGAAGGAGGAAGGTCAAGGATCATTGAAAGGTCATGAGCTGGGACTAAAGGTAAGGACATGGCTACCTCCGGACATAAGGACAATTGGGGAAGCCAAGGCTCGCGCAGGCAGGGGCGCATCCCTGAAGTAGACGAACCCCACTGGGACTGTGGGAAACATCTACCCGCTACCCTATCGTCTTCTTCTTACTTTTCTGTGACGGACTTTGGGTACTCGTTCCTTTCGGACACCACTCTCTGAGAAAATATTTCGTGTTGAGCTGTACTGACTTGTTTCCTCTGAATCAGAATCAAGGCATCTTACCTCACTACTTTCACTCCGCTTTGGATTATACTCATCATCTAACTCCTCTATTTGTCCTTCTTCCAATCCTTCCTTCTCTTCTTCCTCTTCTACAATTTCCCCTTTTTCATCCCCATAATCCGAATCAACCTCGTGACACTGCACCTCCTCATCATCTTCCAGTTGCTCGTCTGATCCATCTTCAACCGCATCTTCCCTCAGCTCCTCACCAATTTCTTCATTACACTCATCGCCAGTTCCTTCACGAACTTCTGGACTAACCTCTTCTCCGATCTCGTTTTCCCCAACACATTTATCATCCACATCATCGCCATCACATCCACTTCCACCATCAGAACACTGCACGTCCTCGTCCTCCTCTAGTTGCTCACCTGGTCTACCTGAAACTTCTTTTCGTTCTTCGGAATCCTCAACACTACTGACAGAAGGCGTCTGCACATATTCACACACTACAACATTCTCACTCGCACACTACACAACGCTGCCACCAAATTCCTCCTCAACTTCTACCTCACTTGCGGCATGGACATCCCCTTGTCCATCCACAACCTCAGAAACACTTGCAGCCTGGACATCCCTGTGTCCCTCTGCAAACTCAGACTCTTCAGTCTCCCTAACACCTATAAATATACTTCCCTGTGCAGCATCCGCAGACCGCTCTTCTGCCTCTTCTGTCGATTCCACTCCTTCACCACTTTCAGCAACTACAAAGTCCTCAACATTTTCCACCCTGGAATCCAGCTGTCCAGGTTCATGTGCAATGACTAAATTAATTTCTACTGGCGATGGTAAGGCTACACTCTCAAGTGACTTCTCACATCCCGGCGTAGGCGATGATGATTTTACCGGATCTGGATCCCTCACGAACGATACCGGGACAAATTTGCGGCATCTGGATTCAACCATGACGTCCTCTTCGAGTCCTGTAACTCAGTATCCACAGACGTTTTTTTGTCGTGCTGTATCGATCCACAGAAGTTATTCCGCTTTTCTTCTTCTGCTTTACCTTCTTCATCCACTACTCTATTATGCACTGGTAATTCCTCTGGAACCTTTAAAGTCTCACTTTTCTCCAAATAAGAATAACGCCTAGCTACAGGCTCCCTACTTGCCGATGTTTGTTCCCTAATATAATTTCTTCTTCCACTGTTAAATTCCTCCTTCTTTGTTTTCGGTGCTGTAGCTGTTGTTACCGTCTTCTCACTTGCCACCCCCTTGTAGCCTCCATTACTTCCGGAATATTCAGGCTTTCTGACAGTCTCTTGTGTTCTCCTCCAACCACCATGTTTGTTCCTTTTAGATCTTCCTGACAAACCACTGGAGTATTGGATATCTGTAGCATCTCTTCCCCGGGACTCATCATTCTCCTGGACTCTCCTGGCATGTGCACACCACCGGTCCAGGTCCGCAAACAACGTGGAGTATCTGCGAAAAGTAACCGGGATCTCTCTTGGGGATTCAGACCTTCTCGTATTACTTGTATTATTTCTGTCTCGGGCAACCCCAAACTTAATATACGGGCAGCTTTCCTTACATCATGCACGAAGTCCCCCAATGCCTCTCCGTTGGCCTGTAGACGATAGAATAACATAAACTTCAACTGATCACGTCGTCGACGGGGTATGAAGAAGTCCAACACCTCCGCATGGAAAGCGTCAACACTGCCGCCCCGACGCAGAGTGTTGGTGACCAACCCTGCCAATGAACCCCGGCAATACGGGTATATAAGGGACAAGACCTCCCCATCGGACACCCCCGGGAAATCTGCCAACTGCAGAACAAGATCTAAGAAATCCAGCAACTGCTCCTCATCTATTCCATCTAACACTGAAAGTTTCTGGAGAACTCCTGAAAGAGGGTGGGGCAATTTCTGATAGCATACCGCCGCCAGAATTGCACAATTCAAAACAAATAATAATAAAACAAATCCCCACTAAACACCTAACACAAACATGACCTACAAAAACATATTCACAAGAATCAGAAAAAACCCAAATACTGTCCTTCCTTTGAGCGACCCCCCGGGTTCTCTAGCGCTGCGGAGACCTGGCCTACATCCGAACCACCTACTAACACCACAGAAGGAGACAAGCAACAACCAACAATACTGAACATACATAACATCAAACATCAATCCGAACCACACGTCTCACCAACACATAACTCACAGACACAAACTAGTAACAGTATTCCTAATTCGGGAATTTAGTCGGTGACGGTACCGACTTCCGATCCGGCCATACCGCATCCCGCTAATGCCACACACTATACTCCGACCTCGAATCAGCCACATTCTATCACCCAGGCAACGTTTGAGACCCCCCGGCAGTTCAACATATCAAATTTTCCGACCACAAATACCCGCCCCAGTGGTGCGACCAGACTCACAAGTTATACAACCTGAACTAGCCTACATGGGCATGCATATACCTAAAAAAAAACAATGGCATAACAATAGCATAGTATTTCCGAGTCTGCAAGCCCCGTCACACCCAAGGACCCAAGGGTTCAACGCTACAATGAACCACGCTCTCTGCTACCATTTGCAACCCCTCTTTCCTTTTTATGCTGTATAAAAAAAATTGTTTGTATTTTTTTTTTTTTTTGAAAGAGAAGCCACTAGTTATTTAAAACTAAGCTAGAGCCTAAAGAAGCCAAAAATGCGCTGGGTCCAGTATGACGGGACTTGCAATCAAACTAAGCTGTTAATTAATAATATCATTCTTTTTATTGTTGCCCCCATAATTCGTTACAAGTAAATATCCCACAAATCACATAATTATCACATGGCAATACGCAATAAACTACAAAATACATAGTAAATAAATAGTGTTCAAATCCTTAATTTTGTCAATAGACAATATCTATATCTCTATATATATATATATATATCAAGCAACATTTCGTAAATTATATAAATCCTCCCCCCTTGGTATTAACACTTAACATTGACATCACATACAGAAACATAAAGACACATAGACTCATAATTATATACACATATTATAGACACCTCATACCCGTATAATACCCATGTTCGACCTGACCGACAGGCAGTGTTTCTGCAAAGCCCCAAGACCGGCAATCATAAATGTTCAACTTCCAGTCACCATAATTTATTAACTTCCTTTAAATTAAATATTTAAAAAAAACCCCTAAAGGATGATAATGACTAACAAAGCATAAAGATAGACCGGACTGCCACCATGAATTGATAACATCTGATAATTGGCCCATTATGAGCATATGAAAATCTTTAAGTTTCTTGCACAGTATATAAGTGGGAAAAACCCTCATCACCTGAGTTTAAGCAATTGCTATTATTTTCTAAAATGTTAACTATGTGTTACAAATCCCGATGGATACATGTATCAGTATATGCTTTTACAAGGTAAAAAATTAATCAGTATATGCTTTTACAAGGTCAAAAATTAATGAGTATATGCTTTTACAAGGTCAAAAATTAATCAGTATATGCTTTTACAAGGTCAAAATTTAATCAGTATATGCTTTTTCAAGGTCAAAATTTAATCAGTATATGCTTTTACAAGGTCAAAAATTAATCAGTATATGCCCACAATATATAAAATTTCCTTTCTCTTAAAGTCAGATTGCTGTGTATATTTGATATTATAATAACCGCCTGTTGTGCCCTAGCAGACGTGGAAGCGCGCCAGCATGTACCCGACCATATGTGACAGGAATCAAACCTGCCTTAAACTGAATGAACATGTGCCTGACAAAAAACTATGTCCCTTTTACCCTCAGAAAACAGCCTGAAAAACGAAACCCCCAGCCCTTACATGTTAAACCGAAATGAAATTAAAATATGAACCGTTCTGAACCAGCCGGAACAGAACCCATAACATGTGACTTAAATTTTATAGTGAATAGTGTAATGACTCTAAGGCTCTTGTGTATACATCAAAAAAATATTTGAGTTTAAAAAACTCTGGCACGCTCCCCCAGTGCAGCACACAATTACAACCATAGTGCTTAGATTTATGGAGTTAAATTATTAAAGTCACATGATGTTCATAATGAATGTTCAGCTGACACACCCCAGAGCAGACTGTCTAGCAGCGTGGGCACATGGTTTCAAAAGAAAATAAATTTATAATTCAGGTGAACAGCAGGCCCGGCCAAACAAAATAAAAAGAGTTCATATCACCTTAATCGTGAGCATGTGATGCATCTTGTGGTTGTTCAACAGACTCCCTCTTCCGAACAGGTGTGTGTGTGATGGCTCATGGCTGATGAAGGTGTAATTACATCAGCCTAGACCAGAATCTCCGACTAGGACGAGAACCCTGGGAATTCACAAAAGATTAGAATGCTGTTCGCAAAAATGTGCACCCTAGTTCCAGGTAATAACCTCAGAACGGGCCTTCCAACCAACTCAAGATAAAAGCATAAAGTTTCTCTTTCTGTTTTCTTTTGTTTGAAAATGGCCTGAGAATAATCAAGTCTGCCAGGTGATAATGAATGCACTGAATTAAAAAATAATTTTAAAGAGTGTTTAATAAGAGTCACTTTGCACTTGCTTCAACGAGTGCCGACATAACTGAACAAGTTGGCCTTGCCACGAGGTGACACAATTATTGCAATTTGCCAAAAAATGACCACATTAAATGCAGTTACCGTTATACACAAACAAAATGTAAATAGTGTTTCATCTGAGGGTGGTCTCACGATTTATTTTAACTGCCATAATTACTTAAAAAGAACACTCGTGCAGTCTATTGCATGCACGTGCCTACCTGGCACAATTCACTCCGTCTATACGTACTGACTTTAGCTTATAAATTTACATAAAGCTTTACCAACTAATTACAGTGACTCTTGTATAATAATAATTGAGAAAAAAGATATGAGCTGTATATACTGAACATTGAATAAATCTTTTACAACACACACTGCCCGATCGCACCAAATACATTCATCTTTCGCATTCGCCCGCATACATTTACGTTAAATAAATTTAATTATTTTTGACGCATACTATAAGATGCTATGATTACCTACCGAGAAGTCTCGTAAATTTAGCTTGCCATTAGTGTAGAAGAAACAAACTACGCAATACTGTCTGTTCGGGTCTGAGAGTCTGTTGATTCGATGTGAGCCGGAATGGAACTGCCTTAAGCAGTTACAATGCAACAAACAGCGGAACTCGCCAAGAGATGGCGCACGCCGTTTCAACAGTGCCATCCCAATATCGCGGCTCACCGACGTTAATATACGAGTTTACAAATTTTATAATACCTTCTATCGCCGGGCTAGGCAAACACCGGCACAAATTGCGTAATGTGGAAATAAAAAAGTGAAGTGAACAATATTAAAAAAAGTAAAAAGCAACAATCAGTTAACGAAATAATAAATATATATCAAATTATCCACCACATAAACACACATTAACATATACTCTAACAACATAACCAAACTTCCAAATAACCACATTACCAAATTATTAAATAAATTTCAAACACGAAAGAAACAACTAATGAACACAATATTAATTTGTACTTCAATTACAATGCCAAAACCACCAATTGATACCTAATTACATTAACATAAACACAAACAATAAAAATATGACTGCAGAAAAAACAATAAAACAGGCACAAAAATTATGGATACAAAATTAAATTAATCAATTATTCAGTAAGAAAAAGAACATAACACTAGACATATATATATATATATATATATATATATATATTGTAACGCTACAACTACATAAGTAAATATAATATAAATTTGTGAAGCGCCACGTTGAAAGCGATATTTCTTATGCAACGATACGATATACATAAAAATAGACGTGTCTGGCCTCACGTTCAAGAGCGACAAATTATGTAACAATATAACAATTAATTTGGGTTTCAGGGGTATCTGTAATAAGAACTCTATGTAACTTGTAACGGTATTTCAAATTTACTTGATATTAATAAAATTGTGCACATGGCACTTACTTCGACTTAAAAACATTCGTTATTATTTCGCTATTATGCCGTAAGGCTGAAACCCCTACTTCATTTTGAGTAGTTAAAACAAAAAGAATATTTCTTTTTGTAAAGAGGGGTTACAAGTTAATTAAAACTAGGCTAAGGCCTAGAGAAGCTAAAAATTGCGCTGGATCCAGTAAGACGGGACTTGCAATGAAAACTCAAGAATTAAATAATTAACAATCCCATTTTATTATTCTATCTCATAATAAACATATAACAAAAAACAACAGTGATTTATAATTCCCCTTTTAAATGGTTAAATAAAGAAGTATACCCTCTCAACAAGGCCACCTGAAAAATATTAACTGAATCCACGAAAATAATTGCTATGTCACCATCAATGAATTGAAAATTTAAAATAATCATTAACCTCAAAATAAAACTCCCATTAAACTATTTATTAAAATATAAAATTTATATCATGTGTTCCTTTTAAAATGCAGTATATAAATTGATGAAGGTAAATGATTTCATTCCCAGTTACTATTAATAATTAAAATAATTACTCTACCAATTAAATGAACTTTAAAGGTGACACTTCCTATACTTGTTAAATAAAATAATTAATTTCCTTAAAGAAATGATCAGCCACGATTATTGAGATAGAATACTCGTCTACTGGTGTATATAAATTCTAATCATAAATCCCTATATCCCACCAAAAGTACAGTAATGCATAATATTTATATATATATATATATATATATATCCCCCAAAATGTACACAGAAATATACAGACATAACATATTCCACAAGACAAATTACATTATACAATAGTATACAAATACATAAAGGTCTCTTGCCACGCCCTTTTTTATATTACCCTTCTGGTGTATATAAATTCTAAACTTCTTCTTTATAGGAATCCCAATTAGGATTAAAGATTTATTTCTATAAATGTACCCCCATGGTGTGGGTTAATTGCACGTCATGTGTATCATAAAGTATTGCATACAAATGTCCCCAGGACATTAAAAATTTAAAACCAAGTGCCTAAGTGGCTAAGTGCTAAAATACTTAATTAAGGTGAGAAATAAAAATTGTTTAAAATAATTAACACCCCCCAGTTACCATGATTAATATAAAGAATTTATATAGACTAAAATAGGGCCAATTAATGAAAGAGAAAAATTGCACCATATTAGCACCTTATATAAAAAAAATACATTTGTGTGTCAGAGACGGACATGTTCTTTCAACTTATGACCAGTCTCAACAAATTTGTCTCAACAACCTTGTTTCGACAAACAAGTTGAAAAGTGTTTCGACATGCACAACTTGGTTGAAACTAATTAAAAATTCACCTACCTCCCCAGTAATCTTTTTATACAAATGACATAACCTGATTTTAAAAATAAGAGAAAATATATGTTTTTATGCATAGTAAATTAAACTTGAGAAAATTACTAATAACAAAACTGACTTTAAATCTGTAGCGAAAGCTCTATAAAGAAATGAGTGGAAATCTAAGTTGGATGCTGTGTTGTAGACATGTCAGTCTCTGAACTGACAATTTACTATACATATATTGAAATTTTACAATTAATTCTTAGTGTTCACACTAAACTGTCCCATCAATTGGGGATCCAAATGAATGTATACTTGAACGGTAAAAACTGATGATTATGTATAACTGGTGCCATGTTGATTCTACGTGTGAATTATAAATGGTTATTTTTCACCTGCTTATATGCCCAGAAGGATGATCTCTTATTTGTAACGTGGCGATCTTATGACTGGCATGTTGTTGTGGTCTTATTCTCTTCGGTGTCGAGTGTGGAGCTTTTAGGATGTCATTCTTTCAGTCATGTAGCAGGACTTGTCTCTATTCGGCGAACCCGCAGTCGTTTAAGAAACTTATCTCATAGTTATAAGAAGTAGATGCTAGATTTTCACACTTCTCTCCACCGAAGAAATTTTCCACGAGGCCATGAGTTAGGCTTCCATGTTGAGACCAAAAAAAAAAAAAAAACGGAACGCCGTACTTGTTTGGGTAACGAAAATCTCACCAGGCTGCAGCACTGTTGTTTAAAACTGCTGGAAAAACTCAGCAGACGGCAACAGTGTAAAATCGAAAACGGTAGCCTCTCCTATCCGCGGGTAGAGAGCAGCACTCATTATTACTTTAATTTTTGTACTGTCCTTACCGTCAAAACTGCCACTAAAATGACTGAACTTAGCGCTGAATCTTTTGACTCAGCACACCCTCACCCCAAAAGGGCAACATAGTTGCCCCAACGTTAAAGGCCAGGAGGGTACCCTGCAGTGTACCTCTCCCCAAAAGATACCAGTGGACGTCGTGGTTGGGTTGGCTCAGCTGAGCTTGCTCTCAGGAGAACAGAAATCAAAAAGGAAAATGAAAGAGACGAAAGAATATATGTATTATGTAAGTGTGCGGGTGCTGCATGCTGACCTGATCAGAGTCCGCATACAGCACAAGAGAGAGAGAGCTAAAGACAAAAGAAAGATTCCTACGTACGTCTTCTGACCTCCTGAGGCTCGCCCACCGACTGAGACCCAACTTGATACCTACTCAGGACAACAACAAACCCCCCCCTTTCTTAATGGATTGGAAAACTCAACGCCAATGCAACCATCCCCATGCGACCCTCTCCGCCAGACCAAGCCCACAGGACCGCCCCAATACGTCACACTCTCTGGTGACCACCACCTACTCCTCCTGCTGCCACTCACACACGCGTCCGAAGACCAAAACAAGGTAACTAATACCTTGGTATGTGAGCGCCCATAACTTTATTGTCCACATATGGACTGACCAGCCATATGCTAAAACAAGGCATCACATATCCTTGACATATCTAACTGGTCGTTAAAAAAAAACATCCCTATACTAGGGCGGACGGCCCCTATTAACCGGACAGAGAAAACCGCATCGAGGGCACGCGAACATCAATCCCTTCACTTGGTCTTCATTACTGCAGAACTAACGAGGGGGTTTTTACTTCAGTACGACCACGTCGAACAACCTACACTTAATCTAAAATAACTACAACGGAAAGCAACTAGGGAATGCGGCATGGCCAGGACTCTACAAAATCAACGACAACCTACAACAAAGAAAAATGAAAACGACACTAGACTTACTACCCACGTAGTCACCACTCTTCCAACTAACTTCTCTCTAACTCCTCTCGGATATTTTTTTCTTTTTCCTTTTCTAAAATTTTTTTTTTGCTTTTTCCTTTCTAATTTTTATTTGTTTTTTGGTTTTTACTTTGTTTTCTGAGGGGAGGGGTAGGAAAATTGGGAAGATGAAAAGGGCAAGGATCATTGAAAGTTCAACAGCTAGGACTAAGGTAAAGGACATGGTTCCCTCCGGTAATAAGGATAGGTGGAGAAAACCAAGGCTCGCGGAGGCAGGGGCGCAACCCTGAAATAGATGTACACCACTGGGATTGTGAGGAACATCTACCCGCTACCCGTTAACCGCTTTGTCTCACCCTTTTATGACGAACTTTAGGAACCCGTTCCTTGTGGACATCACTCTCTGAGAAACTATCTCGTGTTGAGCAGTACTGATTTATTTCATGTAAATTATAATCAAGGTAACTTACCTTTCTACGTTTACCCCGATTTGGATTATCCTCAACCTCTAACTCCTCTGCTTCTATCTTCTTCTCTTCTACAATTGCTTCTGGTTCTATTTCTTCCACCTCTTCCTTTTCTTCCTCTACATAATCCAAATCATCATCACGACACTGCACATCTTCATCTTCTAGTTGCTCACCTGGTCCCACTGGAACTTCTTTCCACTCCTCGGAATCCTCAACAATACTTACAGAAAGCGTCTGCACATCTTCACACACTACATCATTCTCACCCCCAAACTCTACAACGCTGCCACCCAGTTTCTCCCCAACTTCTACCTCATCTACTTCTACCACACTTGCAGACTGGACATCCCCTAGTCCATCCGCGACCTCAGAAACACTTGCAGCTTCCCTAACACTTACACTTATACTCCCCTGCGTAGCATGTGCAGACCACTCTTCTGCCTCCTCCTTCGATTCCTCTTCTTCACCACTCTCAGCAACTACAACTTCCTCAACAGTACTCAACCTGGAATCCAGCTGTCCAGGTCCATGTGCAATGTCTAAATTAACTTCTACTGACGATGGTAAAGCTCCACCATCAAGTGACTTATCATCTTCCGGCGTAGGCGATGATGATGTTATCGGCTCTGGATCCACCTTGGGCAGAAATGGATTTACCGGAACAATTACTGCGACCTTTGGTCGGACAGTATTTGTAGCAACACAACACCGGGCCATCTCCGCGAAATTATTTGGACGATTCCCAAACCTTCCCAAACGGGAACTGTCTTGGGAATTCAGTCCTCCTATAATTATATCTAGGACTTCGGTGTCGGTCAACCCTAATCTTAATACCCGGGCAGCTTTTCGTATGTCCTGCACGTAGTCCCCCAACGGCTCTCCGTCGGCCTGATAACGATAGAACCAATCCAGCCTAAGCTGGGAACGTCGTGGAGGATACATGAAGTAATCCAACACTTCCGCATGAAAAGTGTCGACCGTGCCGCCCCGACGCCAAGTGTTGGTGACCTTCTGTGCCAACGTACCCTGGCAATACGGGTATATAAGGCACAAGACCTCCCCATCGGATATACCCGGATAGGCTGCCAACTGCAGGACAAGGTCCAAGAAAACCAGCAGCTGGTCCTCCTTAAATCCATCTACCACCGAAAATTTCTGGAGAACTGGGGTGAGAGGGTGGGGCAATTTCTGTTCCTCCCGGTGGTCGGGGGACGACAATTTCTGAAAGCATAGCGCCGCCAGAATTACACAATCCGCAAAACACTATCAACAAAACACAACACCCTACAAATACCTAACACCTACAAACATAATGACAATAAAAAGATTGGAATAAGAAAAACTCACGTACTATACTTCCAAAGAGTAGACTGCGGGTCCACCTAACGATGCGAGAACTAGCCCACTACCTGAACAGCTCACACTCGATTACGCCAGACAAAAGGAACGCGACACACACACAACACACACAACACGAAAAACAAAATACCGACCAACGAAAATTTATTTTAACCATTTCTTAGGTTACCTCCGGCTACCATTTATCGGCAGAAACCGACTGCCGATCGGGCCATACCGCCTAATCACAAAAAAACGGCAACACCTCCCCGAACATGGGCAAGGTAAACTCAAACTAACCAAGCGCTGACTGCGATAAGTCTTGCCCAGGGATTTCCCCTTCTAAAATTTCCTACCACGTGGCACTATTCACTATGCAAGGCGGGCAAGTACATATACATATGTTTCAAACCTTAAAACTAACAAAATATTTTCAACCTTGGGATATAGGGCCTTTAAAATTTTTCTAAGTTCTATTTGAACTTAACATTGTGAAAATTCCAAAATATTTCCTAAGTTTGCAAGCCCCGTCACACACTAGGACCCAAGGGTTGACCCTCATCGTAACCACGCTCTGCTACCAAATGAAACCCCTACTTCATTTTGAGTAGTTAAAACAAAAAGAATATTTCTTTTTGTAAAGAGGGGTTACAAGTTAATTAAAACTAGGCTAAGGCCTAGAGAAGCTAAAAATTGCGCTGGATCCAGTAAGACGGGACTTGCAATGAAAACTCAAGAATTAAATAATTAACAATCCCATTTTATTATTCTATCTCATAATAAACATATAACAAAAAACAACAGTGATTTATAATTCCCCTTTTAAATGGTTAAATAAAGAAGTATACCCTCTCAACAAGGCCACCTGAAAAATATTAACTGAATCCACGAAAATAATTGCTATGTCACCATCAATGAATTGAAAATTTAAAATAATCATTAACCTCAAAATAAAACTCCCATTAAACTATTTATTAAAATATAAAATTTATATCATGTGTTCCTTTTAAAATGCAGTATATAAATTGATGAAGGTAAATGATTTCATTCCCAGTTACTATTAATAATTAAAATAATTACTCTACCAATTAAATGAACTTTAAAGGTGACACTTCCTATACTTGTTAAATAAAATAATTAATTTCCTTAAAGAAATGATCAGCCACGATTATTGAGATAGAATACTCGTCTACTGGTGTATATAAATTCTAATCATAAATCCCTATATCCCACCAAAAGTACAGTAATGCATAATATTTATATATATATATATATATATATATATATATTATAACGAAACATTGTTATCAATGTTTATCGTTCTAACTGGAGTACGCATAATAAGCGTTATCTGCTACAATTGTACATTTAGAAGGGTATAGATAAGATTTTATATAGCAAACAAAACAGATAACAGTCCACCTGCATAAATATGTATAATTTTGTCGGCACATGTCAGAAGTGTTTTAAAACTTAAATAATAAAAAAATGACAAAAGATTAAGAAGAACTAGGTTGACCAGTGAATAGTGCGGAAATGTAGCTTTATTTAGACACCAAACACATAACGAGATAGTGAGAGTGTCGTGAACTATAAGCGTTTTACTATTTCACACCTTTCGCGGTGCTAATTAAAGATCGCGTGTATACATAGCTAATAACTGTGTTCAAGACACGTCTAACAAACAACTTTGTTACCTAAATAAATAAAGGATTGTTGAGATATTCGCCGATAGAAACTCATTTGCACACGTGGCTTTGCCCTATAAACAGTGAGCCAAAACGAGCATCTCTCGCATTCATAAAGTATTCGTTGAGTCGTACACACGGAACGATACGCTGCAGAAGACGCTTCAATGAGACCGGCCGACACCTGAGTTACTACAACTACGTACTACGGACATCAGACTATACCCGAGGCCAGAGACGCTGTGTCCATGACGATAAAGGAACGACGCCTAGCCTAGCTGTTCATACACCGCTAAGCGACGCTGACGGAGGTTTCGAGAGGAATAGCTGTACTCAACGCCGACGCCTGAGACCCGTGTACATCTGTGTAACATGAAATCATCAAAACAGGTGACCTGATATGGTTCAGGGTTCATAATAATGTTGTAAAACACAACAAGTAAATGAAAAGCCGCTATAAGCGAAATTGAACAGTTTTAAATAATTGATAAACATTTTTTTATATAGGCGGTATGACTAAAGCCTAAAGACACTTTTAAATGTTGTACTGTCTATCATATAGAGACATTTATTCTAAAAGACAGAACATTTAGATAATGTGTGATTATTATAATAATATGTTAATAAGAGTGCAGAAAGACTCTAAGCAAATGTTTTCATGAGATTGTGCACTGTATAAAGAATTATATTGGGTAAATTAAATGTGATAAATTAAGGGAGAGTGCAGAGAAGCTCTAAGAGTGTTATCCAGATATTAGATGTCACAAATTTTATTGTTTCATATTAATTATTGTTGATAGCCAAGCAGGCTGAAGAGTAGAATAATTAAAAGGGAGTTACCCTTAATAAAAGTGTTTATATTAATAATAATTACCATAGAGATAACGATAAATATAACCCTTGTTATATTCATTTAAAAAGTTCGTATTTTATTTTCTCATGTATAAAGAACAGGGTTACGGATTTCATAGAATGAAATAAATTCAGTATTTCCATTTTATTAAATAATTAAATTCAATATAACAAAAATGATTTTTTATAAATGAATTATAATTACAGGCAGACAGTGTGAAACTGCCCATATATGTGTGTATATTTCCATGTTATATGTTTTGTGTATATACTGTGTATTGTATGTCTTATTTTCAGGAACTTATAAATTATGTACTAAGATATATGATTTTAATATGTGATTGTTAGACGTAAGCATTATAACAATATATCACTAGAGAAAATATGGTAAAGTAATATTCAAGAAAGAATATAAATGGTGGAACCCGCCGTAAATTGTGTTAAATATTTGAAATTCTTTTTATTATTATGATTTGTTTAAAGATAAGCACCTTGAGGGTGACAATTATAATCATTGGAATGATAGACTAAAAAGGTAGTTTTCATTTATTCACAATTTATACAACTCAGCTTCCTAAAATAATTCTTTTGGAAACACATCGTCCCAACTCGTTACCTGATACCTAATAAGCCCAAATCCCACACCTAATAGCCGGCAAAGCAGAAAAGTACCATATACTGCAGGTAAGTGTTGGCATGGTATACCCTAACCAGGTCCATGTAAAACTCATAATCCATAAAGAAAGAAATCATAAAAAGATGTGTTGCAAAAGAAAATGTCGCTTCCAACGTGGGGCACGATTAAATAAATAAAAAAAAAAAAAAAAACATAATACGAAAAAAAAAAAATTAAAAATTAGTTAGAAGTTAAATAAATATAAATTCACGTAGAACAAATATTTAGAGTTGATGTGTAATTATTATAAAACGTGCATTTATATGTTGAATGTAGCTGATAAGAACGTACAGTTAGCGTTATCAGTAGAGTAAACAAAGGGGAGCTTAGATAAATATTGTGGTTATCAGAAACTGATACTACAGGCGCCCAAGATAATGGTTGTATGTTGATGAATAAATGACTACCAATACAGTATTTAATAATAATCCAAATAATTAATAATATACAAATTAATAATAAATATTTTAAAATCGGTTCACCAAATTAAAATTAAACATGGCACATAAACAAGAGGTCAGTTTAGCCGACATAATGAAGAAGTTAGAAGCCAGCAACGCTGAAAACGTAAAAAGGTTTGAAGAAATAAAAACTAGTGGTGCTGAAACTATGATAAGATTGGAAGCCAGCAACGCTGAAAACGTAAAAAGGTTTGAAGAAATAAAAACTAGTGGTGCTGAAACTATGAGAAGATTGGAAGCCAGCAACGCTGAAAACGTAAAAAGGTTTGAAGAAATAAAAACTAGTGGTGCTGAAACTATGAGAAGATTGGAAGCAAGCACGTCAGAAATTCAGAAACTATACGCGTATAATGCTGAAAGTAAGGTAGAAATTATGGAACGAATGGAGACCTTAGAAGGTAAAGTTAAAGAGTCTCTAAAACAACAAGCGGTGGTGATGAATGAAAATTTCGAAGAGCAGCGAAAAAGACTACAACAAAATTTTAAATCTATGGCCGACATACTGGACCAGAAACTCGAAAAAATTACGCATCGACAAGATACCAAGATACAAGTCATCAGCGAGTTGGTGCAGAGTAATGTCAGGAAGACCATGAAAATTGAAGAAGAAACAAAAAGTCTAGCCGCAGCAGACGACACCATCAAGAAATCTATCCAACACCATGACAACAGGGTAGATCAGCTGGAAGTCAAGTTAAAAGGTGAAGTAGACCGACTTACACGAGAAGTGAGAAGACTACCAACACAAGCGTTAGTATACTCGACCGTACCTAGAGAAGAGAGACCCATTAACTATTTTAGAGGATCCAGAGGGGAAAATCCCATTGAATTTCGTATCAAATGTGAGAAAGAAATGGATAGTATTGGATCTATTCTCAGTGACAAAGATAAAATAGACTTTGTAAGCCGTTACTTAAAAGATGCAGCAGCCAGTTGGTTCACGATGGTGAATGACGATTTAAAAACGTATGAAGAATTTAAACTAGCATTCGAACGGAGGTATTGGAATGAATACATACAAATGAGAATACGAAATACACTGGAATTTGGTAAATATAATCCAGGTAAGCTGTCTGAAGATGAATACGTCATTATGTTAGTAGAGAGGAGTAAACATTTACGTCCCGCGTTAACACAAAAAGAATTAGTCATTAAGCTTGCTAATCATTTCAGCAGGAACATCCAACTAGCTATACATGTTCAGGGTATAGCTACCATTGAAGATCTATTAATACTTTTAACACAGATGGAGGGTGTAATCCGTGAACGAGACCCACCAAGAGGAATTCAGCGAGATAACCGGAACCAAAATCAAGATAGAGGTACGTGGTATTCGCAAAGATATCGCCAAGAAGATAAAGGCAGAGAAGATAGACGTACAGACGATGAAAAATATCCGAAAAACAAAAATGTATCATATGATAGACGCCATGAAGATGGACGAACATATGAGAAGCAGGAGCAAAATAATGAAAGAGGTAATTACAAAGGAGGTTACCGATGGCCGAATTCGTCGAAACGATTTTCGAAACCATGGACATCCGATAGGAATGCAAATACGCAGGCGATTACCGTTGAGAAAAAACAGAAAGAGACACCGAGAAACACTGATGAACGTAATAAACCGTCCACATCGAAGACTGAAAATCAATGACTACATTCTGGAGTCTGTATAGAAACACATGAAGCTAAACCACAAGATGTCAGGGTACTTAGCAACATAACATACAAACCCGAGAGAGAAGTACAAGAATTACTACGTAATCTCGCTAGAGAGCAGGATAAAGATCAGCGATTACAGAATATAAAAAATAATCCGTTACCTATAAATTATTGTGTGAAAGATGGAATTTTATTTAAGCTTATTAATTATGATTGGAAAGTTGTGCTATCTCATGACATGTTACAGCAATTAATTATGCCATGTCATCGTAGTCTAGCTCATGCATCTCCATTGAAGTGCTATTTAACTATGAAAGAAGCCTTCACCTGTAATAATATGTTCAGAAAAATTAAAATAATTGTTAGGAAATGCCATGATTGTCAAACAGCCAAACATCCGAATTTAAACACTTGCGTTGAAATGGGGAGTATCAGAACTAAGAAGAAGGGGGATATAGTTGCACTTGATTTCCTTGGACCACTCCCGCGATCAAGTCGTGGGTACCGCCATATAATTGTGACGGTAGATGTGTTTACCAAGCTAGTAAAGTTATATGCTGTACGAAGACCCACCATGAAATCTGTTCTGAACGTCATCACCCAGAAGTATATACCAAAGTATGGAAAAATGGATAAAGTGTTGACAGATCAAGGTAAGCAGTTTGGTAATAAATTATGGAAGGACGCATTGACAAGACAAGGTATAAAACCTATACTTACCTCCATAAGGCATCCACAAACTAATCTTGCTGAAAGAATAAATAGAGAGTTAGGCAAGTACATGAGGTTATATTGCTACAATCAACAGAGTAAATGGCCTGACTATCTACAATTTTTCGAAGATGCAATGAATCACAATTATAGTGAAGCTACAGGATACACACCGTTAGAATTAAGTGAGAATAAAATACCTAAAAGATTCTGGCACAACATGATTAATAAACCGGAAAATTATAATGTAGATTTGCCAATTCAAATAAAAATAAACAGAGCTGAACGACAGTTATATCATCAAGCAGGTAAAAGGAGAGACCGGTATAATAGAACTCACCGATTGACAAGATTCCAGATTGGTGATAAGGTATTGATAAAGACAAATCCTGTGGGAAGTAGTATATTAAACACTTCCAAGAAATTCTTCAGATTATTCTGTGGCCCATATGAACTAAGGAGTCGTCTAGGACCACACACCTACATGGTATATGACCCAGTGAAGAAAAAGGACGTTGGAAAGTACCATGCGTCATCTCTGCGTCATTATATCCAATAATACCCATATGTGATTGTTACTTTAAGAAAAGATTTTATATTCTTTCTAATAAACATGTAATATAACTGACTGTGTATGTACTAAACATAGATAAAAAAAAAAAAAAAAAAAAAAAAAAAAATATGTTGTTCTGTAAAGCACAAACAATTTTTTTTAAAGCAAGTGGGGGAGTGTTATAACGAAACATTGTTATCAATGTTTATCGTTCTAACTGGAGTACGCATAATAAGCGTTATCTGCTACAATTGTACATTTAGAAGGGTATAGATAAGATTTTATATAGCAAACAAAACAGATAACAGTCCACCTGCATAAATATGTATAATTTTGTCGGCACATGTCAGAAGTGTTTTAAAACTTAAATAATAAAAAAATGACAAAAGATTAAGAAGAACTAGGTTGACCAGTGAATAGTGCGGAAATGTAGCTTTATTTAGACACCAAACACATAACGAGATAGTGAGAGTGTCGTGAACTATAAGCGTTTTACTATTTCACACCTTTCGCGGTGCTAATTAAAGATCGCGTGTATACATAGCTAATAACTGTGTTCAAGACACGTCTAACAAACAACTTTGTTACCTAAATAAATAAAGGATTGTTGAGATATTCGCCGATAGAAACTCATTTGCACACGTGGCTTTGCCCTATAAACAGTGAGCCAAAACGAGCATCTGGCTCATTCATAAAGTATTCGTTGAGTCGTACACACGGAACGATACGCTGCAGAAGACGCTTCAATGAGACCGGCAGACACCTGAGTTACTACAACTACGTACTACGGACATCAGACTATACCCGAGGCCAGAGACGCTGTGTCCATGACGATAAAGGAACGACGCCTAGCCTAGCTGTTCATACACCGCTAAGCGACGCGGACGGAGGTTTCGAGAGGAATAGCTGTACTCAACGCCGACGCCTGAGACCCGTGTACATCTGTGTAACATGAAATCATCAAAACAGGTGACCTGATATGGTTCAGGGTTCATAATAATGTTGTAAAACACAACAAGTAAATGAAAAGCCGCTATAAGCGAAATTGAACAGTTTTAAATAATTGATAAACATTTAATTATATAGGCGGTATGACTAAAGCCTAAAGACACTTTTAAATGTTGTACTGTATATCATATAGAGACATTTATTCAAAAAGACAGAACATTTAGATAATGTGTGATTATTATAATAATATGTTAATAAGAGTGCAAAGACTCTAAGTAAATGTTTTCATGAGATTGTGCACTGTATAAAGAATTATATTTGATAAGTTAAATGTGATAAATTAAGGGAGAGTGCAGAGAAGCTCTAAGAGTGTTCTCAAGATAGTAGATGTCACAAATTTTATTGTTTCATATTAATTATTGTTGATAGCCAAGCAGGCTGAAGAGTAGAATAATTAAAAGGGAGTTACCCTTAATAAAAGTGTTTATATTAATAATAATTACCATAGAGATAACGATAAATATAACCCTTGTTATATTCATTTAAAAAGTTCGTATTTTATTTTCTCATGTATAAAGAACAGGGTTACGGATTTCATAGAATGAAATCAATTCAGTATTTCCATTTTATTAAATAATTAAATTCAATATAACAAAATGATTTTTATAAATGAATTATAATTACAGGCAGACAGTGTGAAACTGCCCATATATGTGTGTATATTTCCATGTTATATGTTTTGTGTATATACTGTGTATTGTATGTCTTATTTTCAGGAACTTATAAATGATGTACTAAGATATATGATTTTAATATGTGATTGTTAGATGTAAGCATTATAACAATATATCACTAGAGAAAATATGTGTAAAGTAATATTCAAGAAAGAATATAAATTAGTGGAACCCGCCGTAAATCGTGTTAAATATTTGAAATTCTTTTTATTATTATGATTTGTTTAAAGATAAGTACCTTGAGGGTGACAATTATAATCATTGGAATGATAGACTAAAAAGGTAGTTTTCATTTATTCACAATTTATACAACTCAGCTTCCTAAAATAATTCTTTTGGAAACACATCGTCCCAACTCGTTACCTGATACCTAATAAGCCCAAATCCCACACCTAATAGCCGGCAAAGCAGAAAAGTACCATATACTGCAGGTAAGTGTTGGCATGGTATACCCTAACCAGGTCCATGTAAAACTCATAATCCATAATGAAAGAAATCATAAAAAGATGTGTTGCAATATATATATCCCCCAAAATGTACACAGAAATATACAGACATAACATGTTCCACAAGACAAATTACATTATACAATAGTATACAAATACATAAAGGTCTCTTGCCACGCCCTTTTTTATATTACCCTTCTGGTGTATATAAATTCTAAACTTCTTCTTTATAGGAATCCCAATTAGGATTAAAGATTTATTTCTATAAATGTACCCCCATGGTGTGGGTTAATTGCACGTCATGTGTATCATAAAGTATTGCATACAAATGTCCCCAGGACATTAAAAATTTAAAACCAAGTGCCTAAGTGGCTAAGTGCTAAAATACTTAATTAAGGTGAGAAATAAAAATTGTTTAAAATAATTAACACCCCCCAGTTACCATGATTAATATAAAGAATTTATATAGACTAAAATAGGGCCAATTAATGAAAGAGAAAAATTGCACCATATTAGCACCTTATATAAAAAAAATACATTTGTGTGTCAGAGACGGACATGTTCTTTCAACTTATGACCAGTCTCAACAAATTTGTCTCAACAACCTTGTTTCGACAAACAAGTTGAAAAGTGTTTCGACATGCACAACTTGGTTGAAACTAATTAAAAATTCACCTACCTCCCCAGTAATCTTTTTATACAAATGACATAACCTGATTTTAAAAATAAGAGAAAATATATGTTTTTATGCATAGTAAATTAAACTTGAGAAAATTACTAATAACAAAACTGACTTTAAATCTGTAGCGAAAGCTCTATAAAGAAATGAGTGGAAATCTAAGTTGGATGCTGTGTTGTAGACATGTCAGTCTCTGAACTGACAATTTACTATACATATATTGAAATTTTACAATTAATTCTTAGTGTTCACACTAAACTGTCCCATCAATTGGGGATCCAAATGAATGTATACTTGAACGGTAAAAACTGATGATTATGTATAACTGGTGCCATGTTGATTCTACGTGTGAATTATAAATGGTTATTTTTCACCTGCTTATATGCCCAGAAGGATGATCTCTTATTTGTAACGTGGCGATCTTATGACTGGCATGTTGTTGTGGTCTTATTCTCTTCGGTGTCGAGTGTGGAGCTTTTAGGATGTCATCCTTTCAGTCATGTAGCAGGACTTCTCTCTATTCGGCGAACCCGCAGTCGTTTAAGAAACCTGTCTCATAGTTATAAGAAGTAGATGCTAGAAGTGAAATTAGTAATAGCAACACTATTAGTCCAGAACATACTTCAGATAATTGCTGCGGGGAGATGAAAGCCGTGGAAGAAGAGATGATATCGGATATACAAGGAGTTTCAGAGGAAAGTAAGGCCAGGGATGAGGAGATGATAGCCATTAGGCAGGAATTTTGGGAAGAAATGGACGCCGACAGAGAGGAGAGGATGGCGAAACTACAGGAAATGTCAGCTGATATTGAAGTAGATTTATCTGTTGAGAATATTGCACCTTGTGATAATTTTGAAGTACCGAATGTCCTTGTGGAACATACTCTCAACGAAAGTAATATGGAAGTTAACCAAGATGTGACATCTGAAGGATTAACGGAGAACAATAGCGTAGCAGGTGAACTTGAAAGTGATTATACAGAAACCACCTTATTAGGGCCTAGTAGTTCATATCTCGGTAAAGTCGAGTATTTAGATTCTGCATCGGATTATAGTGAAGATAACAGAAATGAAATTAGTAGTAACAACACTATTAATCTGGAACATACTTCAGGTAAGTGCTGTGATGAGGTGATATTTTATAGTGTAACAGATATAGCATGCGAGAACCGTGAACGTATGATAGGATCTGAAGCTATCATGGATGCGGACAGTGTATGCATAACACATAAAAATTCCGAACCAGTAGTAGAGCCTGGAACTAGTATGGATACTAACGGTGCAGGTATTTATGACACATGGCCTGATGATGAGGTACTAGATGAATCTATATCTGGTACTGAGGTGTTTACGGAGGACGGAGAGGTGAATGATACTGGTGACAGTAAGGTGACAACAATTATGGTAAATAATAATGAACCGCCGCGTAATCAGTTTCATGTTCAAACACCACAAAATCAGCCGCAATCACAACAACATAAAAATACAACTCAGCAATTTAATACCAACTTATTAGCAACCGTTATTGAAAATGATTTAGTTGAAAAGCAGTTCAATCAATCAAGTATGAAAAATGTTAGTTATAAGAATGAAACTGTTATGTATGGCCTATATCCTGCCGAAATTAGGGATAATTTAGTATGTAATAATGATAATAGTAATAAACATGAGGGAAATATTAGGATTGAAAATTGCACCGACCTTATTGTCGAAGCAAAAGTCAATGGTTATGTCGACGAGAGGTTGTCCGACAGTGGCACAGAAATATCGCTGTTGGACAAGCAGTTACGAAAGAGGTGTAAAAACCACTTTGTACAAATGCCGATTCTGCAGGTAAGTCACACAAGGATAAAATCAGGAGCGTGTGAGTCGCAGGTAATTGAAAAACAGGCAATTAAAGCAACATACGAACAGGGTACGGAAGTAGAGGCGACCGTCCTTGGAGTTAAAAAACTCGGACATAATATTATTTGGGAAGTTGATAAATTGAATAAATGGCATGCTGCATTGGAAGTTCAGAAAGAATTATTGCCAGCTAAAGTTGATTGTCAACCTCACGTTATCAGACTGGGACGCTCGAAAGATAAGATAACGAATAACTCACCGACCCCCAAGGTTCAGTTAATGAGTTGCGAGATAAGGCAATTACGGCGTATATTAAACAAATTCAAATCTGTATTTCCAAGTAAACGTGTGCGTTTCAAAACTGAGAAAAATTTATACAAAAAACTCAGAAATAAATGTCAGGATATAGGGGTAAGAATGTGTAGTGATTTAAATATGTCAATTCAGGTTTAAATGTTGTATGTAAGATGGCTCTGTGAATGAACAATAATCTAGTTTTGATAAGGAATGTTGTCTGTGTACCCTGTGACACTGCATAAGATTTCGTTATCTGTGTGTCAAGAACATGTGTGTTTGTTTTGGTTTGAAGGTTACCACGTGTCTTTTGATTTGATGCTTCTGTCAAAGTGACAGTTGGAAATGTTAGTATTAATTGAGGATGTTTATTTGATTTTAGTTCGAGGGTATTATTATTATTTCAGGATTAGGAAGTTGTTTTGGTTATATTGAAAAAAAAAAATTTTTTTATTTTTTGTTAGTTAACTAAAGAAAAAAAAAAATTTTTCTTTATGCGGGAAGGAGTTAATCCTGCAACGAATCACAGGATCATGATAGGCGGGGCAAGTTCATATATTACACAGACAATGGACATTCATATTATATTGGTAGATGGTTAAGTTTGGTTGTTATCAATTGTATTTAGTAAGGTTAAGGGTTTAGTTTAGAAAAACTGTGCATTATTATTTATGGTTATTCATGTACTGTGTTAGTGGAATTGTGCGCGCGTGCGCGAGTGGGAAACGTTTCCCGGGCGGTGCGTGAAGTATTATCGTTGTTTTGACATTAGCTGAACTGAGACATGTGTATCGCTACAATCCCTATACCTGTCGGACTATTGTTTACGGTCATGTATATTATTGGTATGTAGGCAGTCATGCATGAGATACGTGTAGTCTGATTACCGCTATGCATGCTGTTACAAAGTAAATGCACTCTACTGCATGAAAAGTGCTTGGTCACTTTATACTAACCATGTGACTTCCATCCACCAATAGAATGCTGACTGGTGGTTGGAAATTTTCTTAAGCCTGTCGTTACACAGGCAGTTCTTCTACGCCATCTACCGCGAACGGAACGTGCACTCCTTGTACAAGATTCTACCGCTTGCAAGGTGTTGTAAAAACTATTCGTCGTTAGTGAAACGGGAAGACTCAGAACTGTGTGTGTAGTACATTTGCACACATCAGTGTTTTAACGCATTGTGCGAAAAATTACAAGCAGTTCTTTACTGCTGCTTCCGCGAACGGTACATACAATCCTTATACAAGACTCTACCGCTTGCAAGGATCTGTTAAGACTTTTCGGGGATAGTAACGCGTGTGACGCATAACAATTGATTTTATATCTTTACACACGATATTAATATTGTAGTATTACGTGTGTAAGAAGTGAGTGTAACTGTATCACTGTGCGAGATTTTCCGCAGTGACAGTATCATTAATTGTTACGCAATAGTTCCATCAAGACGTTTCCGTGCTAGTGCAAGATTTCCTCATAGGGTGGTCTGCTGATCGCGGTAGACCTTGGTATTCGCGAGAACACTTGAAGAAGCCGGAGAGGTATAAGCTCAATATACCGTTATTGATTTAAACTCACTGTCACCTGAGATATTACTTGGTCTTAAACTCTATATAAGTTTTGCGAGTAATAAAATCCGTAGTACCGTTGTGTGTGCGAAGTGTCGGATTCATCGTGGGAATTTCAGGTCATCAACCCAGCTGTTGCAGGACATCAGCCCAGCTGTTACAGGACATCAGCCCAGCTGTTATAGGACATCAGCCCAGCTGTTATAGGACATCAGCCCAGCTGTTATAGGACACCAGCCCAGCTGTTATAGGACCAGCCCAGCTGTTACAGGACGCCAGCCCAGCTGTAATCGTTTCTGGTGAAACGTCTGTCATTTGTAAGCCACACCTGACGAACCAACTATACCGCAAAGACCGGCCTTTCTCTTCAACAACATCATCGTGGGAGTCTTCTTATGTAACGTATCACGTCTTGCGTATGAACATCATTTAACATTTTAAAAGAAAGACTCTATATCAAACATTACATTCTGTACATTTCAAATATACCATATGAACTATAACTTGTGTTTGTACAATAAATAATCTTAAACCCTCCAATATAGACTTGTAATTTGAAATACACATACTATCATATCCTATGCGCCAATAGTTTAGTAATTTGTGTTGTCGCAATATATATATATATATATATATATATATCCCCCAAAATGTACACAGAAATATACAGACATAACATGTTCCACAAGACAAATTACATTATACAATAGTATACAAATACATAAAGGTCTCTTGCCACGCCCTTTTTTATATTACCCTTCTGGTGTATATAAATTCTAAACTTCTTCTTTATAGGAATCCCAATTAGGATTAAAGATTTATTTCTATAAATGTACCCCCATGGTGTGGGTTAATTGCACGTCATGTGTATCATAAAGTATTGCATACAAATGTCCCCAGGACATTAAAAATTTAAAACCAAGTGCCTAAGTGGCTAAGTGCTAAAATACTTAATTAAGGTGAGAAATAAAAATTGTTTAAAATAATTAACGCCCCCCAGTTACCATGATTAATATAAAGAATTTATATAGACTAAAATAGGGCCAATTAATGAAAGAGAAAAATTGCACCATATTAGCACCTTATATAAAAAAAATACATTTGTGTGTCAGAGACGGACATGTTCTTTCAACTTATGACCAGTCTCAACAAATTTGTCTCAACAACCTTGTTTCGACAAACAAGTTGAAAAGTGTTTCGACATGCACAGCTTGGTTGAAACTAATTAAAAATTCACCTACCTCCCCAGTAATCTTTTTATACAAATGACATAACCTGATTTTAAAAATAAGAGAAAATATATGTTTTTATGCATAGTAAATTAAACTTGAGAAAATTACTAATAACAAAACTGACTTTAAATCTGTAGCGAAAGCTCTATAAAGAAATGAGTGGAAATCTAAGTTGGATGCTGTGTTGTAGACATGTCAGTCTCTGAACTGACAATTTACTATACATATATTGAAATTTTACAATTAATTCTTAGTGTTCACACTAAACTGTCCCATCAATTGGGGATCCAAATGAATGTATACTTGAACGGTAAAAACTGATGATTATGTATAACTGGTGCCATGTTGATTCTACGTGTGAAATATAAATGGTTATTTTTCACCTGCTTATATGCCCAGAAGGATGATCTCTTATTTGTAACGTGGCGATCTTATGACTGGCATGTTGTTGTGGTCTTATTCTCTTCGGTGTCGAGTGTGGAGCTTTTAGGATGTCATTCTTTCAGTCATGTAGCAGGACTTGTCTCTATTCGGCGAACCCGCAGTCGTTTAAGAAACTTATCTCATAGTTATAAGAAGTAGATGCTAGATTTTCACACTTCTCTCCACCGAAGAAATTTTCCACGAGGCCATGAGTTAGGCTTCCATGTTGAGACAAAAAAAAAAAAAAAAAAAACGGAACGCCGTACTCGTTTGGGTAACGAAAATCTCACCAGGCTGCAGCACTGTTGTTTAAAACTGCTGGAAAAACTCAGCAGACGGCAACACCGATCAAACAGTGTAAAATCGAAAACGGTAGCCTCTCCTATCCGCGGGTAGAGAGCAGCACTCATTATTACTTTAATTTTTGTACTGTCCTTACCGTCAAAACTGCCACTAAAATGACTGAACTTAGTGCTGAATCTTTTGACTCAGCACAAGGCTTATGCTATATACATCCTTACTGACTAAATATTCTAATCTACTAATTATTGTATTAACGAAAATCTCATTTCCAGACTACTCAGTCAATTAGTGTGTTTCAAAATATCAATATTTAAATATTTTCTTATATATTGCAATGTAATTCAAAAATATCAATAGTTACTGACTTTATCTTTTGTTTCTCAGTACTGATTTATATTTAACGCTAATTTTTACTTAAATGCTTTGTGTTCTTTTCATTTCAATACTAATTTGACCTCTTGTTTACGTTAATCTTATTTCAATAACATCTATGATTTTAATTCAAATTTTACAATAAACATTGACTCTTACTTTTAAATAGAACAAGAATGTCCTTAATTGTCTTTACGTAAATTGTTCGATTAAGAGATAAATAAGTTGTTTATCACCTTATCGTCGTCAATCATACTCAATCATTGGATCCCTCTGTAATCGTCCTCGTCTCGAACTTCAGCATCACTCGCTCTTCTCCTCTTGTCCAGCGTCGACTTCCTCTCTTGTCCAGCGTCGACTCTCTCTCTCTTGTCCAGCGTCAACTCTCTCTCTGTCTGTCCAGCGTCGTATCGCTCTCTGGAACTTCTCCTCGTGTTGTTTCGGACGTCAGTTGATCTTCTGATGTGGATCTCCTTATGTAATTTTGTTACTACTTAAATATTGTTTGTTTTACAATCCAGTTACATAACTGTATGTAACTGGAAGAATGAAATTATTTACAAAAATTTGAATATTCTGTGCGGACGGGCAGAAGCTCCCGCTGCACCGTGGATGATTTAAGAAAGAGAACCACTGTAGCTTGTGTGTCCTATTTATACCCATGTCTTGGTCAACACCTGCAGTGTTACGAAATCAACATGTCAGAAACTGTCTTTGGGTTCTGTTCCCCCACTCTTTGTCAATTTCGCTATTTCTTATATTTGTGCGAATTGCAGAGTCCTATAAGTATACTCTTATACCCATCTTACAACTATTTTTACAACACATGTTCACTGTAATTTTGGACATTGCAACTTAACCCTTTCGATTTGTACACAGTTATTTCACTATTACACTCGTACGGTGTGGCACTTTCACATGGTTTTCGTACACAGTATTTAGTAAATTTTCTTACATTTTATTGTGTTTTTGGATTTTATTTCTTAATTATAGTTTATGAATAATTACGTAAAAACAGTAATTATGCAATTATTCATCTTGGGGTGGTAAACTCGCCTGCATAGACCTGCGTTCACACACACTAGCAAATACCGGTGTACACATTTTCAGTTACATTTGTGTGTGTGTGCACGTCGATTTACGTCGAAACACCTGTTCATATTTTTGTCTGAGCCAAGCTTGCAATCCCTGACATGCTTATTTCTAATACATTATTAATTATTTACAGTTTATTAGGTATATTTAAATTTTTATATCCAATGCTCAGTATATCACTTATTTTTACTGTCGCATTATATATATAACACCTAGAACTAATAAGTATATTGCATCCAATGATATGGAATAGTAAATACAATGACAGAAAGTAAAATAAAGTCTGAAAAATACAAAACATAATACAATAAACAGAAAACTCTACACATAAAACAACACAACAAAAATCAATAACAAAAAAAAAAAAAACATTCATTTAATGCCCGAACCATTAACCTAAGCAACACAGAATTTAACAAAAAAGAAACAGAATATTTAAACAATATGTCAAAAACTAACCTAACTCAAAACAAAACAAATTCTAGAAAATTTAATAGTAGAAACATAATTTGCCATTAACATAATACAAGACAATACACAAGAAGAAAAACGAACACAAGCAACATATATAATTTAAAAACATAATCACAAGTGAAATAAAAACAAATCTAAACAAAAGCAGGATAATAAGCCAATTAAGGAAATTAAAAATAAAGTGAATACCAAAAATTTAATCATAACAGAAGCCAGGCAACAGTAATTATTGATAAAACAGACTACATAAGAAAAACTGAAGACTTCATTAACAATAATGATTGCATACAATTAAATAAAGACCCAAGAGAAAAATATCTAAAACTAACAATAAAACGAATAAAAACAGCAAAAAATATTTTCAACAATAAAAATACAGACATATATAAATAATAATGCAGAACCGCCTAAAGTGAATAGCCTAACAAAAATACACAAATTAAACAACCCAATACGAAATTATAACAACATAAAAAATACGTACAAATTAACAGACAAACTAAAAGTAATAAATATAGATGAAAACACATATTTCACATCATATGATATCACATGTATGTACACAAACATACCAATTGATGAAACAATAGACATAATAATAAACAAACTTAAAGATCAAAATGAAAACACACAATGTGTAACTGAAATAAAAAATAGCCTCCAACTAATAATAAAACAAAATTACTTAGAATTCAATAGCAAAATTTATCAACAACAAGGATTGGCACTGGGATCTCCATTATCTACCATAATAGCAGAAATATTCTTACAACATATAGACACAAAAATACAAAATATTATATAATCCTTTGATCCAAATGGCATTTGGATAAGATATGTAGATGATGGGCTATATATATCAAGTAACAAAAATACAAATGCAGATAACACATTAAAACAAATCAATAACATACACCTCAAAATACAATTCACAGAAGGAAAAGAAAATCACAACAAAATCAACTATTTATACATAACCATCACAAGATACAATAACCACCTACAATATGCAATACACAGAAAACCAACTTCCACTAACATCATTAAACTTAACCTATCTGACCACCCACCACAACATAAAATGGCAGTATTCTATTCTCTATGTAGAAATACATTTGTTCAGAATGTACAAAATACCCCTAAACAAACAAGAAACAGACAAAGAAAGAAATATAATATACCAAATTGCTTGTGAAAATGGATATAATAAAAACACTGTAATCAAAATAGACAATAAAATCTTATATAAAATAAAAACTGAACAACTAAGAAGTAATCAAAATGAGCAAAACAAAAACAATAACAACAATAAAAAATGGGTCACATTTACATACATAAATAATAAAATGGCAAAGCTAACAAAATTGTTTAAGAACACAGACATTAAAATAGCATACAAAACTAACAAAAATAATCTACAAAAACTAAATAACCCACACAACAAAGATAATACAACGGTACACTAAAATGATAATACAAAGATAATACAATGGTATATACAAAATTTAATGCCAAGACTGCAATATACGTTACATAGGACAAAAAAAGAAAACTGAAAAAAAGTTATTTTGAACACCTAAACGCATTCAAAAAAACAGAAATATGCAAGTCTAATTTAGACTTGCCATAAACACTGGACAATAAAGACTTTACATGCAATAAACACTGGACATGAATTCCCAAACATAACCAACATGACACTAATAGAACACATACCACACAAAGGCACCATAATGAACATTTGGTAAAATTTACAAATACCCAACATAAAACACAAAACAAACTAATACCTGAACAATTTCAAATCAATACATAACATGACACAATTTTCAAAGCACTCAACATCGAAAATACACAAAATACTAACACATACACCACACTCACACACAGTAAAACCGATTTAAAGTACCAGAAGCCAACAGGAAGCCACAATAGTAACCAACCAACACATATGTACTTCACCAGACACAAAATCCGGAAGGCTGAGGATGGGTACAAGATGGTACACGAAACATGTTCCAAATAAGGAGAAAACATCTTGAGGTAACGTGATTATAAATATTTAATATATATTGTTACTTATCTCGTTGTGGTGTGTAGCTGCCGTGTTATAATGCCACACGTTGGATGCGTCAATTTGTTATGTGTCGTAACGTCCGTCTAATCTTAAACGTGTATGAGTATAATGGGTGTAACGTGTCTTCTCTATACGTCGTCGCTTTTGAACGTAACTTACGCAGATTTCGTCCGTTGCGAACGTACGAATAACCAGGTCTCGATGTTCTTACCTGTTGTTCACTAGGGGTGTGAAAATCCAGGGTGGCGCCAAATTGTTTTATTAAAACAATTTAAAAAATTTTAAGTTTGTATGACAAGCGCAGCTCAGCGGTGTGAAGAATTGGGCCAGTAGTTAGTTGCGTTGGCTGTGCGATCGCTCGTCGTCAATACCTATTTGCTAAAATGTATACAAAATTTTATCCACCTCCTAATGAAATTATAACACATTGGTTACACTCAGTACTGATTTATTTTCGGTTAACGATTAATTATTCACTTAATACAAATTATGTTTTCTTTGGTAATACATTTGCACCGGTAGGTTATATGAGAAACATATCTGGGGTTAAACAAATCGATCTTTGAACTTAACAACAGGTATTCAGTAATGGCGTCTGTTGGAATTGTACACAAAATTATTATTGTTCGATCGTCTCGGGTTCTTGAGATTGCGTTAAAAGGATTATTAATGATTACAACAATAAAAATACACACCCTTACATCAGTTAAACTTCAATAATATACTGTGTAGTTATAAATTGTTATTTGGAGTGTAGTAAAAGTGTTACAAAATATCGCTAACTAATGACAGGTTAACTTTGCCAGTTGATAAATTTTCAGTGTCTTAGTTTTTTAATTTAATCTTTGAAAGTAATTATGTGCAGTTTAGTGAGAGTTCAGCTTTCAGTGAGAAATAATTAACGTGAGTTTATTCGGAAATTTGGGTAATTTAATAGATACTTAACACTTCAGTAGACTGGATGAACTCGGTTGATCTGGTAATAATGAATTAGGCTGCAATCATTTTTAATTTTCGATTGTTCGGGGCTTCGGGTATCTTTTTCAAGTTAATCGGCAATATATTATTTTCTTTTTTCTTTAATTCGGCTTCAACATCAGTTAAATGGTTTCAGCCATCGTCTGCTTCCTTGGTGTTCACTTGTTAGTAATTTCGTTTGATATTTTGATGTTTTAATTAACAATTTTGATCGTTCAAGAAGTGGCGTCTATTCAACAAGAGCGTCATATTTCGAGTAAAGAAATCTAACGGTAAATTAGTAACCAAACGACTGTTGTCATAGTAACCAATCAATCCTGAATGGTTAATTCTGAATTATGACTATTGTTATAAAATTTGAATTTTTATTCAAAATAGCTGTATATCGTCTTATTGATTAAGTTCTTCTGTCCTCTTCCCTACATATTAAATATTATCACCACTGTTATTATTTCCTTTCAAAGATTAATTTGGTACCACATAATGTATGATTTTGTGAAATATCAATATTTGTACATTTATGTTAATATTTGGTATTTACATTTCTCCTTTAAATTAAGTTCTTATTCTAATATTTTTCCTTTAAACAGATTTACAAATTATTCTCGGCTATTTACTCGCCTTGAATTTATTAATTTCCTGGTTGTTTTTATACAGTTTGCAATTATTTGTTATTGACAGTTATACACTTCCTAGGCCTAAGTAGCCATTGATTATTTTTATTTAATATAATCTAATTACATTTCATTTTATTACAACGTGTTTTGTTCTGTTGTTATAATTGACTCGTTTAGTGGTTGTTGTGTCTTGAACTTGTTAGTGTTCTGATTATGTGTCAAGATTACTTTCTATATCTTAATACCTAAAATATAACAATTAGGCCTATGGACTCTAAGCTTCCTTCAGCCATATCCAATGCATAATGAACAATTCTTTACAAGTTATTAGTTAATGTTTGTTTAACAAACATTTCATTATTTTACTATTATTTTGAGTGAGAAACAACATCACTCCCTTCACACTTACTTAATTTATTTTCCCTTATAACATAGGGTGTTTATTAATTACATTCTTAATTCCTTAATTCTTTACTAATCCCTTTCTCCATTCCATGTTAACACAAACTGTTCATCTTACATGGGCTTTCTCCCCTGAATAACATCTTATCCTTTATCTATCTCTACTCTAACTACTATTTCTAATTACCCTTAACTATATAATTTTTATGAGCTCACTCTTAAATCAGTTATTGTTTCATCATTGATTTATCAAGTGTTTTCTTATCTATTACTATCTTTTTAATCATACTATCATTTACAATATCTTTTTTCACCTATCACTTTCACCTTTAATTTATTGGTGTTTAACACTGATACACTCATTATTTTGGGGTATTTACACCTTCAATATTATCACTTGTTAAACTTTTTATTCTAAGCGTTTAATGGTGGGTAATCCCTATTATTATTTTTCTTTGTTACTTAGTTACTTTCATTATATTTCTCACTATCTTTACAAATTTTATTTATATCTAATAAGTTCATGTCTTTTTATAGATTTTTTACTTACATATACTACTAATTCGTGGATTAGTGTATTTTTATTTAACGGTGTTTTATTTATTATGAATTACATTTTTCACTTAGACAATACTAATATTTTTCTTTTTTATATTAGTTATTCATTGGTTTCGTTTCCTTTGTGATATTTAATGGTATCATCTCCCCCTTCCCTATTCTACACTATTTGTCTGTGTTTTATCACCTTGGTTCACTTTATTTTCTTTACAGTTGGTTTGTTCCATTTTTAATTTCATTTTTCTTCTCCATCACTTCCATCTTGTTTCACTTTATTTTGGTTATTATCTGGCCAATCTCTGGGGTTGGGTCAATGTCATTTGTCTGTCAGTCTAGTTTGTATTTTTGATTTAATAGTCACTTTTGGTTTACTATTCTTCCTCCTTCACTCTTAATTACATTTACTAGTTTTATTCTCTTTATTATTTATTAATTAAAATATATTATTTCTTAGCATTTCTTACATACTCATAGATATCAAATATGATCTGAATTTGCCGATGTTATACAATGCCCTTCCACCAAAATTGATCATTTTGTGAAACGTGATTCTAAGTTTGATGAAATTATCAATTGTATTGTATCATTTTTTTCTCAACGTCTCCTGCTTCTTGTCCATTTTTTTTCTTTTGTTCAATTCTGTATCTTCTACTTCCATTCTTCTGAGTCTTTTCATAATTATTTTCTCTTATTACGAACTGGCTTATTGATTTTTTTATTATAAATTATTCCCTATAAATCTTATTTTCCCTAACTATCCCTACTTTGTAGCTGAAATCGATTCGGATGGGCTCTATTGGCTTACCTAACTCCGTCGTTCAAAACTACTCTTATTCTGAGATCAGGGGAACATCATCCCTGCTCAGTAAAATGATTGCGGGACTTATTCAACAGTCAATCTCAATTAATGAATCTTCAATACAGTCATCTCGTGACTCATAATAATAAGAATAATAATAATCATAATATTTGTTGGGAATCTTTTACTTTTGTATTTCATTATTGCTCAGTTCGAGTCATATATTTTTTCATCTTTCTTTATAGATACTACTTGATAATACTTGAAGCGTTGCTTTTCATTGATACAATTCACATTTTTATTCATTTTTAATTACTCTTTGTTTCATCTCATTTCATATTATAAGTCTTAGAAAGTTTATTTTATTTATTTCGTGTTTTGATCATTGGTTTGTTTAATTTTACTTCCCATCTTTTTCTAAATAGTTGTGGAAGTTGATCATTTTGATTGATATTTTTTTCATAATTTTTTAAATATCATAGTAAGTTAGTGCTTCTTACTAGTTAGGAATTTTTGTAGCTTATTCCTTTATAGTATGTTTTGCTTTTTATGCCTCATATGTTGGCTAAAGATTATTGTAACTTAATCTTATTGTGTAGGAATGTTTTGTAACTTCACTTCTTTATTATTATTTTTTATTTAATTATTATAGTAAGTTTGTTGTTCTTACTTTATATGGATTCTTGGTAACTTTTATTTTTCCATTTTATAATTGTTCTAAAATATTATCGAAATATTTGTGTAAGTTGTCCTTACATAACTTTTTTGAATTTCGAAATTCATTTGAGATCTTTTTTCTTTTTGATATTGGCAAACTTGTTCGTTTGTCTTGTTATTTTTCTTTATTTAAAGTATTTCGGTTGATTATTTACTTTAAGTTTTTTCAGTCATTGCTGATCATCATAATATTTCTTAATTGATGCCTGATTGTATACACCCTTTATTTTCTTAGTGACGGGGTGAGCGATCTCATAAGTGTTATTGCCCTTGTCTCTTGTTATAGTGTATGGTCCCACGTATAATAATAGTAACTTTTTAGTAATGCCTTCTATGGAGCTGGGTAATTCTCTGTTTTTTATTAGTACCCTTTCTCCTACATTGTATTTAATAGTCTTTTTCTGGTTCTTAGAGTATTTATTCTTTTGTTGCTCTACCTTTTCGGCTATTCTGTTGTAGAATTTTCTTTTCTCGAATTGATATTCGGTGTTGGTGGGAAATTGAATCATATCAGTTATCTCTTAGGCGGTGGCCGCTCAAACATCATTGTGTATGGTGTGGCTTCAGTGAAGTTGTGGTAAGCTAGGTTTATAAATTCTTCAGTGGATTTTACGTAAATGTGCCACTCTTTTTGTTTATCGTGGCAGTAGGTTCTCAGTATTCGACCCACTTCTCTAAGTACTCTCTCAGCTGGGTTACTGCTGGGGTGATAAACGAATGTTTTGTAAGTTTTAATATCATGTTCCCAGAGTTTGCTTTTCCAATGATTTCCCTTAAATTGGGTCCCGTGGTCGGTTATTATGGCCATAGGTTTCCCTACTTCTGGTATAAACTTGGTTAAGATAATCTCAATAATTTTCTTTGTTGTCGCACGGTTAATGGAGTACAACTTTGTATATTTGGTAAAGTGATCGAACATGATGACTATGAATCTGAATCTGTGTCTTCCTCCACTGCGAGGAAACGGACCACATATATCAAGGAATACCCTTTCTAATTTCTGACTTGATATTATAGGTATCATCATACCCTCCTTTTTCGAATTGTTGCACTTTACCCTTTGGCAAATATTACATTTTTGAATAGTTTTGCTTACCTTTCGATAAATATTTTTTATGTAAACTTGTTCCTCTAAAGCTTTTATCACTTTTATGGCCCCCATATGGCCGTATCTAATGTGGTAGTCTAGTATCAATTGTTCTTCCACTGTAGATGGGATTACTAGTTTCCATTCTTCGATATCAGGATTGTTTTTAATAAATAGCAGGTTATTATGTATTTTATAATATTGTATAATGGTTTCTTCTTCTTTTGACATTATTTCCCGGATACTCATTATTTTTCGATCCACATTTTATCATCTTCTTATTTCCTGGCTTATTTTTTCTAGATCCATTCTGTCTTTGATAATGTTATATACTTTAACCAATTGTTCTTTCTCTCCCTCGAAAGTTTGTTGCTGGATGTTGATACGGGATAATATGTCGGCAGCTATGTGTTTCTTCCCTGGTATGTATTCCCAGTTAATATGATATTCTTGTAGCAACAATATCCATCGGGTTAATCTTCCGTGGCTGAGTTTACACTGCTTGAGGAATGAAATGGATCTATGGTCACTTCTCACGGTTATGTCGTATCCTAGAATGTAAGTCCTGAATTTGTTGCAGGTGAACACAACACTAAGTAGTTCTTTCTCCGTGACGTGATAGTTTCTTTCGCATCCATTTAAAATTCTACTTGCAAAACTTATGACCGTGTTAGGTCGCCCCTTCTCATCTTCCTGGTATAATACAGCACCTGCACTGACGTCACTCGCATCACAATTCATGAAGAATGGCTTTTTGAAGTCTGGATGGTGTAAAATCACGGTGTTTAAAAACTTTTCTTTTATTTGGTTAAATACTTCATCTTTTTCGGACCCCCAAGTCCATTTATCCTTAACTGATAATTGTTTTTACTTCCATATTCCTTAAGGAATGGAAGTATGGTGATGGCAAAAAAAATCGTGTTCGAGATTATTGCAGATTCTGATTCTACTACACTCAAAACATGAAAAAAAGTCGTTTTCCGAAAAGTGTCTGTGTGTGTGTCTGTGTGTCTGTCTGTCTGTCTGTCTGTCTGTCTGTCTGTCTGTCTGTCTGTCTGTCTGTCTGTCTGTAGATTTTTTTCTATGGCAAACGATAACTGCCGCAAATTCAAACAGAATCAAATAATTTTTTGCATACAGCTCTGATTTGCAGAGTACTCGCGACCTATTGTTTTTGGTGAAGATCGGTTGAGGGAAAGGGGTAGTTTACCGGCAACGGTTTTTTTTTAGCAAGGGTAATTTTGTTTGTTTGGCAAACGATAACAGCCGCAAATTCAAACAGAATCAAATAATGTTTCGCATACAGCCCTGACTTCTAGAGTTCTCAAGATCTGCTGATTTTGGTGAAGATCGGTTACGGGAAAGGGGTAGTTTACCTGTAACGTTTTATGTTTTAACAAGGGTATTTCCTATGGCAAACGATAAAAGCCGCAAATTCAAACAGAATCAAAAGATTATTTGCATACAGCCCTAAATTGTAGAGTTCTCAAGACCTGTTGTTTTTGGTGAAGATCGGTTGAGGGAAAGGGGTAGTTTACCAGCAACGTTTTTTTAACAAGGGTATTTTCTATGGCAAACGATAACAGCCGCAAATTCAAACAGAATCAAATAATGTTTTGCATACAGTCCTGATTTGTAGAGTACTCAAGACCTATTGTTTTTGGTGAAGATCGGTTAAGGGGAAGGGGTAGTTTACCTGCAACGTTTGTTTATCAAGCGTATTTTCTATGGCAAACGATAACTGCCACAAATTCAAACAGAATCAAATAATTTTTTGCATACAGCCCTGATTTGTAGAGTACTCACGACCTATTGTTTTTGGTGAAGATCGGTTGAGGGAAAGGGGTAGTTTACCTGCAACGGTTTTTTTTATCAAGGGAAATTTTTTTTTGGCAAACGATAACAGCCGCAAATTCAAACAGAATCAAATAATGTTTCGTATACAGCCCTCAAATGTAGAGTTCTCACGACCTATTGTTTTTGGTGAAGATCGGTTAAGGGAAAGGGGTAGTTTACCTGTAACGTTTTATGTTTTAACAAGGGTATTTCCTATGGCAAACGATTGCGATGAAACTTCGGTGAGTTGTTGTGCGCATGTCCGCGAAGGTTTCTTCCACATCTCCTCCTAAACCACTGTATCGATTTCATCCAAACTTGGCACAAATATTTTACGCAACGGGAGAACCAACATAGGATAGGTGTTTTTTCGATGTGGTCCTTTTGGGGGTTCTTTGGGGTCTTCCACATCGCCTCCTAAACCACTGGACCGATTTCAACCAAACTTGGCACAAATATTTTACGCAAAGGGAGAACCAACATAGGACAGGTGTTTTTTTTCGATACGATCCTTTGGGGGGTCTTCCACGTCTCCACCTAAACCATTGGACCGATTTCAACCAAACTTGGCACAAATATTTTACGCAACGGGAGAACCAACATAGGACAGGTGTTTTTTTTCGATACGATCCTCTGGGGGGTCCTTTGCGGTCTTAAAAAACTATTAGATCTGGTTACTATGGCAACCCAATAGAATAGATTCTGTTCTAAATATATTATCGCATTAAATTGAAGACCACGCGAACGAAGTTGTGGGCAACAGCTATTTATTTTTAAGAAGCCTACTTTAATTAAACTTTATTTTTAATTAAACTAACATTTTCATTACGTACAATGTGAAACTCCGTAGCGAAGCACGGGTATTCTGCTAGTCATGTATAAGAGAAAATATATCGTGCGTGGCAGGCAAGCATATCTCAGTTATGTACTGTTTACGTTTCCATTTTATTATTATCACTACCGCAATAAAAAGGCAGGGAAGACACACACACACACACACACACACACAATTCGTGTTATTTCTGGCCTCATTCATGTTTATTTTCTTACATTTGCACGGTTTTTAAATGGAAAGTGCTGAACCCATACCAACATAACGCATGCAAGCCGAAAAAGTGTCCAGCGTGGATAGCGATTTGCTTCCTGTGGATCGCTGGGCAGTGTAACTGCACGTGTTTACAGAGGAACGATTCATAGACAGATTTTTCGTCTTTAGGGAATGAACCCTCTGCAAGATGCTGAGGGTCCATGAGTGACTTCGGAGCGCTCCTTCTTTTCCGCGTGTTTGTTCTGTGAAACGTACACTGTAGATTCGCAGATTTATTCTAAGCAACGCTCAATAGGAAATGTTGAAAATTTTTGTCCACGGTGAACCCTCATACACACTAAACCTGCTCTGATGTTTTAATTACGGACATCATAATATTAAAACTTTGGAAACTTGAGCACTACTTAATGGAGATCAATCATTAACTTATACAAGCCATTAATTTTATGCATATTTTTTATATATATGTGTACAACGTTATCGGCAACAAAGAAGTAGTTTTTGTTAAAATTCCTTCCCGGGATATTTGGCCGTAGTCCAATGTTTTCTACAAAACCAGACGTTTCGGCAATGCCATTGACTTCCATCATCAGTGAAAATCGAGTGCGATAACGTGAGGTGGTAAATGTTAGTGACCACAGTACTGTGGTTAAGGCTGAAGCAGTAAGTAGAAAGAAGTAGTTTCTATGGTAATATTCCATTTCGAAAATGATTTTAAAAATAAATCTTAGAATATGGAAGTCATGTATGGTTCTCCATACCGATATTTTGAATTGTGCTGTTAACTGGGAATAATTATCTTGAAATTTACGATAATAATTGCAGATTCCCAGGAAAGACTGAAGCTGTTTTTTGTTTTTTGGTGTGGGGAATCGTTGTATCGCTTCAACTTTTTCTGATGAAGGAGAGATGCCTTCCTCTGCTAGATTAAATCCTAAAAATTGTACCTTGCGGGCTATAAACTTTGACTTGTCCAGCTTAAGGGTTATGTGATTATCTGATAACTTTTTTAGTACGGTCTCCACTCTAGCACAGTGTTCTTGCCAATTTGATGACGTTATCAGCAGGTCATCTACATACACGGTGGTAAAATTCAGTACATCTTGTCCCAGTATTTGGTCAATACATTTAACAAATACTGCGACCGAATTTATCAGTCCAAATGGCAATCTTTTGAACTGATAGTTCCTCCCATCGAACAGAAAAGCTAAGTATTTTCTACTGTTTGGATGTAGCTCCACCTGCCAATATTCACATACTGTGTCCCACGCGCTGATGTATTTTATACCGTGGAACTTCTTAAGAATTTCTTCGATTTCACCCGGGGATGTTCTATCGTTCACTACCATTTTATTGATCTCTCTTGCATCGAGGAAGATTCTCACCTTTCCGTCCTTTTCCGGTATCGCCACTATTGGACTTGTATAAGGTGATTGACTTAATTCGATTATATCGTCTTCCATCATTTGATTGATTTCTGCCCTCACTGCATTTCTTTGTGAGTATGCGATGGGATAAGATTTTTTCTTGAAGTCAACGGGTTCTTTAAATCGGATCCGGCATTGATAGTCCTTTACCTTGCCTGGGACGTCGGAAAAAATGTGTTTATACCTGTTGTATATTCTTATGAGTTCCTCTGCCTGTTGTACACTAATATGTGGGTCTTGTTCTTCTCGTTGGAAGTTTCTGATCTCCTCCAGCTTGCTTGACCATCATTCTTCATCCTTCCAATCTTTCAATATTCTTCCGGGTGATTGTTGGCAATAATTGTTTTGGATCATGGTGCAGCTGTGTGTTATTAATGGTAAGTTGCAACCGTTCACTAGATCGGCTGACCATATCCCTTGTTCTGTGGTTAGTGATACTTCTCCTATCCTCAGGTTAATTATGGCAGAGTATTGTCTGAGTACATCACACCCAATAAGTATTGAAAAAGGTAGGCCGCTGGCAATAAGAAATGGCATAGTTACTATTATACCTTTGCTATTAAGTTCCAAGGATACTTGTTTCCTGACGGTCTTATTTTGTCGGCCGGTAGCACCAATGATAGTTACATTGTTTATGGGCAGGGTTGATATGGGTATACTACTTCCCTGCTGTAGTCTACTTAATTCTACTTGGTCGATCAGAGAGATATTAGATCCTGTATCGATCATTATGATTGATAGGATTCCATTTATTCCGGCACTTACATATACTATTTCGCTATTTCTGATAGGCATCATGTTATCATTTTCTTCTATTAAGTCGTCCCTTATATTTTTTAAATAGTTAGTACATATTATTGTGATCTTCTTGTCTGTTGTCGTCTTATATTCCCCAAGAGATTGGTCCAGTGATGGGCTGTTCACAGTTCTCACCGACCTTATTCGTTTAAATGAGGGCTGGCCTCATTGTTTCTGACTTCATTTGTGTTTATTTGTTGGCTCGCTGATGGTTCCTGTTGGTGGTTTGTGTTATCACCTGCGACAGTACAAATAAGTGATGTACTGAGCATGAAATATAAAAATTTAAATTTACTTAATAAACTGTAAATAATTAATAATATATTAGAAATAAGCATGTTATGGATTGCAAGCTTGACTCAGACAAAGTATGAACAGGTGTTTCGACCTGAATCAACGTGCACACACACACAAATGTAACTGAAAGTGTGTACACCAGTATTTTGCTAGTGTGTGTGAACGCGGGTCTCTGCAGGCAAGTTTGCCACCCCAGTATGAATAATTGCACAATGACTGTTTGTCCGTAATTATTCATAAACTAGAATTAAGAATTAAAATCCAAAAGCACCATAAAATGTAAATAAATTTAATAAATACTGTGTGCGAAAACCACGCGAAAGTGACACGCCGTACAAGTGCAATAGTGAAATAACTGTGTACAAATCAAAAGGGTTAAGTTGCAATGTCCAAAATTACAATGAACATGTGTTGTAAAATTAGTTATAAGATAAGTATAAAAAAATACTTACAGGACTCTGCAATTCGCAGAAATATAAAAAATAGTGAATTTGACAAAGAGTGGGGGAACTGACGCCAAAGACAGTTTCTAACATGTCGATTTTGTATCACTGAAGGGTGTCGACCAAGACATGGGTATAAATAGGACACGCAAGCTTCAGTGGTTCTCTTTCTTGAATCATCCACGATGCAGCGGGAGCTTATGCCCGTCAGCACGGCATATTTATTAATATTTTTATAAACAGTTTAAATTGCCAGTTATGTACAAATACGTAACCAAGCTATAAGACAAACATTGTAATTAATAACAGCACTACTGAAGAAGTTCCATAGCGATACGACGCTGGACAAGAGAAGAAGTTCTATAGCGATACGACGCTGGACAAGAGAAGAAGTTCCATAGCGATACGACGCTGGACAAGAGAAGCAGTTCCATAGTGATACGACGCTGGACAAGAGGAGAGGACGAGAGAGTGAGAGACAGCCGACGCTGGACAAGAGGAGAAGAGAGACAGCCGACGCTGGAGGCGTGACGAAGATGAACACCGATGGAACAAAAATGATCGAGTATGATTGACGACAATAAGGTGATAGACAACTTATTCATATCTTAATCATACACAGTATACAAAGACAGTTAAAGACATTAATATTTTATTTAAAAATAAGAGTAATATTTCTTGTATAGTAGAGTTAAAAATCATAGATGTTTTAGAAATACGATTAACGTAACAAGAGCTCAAATTAATATGATATAAAATGATTACAAAGAATATAAATAAAAACAATTAGTATTTGAGAAAACAGTACTGAGAAGTAATAACTATTAATCTTTTGAGTACGTACCATATATAGAAAAAAGATTTAAAAATTGATTTTGAAACATATTAATAGACTGAGTAGTCTAAAAATGAGATTTTTCTTTTATATACTATTTAGTAGCATAGAATGTTTAGTTAGTAAGGATGTATATATCTTAAGCCTTACGGCATTATAACAAATAATAACTAATGTTTTTTAAATCGAAGTCAGTGCCATGTGCACATATTTTTTTTTATAGTATCAAATAAATTTTAATTACTGTTTCAAGTTCCGTAGAGTTCTTATTGCAGATACACCTGACCCCCTATTTAAATGTTATATGTTTAAAGAATTTGTCAATCTTGAACGTGAGACCGTTCACACCTATTTATGTATATGTAACGTTGTTTAAATTTGGTGCTCCAAGATCGAAGGACTCCACAAATTTAAATTAAATTAAATTTGCCAAATTGTCACGTTATATAAATTTGTCGCCCTGGACGTGAGGCATGAGATGCCTAAATTTACGTACAAAAATTTGTACACATACCATATAATATTATGCAACTTTTGCAATGTTGTAACGTTGCATATAAATTGGCTCCCAAAGAACGTGGGGCTATACAAATTAAAATACATTTAAATTTGTTTAAATTCATAAATATATGTAATGTTGCACACCATCATTCCCGACGTTTTCCTCGAAGGTGTGGACTCTTGTGTTTGGTACCTGATTATAGTACGTTCGTCGGTTATTTGCCTGAGAATAGTTTCTTACTGGACTACGCCGTGCTTGACACCTCACATAATTCACTTGCGTTCGTTATCCTCGGTTGTTGTTGTTGTTACCGTTTCCTGGACGATAATAATTGTTAGGACCGTTCCGTTGGTGATTCCCTCTGTAATCGTTTCTGAAATTACCGTTGTTGTTATTGTTTGGGTGATAGTTCCTGGGCGCATTATTCCCACGTTGATTTCCTTGATAGTTATTGGTGTTGTTCGGTGGTGGCTTATTATCACCCTGTTGGTTTGGTGGGGATGGCCCTTCATTTGGTCTACTTTTTCGGAAACTCGTGAATCTGTTCTTACGGTACTGCCATTCGTGTTCATGGCTCTCCAATAAACTAGCCATGTCCTGAATTGTCTTGACTTGACTGTACATACGGGCTTTCTAGATCGCATCATCATAGTGGTAAGATAATTGTATGACTAAACACTCTTCCGGAATGCGTGGTTCCAAATTCCTGGCCATTCAGATTTTCCCCACAAAGTATGATGTTAGGGATTGTCCGTTTTGGTTTTCATACATTCCGTTACTTAAATTGTTACGGACCATGTTCTGGGTTGACTCTGACCAATATTTCGCTTTGAATTGGGTTTTGAATTCTTGGATGCTCTGGATGTCTGGTCTTGTGACGGTCCACCAGTTGTCGTATGTTTCCTTAAACATGTCGTCTAGCATTCCCCTCACAGCTGTCCATCGGGTTTCGCGACTCTTTATTATCAATTCTTCCACCCTTTTCAAAAACTCCATCGGATTGCGCTTATAGTTGCGGAAATTTATTGTATCTCGATTGTCATTGATAAATATTTGGTTATGGTTACATGACCGGTCACGCCAGGCGTCCACTTTTTCCTGTAATAATTCTTCTCGTCTATGCATCTCTTCAACTCTTTGTTTATTTTTGTCTACTTTAATGTCGATCTTATTTAAATTGCTGTACACTCCTTCCATTCTTTCTCCCAGGTCTGTTCGTACAACTGCTGTCTCCTTCTGGTTCTCTTCCCGGACTTGATGCATGTCCTGGTTCACTTGTTCCCACCTTTTGGTCGTTTCTTCGTGACATTCCTCAATTCTCCTTTTGGTTTCTCCTTCGAGGTTGTTTATTTTATTGATTACCTCCTCACGGACTTCTAAAACAGTTTCGTTGGCTTTCTCCAGTCTCTCCAACGTCTCCTCTAATTTCTCATTTGTTGCAGTGATCTGTTGCATGGTTTCTTCTCGATACTCCCTTAATTGTTGGATCACCTGCTGTTTCATCCCTTCCTTGGTAATTTCATTGATTTCCTTCAGCTGTTGTTGGAGGGTTTCGTTATTTCTGTTAGTGGTTTGTCTCAATTCTTCCTTTTGCTTCTGAAAATTGTCGTTCGTTTCTTCTTTCATGCTGTCGAACTTCTCCTCCTGTTTCTTAAAATTTTGATTGGTTTCCTTCATCATATTATTCATCATTTCCATTAATTTCAGTATGTTCGGGTCTCCTCTAACTTCTCCCTTGTCGCCCGCCTGTAATTCCATTTCTTCGTCTTGGGTTGGTTCTGTTGTGTTTATTGTTGTCTCCTCTTCTTCAGTCGGTGTTCCTTCCTCTTTTTCCCCTCCATTTTCTTCCATTTCCCTTTCCTTCGCCAATTTTTTCGACAATCCTCTGGTGCGCATATTGTAACTTTTCGCAATCGCCGCTAGAATTTCGTATCTCCCTCTCTTCTAGCCCCACGTTGGGCGCCAATTTGTTACTTATCTCGTTGTGGTGTGTAGCTGCCGTGTTATAATGCCACACGTTGGATGCGTCAATTTGTTATGTGTCGTAACGTCCGTCTAATCTTAAACGTGTATGAGTGTAATGGGTGTAACGTGTCTTCTCTATACGTCGTCGCTTTTGAACGTAACTTACGCAGATTTCGTCCGTTGCGAACGTACGAATAACCAGGTCTCGATGTTCTTACCTGTTGTTCACTAGCGGTGTGAAAATCCAGGGTGGCGCCAAATTGTTTTATTAAAACAATTTAAAAAATTTTAAGTTTGTATGACAAGCGCAGCTCAGCGGTGTGAAGAATTCAATTTGTTCCCGCCTCGCCTTGGCCGTCTGGATTGGGCCAGTAGTTAGTTGCGTTGGCTGTGCGATCGCTCGTCGTCAATACCTATTTGCTAAAATGTATACAAAATTTTATCCACCTCCTAATGAAATTATAACACATTGGTTACACTCAGTACTGATTTATTTTCGGTTAACGATTAATTATTCACTTAATACAAATTATGTTTTCTTTGGTAATACATTTGCACCGGTAGATTATATGAGAAACATATCTGGGGTTAAACAAATCGATCTTTGAACTTAACAACAGGTATTCAGTAATGGCGTCTGTTGGAATTGTACACAAAATTATTATTGTTCGATCGTCTCGGGTTCTTGAGATTGCGTTAAAAGGATTATTAATGATTACAACAATAAAAATACACACCCTTACATCAGTTAAACTTCAATAATATACTGTGTAGTTATAAATTGTTATTTGGAGTGTAGTAAAAGTGTTACAAAATATCGCTAACTAATGACAGGTTAACTTTGCCAGTTGATAAATTTTCAGTGTTTTATTTTTTTAATTTAATCTTTGAAAGTTATTATGTGCAGTTTAGTGAAAGTTCAGCTTTCAGTGAGAAATAATTAACGTGAGTTTATTCGGAAATTTGGGTAATTTAATAGATACTTAACACTTCAGTAGACTGGATGAACTCAGTTGATCTGGTAATAATGAATTAGGCTGCAATCATTTTTAATTTTCGATTGTTCGGGGCTTCGGGTATCTTTTTCAAGTTAATCGGCAATATATTATTTTCTTTTTTCTTTAATTCGGCTTCAACATCAGTTAAATGGTTTCAGCCATCGTCTGCTTCCTTGGTGTTCACTTGTTAGTAATTTCGTTTGACATTTTGATGTTTTAATTAACAATTTTGATCGTTCAAGAAGTGGCGTCTATTCAACAAGAGCGTCATATTTCGAGTAAAGAAATCTAACGGTAAATTAGTAACCAAACGACTGTTGTCATAGTAACCAATCAATCCTGAATGGTTAATTCTGAATTATGACTATTGTTATAAAATTTGAATTTTTATTCAAAATAGCTGTATATCTTCTTATTGATTAAGTTCTTCTGTCCTCTTCCCTACATATTAAATATTATCACCACTGTTATTATTTCCTTTCAAAGATTAATTTGGTACCACATAATGTATGATTTTGTGAAATATCAATGTTTGTACATTTATGTTAATATTTGGTATTTACATTTCTCCTTTAAATTAAGTTCTTATTCTAATATTTTTCCTTTAAACAGATTTACAAATTATTCTCGGCTATTTACTCGCCTTGAATTTATTAATTTCCTGGTTGTTTTTATACAATTTGCAATTATTTGTTATTGACAGTTATACATTTCCTAGGCCTAAGTAGCCATTGATTATTTTTATTTAATATAATCTAATTACATTTCATTTTATTACAACGTGTTTTGTTCTGTTGTTATAATTGACTCGTTTAGTGGTTGTTGTGTCTTGAACTTGTTAGTGTTCTGATTATGTGTCAAGATTACTTTCTATATCTTAATACCTAAAATATAACAATTAGGCCTATGGACTGTAAGCTTCCTTCAGCCATATCCTATGCATAATGAACAATTCTTTACAAGTTATTAGTTAATGTTTGTTTAACATACATTTCATTATTTTACTATTATTTTGAGTGAGAAACATCATCACTCCCTTCACACTTACTTAATTTATTTTCCCTTATAACATAGGGTGTTTATTAATTACATTCTTAATTCCTTAATTCTTTACTAATCCCTTTCTCCATTCCATGTTAACACAAACTGTTCATCTTACATGGGCTTTCTCCCCTGAATAACATCTTATCCTTTATCTATCTCTACTCTAACTACTATTTCTAATTACCCTTAACTATATAATTTTTATGAGCTCACTCTTAAATCAGTTATTGTTTCATCATTGATTTATCAAGTGTTTTCTTATCTATTACTATCTTTTTAATCATACTATCATTTACAATATCTTTTTTCACCTATCACTTTCACCTTTAATTTATTGGTGTTTAACACTGATACACTCATTATTTTGGGGTATTTACACCTTCAATATTATCACTTGTTAAACTTTTTATTCTAAGCGTTTAATGGTGGGTAATCCCTATTATTATTTTTCTTTGTTACTTAGTTACTTTCATTATATTTCTCACTATCTTTACAAATTTTATTTATATCTAATAAGTTCATGTCTTTTTATAGATTTTTTACTTACATATACTACTAATTCGTGGGTTAGTGTATTTTTATTTAACGGTGTTTTATTTATTATGAATTACATTTGTCACTTAGACAATACTAATATTTTTCTTTTTTATATTAGTTATTCATTGGTTTCGTTTCCTTTGTGATATTTAATGGTATCATCTCCCCCTTCCCTATTCTACACCATTTGTCTGTGTTTTATCACCTTGGTTCACTTTATTTTCTTTACAGTTGGTTTGTTCCATTTTTAATTTCATTTTTCTTCTCCTTCACTTCCATCTTGTTTCACTTTATTTTGGTTATTATCTGGCCAATCTCTGGGGTTGGGTCAATGTCATTTGTTTGTCAGTCTAGTTTGTATTTTTGATTTAATAGTCACCTTTGGTTTACTATTCTTCCTCCTTCACTCTTAATTACATTTACTAGTTTTATTCTCTTTATTATTTATTAATTAAAATATATTATTTCTTAGCATTTCTTACATACTCATAGATATCAAATATGATCTGAATTTGCCGATGTTATAAAATGCCCTTCCAACAAAATTGATCATTTTGTGAAACGTGATTCTAAGTTTGATGAAATTATCAATTGTATTGTATCATTTTTTTCCCAACTTCTCCTGCTTCTTGTCCATTTTTTCTTTTGTTCAATTCTGTATTTTCTACTTCCATTCTTCTGAGTCTTTTCATAATTATTTTCTCTTATTACGAACTGGCTTATTGATTTTTTTATTATAAATTATTCCCTATAAATCTTATTTTCCCTAACTATCCCTACTTTGTAGCTGAAATCGATTCGGATGGGCTCTATTGGCTTACCTAACTCCGTCGTTCAAAACTACTCTTATTCTGAGATCAGGGGAACATCATCCCTGCTCAGTAAAATGATTGCGGGACTTATTCAACAGTCAATCTCAATTAATGAATCTTCAATACAGTCATCTCGTGACTCATAATAATAAGAATAATAATAATCATAATATTTGTTGGGAATCTTTTACTTTTGTATTTCATTATTGCTCAGTTCGAGTCATATATTTTTTCATCTTTCTTTATAGATACTACTTGATAATACTTGAAGCGTTGCTTTTCATTGATACAATTCACATTTTTATTCATTTTTAATTACTCTTTGTTTCATCTCATTTCATATTATAACTCTTAGAATGTTTTATATATATATATATATAAATAAAAATACACGCAATTTGCAAGCGCGAAATGATGAGTAACAAATACAGAGTATTTTCAGATAGAAAAGGCCACCCATTGATAGCCACTACAAATTAACTTTCTTGTTTTTAAATAAGAACTTATCTCTTCGGTTGTATCTTTACGATGTAGGCTGATTTTCTTTCAAAATTGTCTCTAGCAAAGTGTAAAATGTTTGTTTCTCATTACGATAAGATTTATAAACAATAGCTAGATTACGTTATTTTTAGGCCAACAGTTAATACAATATAGTTCAGTTTCCCAATCCTTTTACATATTCGCAAAGTAGATAGAAGTTGGCAACGTCATGTCCTCTATGCGTTCTATTTTACACTTCTCAATGTAATTGTCAAAGTTTACATTGAAAGCTAAGAACATGAAATTGAAACTGACAGGGATATGGATGTTGTGAGACGTGATATAACTTATAAAACTGTTTTATGCAGGCTACTTTTGTTGACTTCTGATAAAAATGTTATCATAACATAACAAAGCTGTTGGAGCCAATGTTATATTCTGTGTGTCAAGAGTTGAGAGAGATCTGTACAAATAAACATTATTATGATTGGAATATGGTAATGGGAGTTAAGTGTAGCAGGAACCATACGAAAAGGAAATACTTATTGCCTCTTGTGAAAACAACAACTTAATAATTATTATTGCATTAATTAATGAAAAATTATTTATATTTTTTGTGTGATTCATTCATTGTCATTATCATCATCTAAAGGCCATGCCTTGTCGAGTTTGTCATGTATTTCTCTCCAATATTGTTTTCTTTAAATTGCAGATAGGAAGTTCATCTCCTTTCCCATTTCTTTTAAGAACGCTGCTCTGGGTCGTCCTCTTTGCTTCTCTCCGAACACCAACGAAACCACTTTTATATTGGGAAAGGATTTTCTTTGACACAATAATGAAATACTAAAGTTAGAAATGTTGGAAATTAATTAAGTCAGTTGTACTATTGCATTTATAATTAACCTCAGTTATTTTTTCCTGCAAGTATAAGTTGATCAGAGTAGTGTATAGTATATGTTTTTGTATGTTTCTATGTTTCTGTATAGTTCTATTATCAGTTCTTTTAATTGCAAGTTACTAAAGCGATTTTAATTCTAAATATTCTACTACACTGTTGTTTCATATTTTTCCTTCAGTTTTCGAATGAGACGTCTGCCTTGTAGATTTTGATTCAACTGGGTAATCCATTTCCTGTTATGCCTATATTTGCCTATTGCGTCTTCTGCTGCTATATTTCTTCATAGTATGATCGATAAATATTCAAGTATATTAGTTTCACCTTGCGGTTGTTGTATGCTATCGCATTATTTACTGTATCCGTTATTTATTGACTTAAAATCATTCTCTATTATCTTTTGTTTCCAATGTTTACACACAACATAAGCTAGACAAGTATACGGTAGTGCTAATGAACGGATCGACAAACCTATGTACTGCTTAACGAAGCTGATCTCTAAGAGAATTACCGTTTGTATAAAGGACTATTAATTTACAACTGAACTGAATAGATTACAGGACTAAAGCATTCAGTCAAAACACGAATCAGTTTGCAGAATTGAATAATTATCTTTGTATGCATGTATTCAGTAGCGTATAGTACGTTTCTGTTTCGATGGTAAGCTCAGTTCTCTTTAAGAATTTCTCTGTTTGCTAACCGAATTAGTGGTATATATTTTGTCGTTAATACCTATGATTTAAAGTAGAATTAAAGCCTCTTTGCTTGAAATATAAAAACATGAAATCCTTGAAAAGAGTCTTTACTTCCAAATTCTGAATACACTTTTGTATGATGGATTTCAATCCATGTAGGTGTTACTGCAAACTTCTACTTAGTTAATCCTTAATACAGATTTTGGTAACGATTTTGTACCATCGTTGGATTTCACACTTAGACTATATTCATACACATTTTCTTAAAAGTGTATTCTCTCGTGTCTTTGTCTACATTTTCTTTCAAAAACAATAAGACTTGCCTCTTTTCCAATGATTTATGTTACGTTATTTTGGTACTTTTATAGGTCACTTTCGCCATTTATTTTCATTATGTTTGATCGTATCATATTACTGTTTTCTAAGTATTTATATAATAACAATTTCTTTGACTTTTCCTTGATTTCTTGTAGTGTAATTTCCTACATAATGCATACGAAATATTCTACATTATCTCAGACAACTTCAATCTCTGCATTTCTATCTTTACGATGAACGTCTTTACTGAAAACGTCGTCAGTTACATTCCAGACTAAAGGATGAAGAACGGTTTTTGGACAGATGCTAGTTGTAGAGAAGCCTCAAGTGAATATCTATTTCGGAAGATCCAATTTTGGCCAATCGTCCTGCTATTGCATTTATGCTACGTTAGTTGCTTAGTCTATTGATTCCACGGTGAAACTTGTTGTCATGCGTCTTTTCTTCTACACATATTTATTTCGTTTTATTCAAATTATTTTAATACGTTACATAATGTATACATTATGTAGCCTTTTCGGTATAATCATGCATCGTACTAGTCATTAGCAATGATAATCTAATTATCTGATGGAAAGGGAGTATACACGCATTAAACTAAATTTCAAATCCTGAGCGTTCTTGATTCATTCATAAAGAGCTCCATAAATATAATTTTTGTTTATTCCAATCCATAGTTTAGTTTTATTCTCACAAGCTCCTTCTATTGAATTGCAAGTATTTAAAAAAATATTTTCTTGCTTTCCCGTTTCAATGAATATCTCGGTTGTAAAACTTCTTAAAACAATCATCGAACGGTATTTCCTTATACTAAATTAAAATTACCACTGCCCTGTAATAGTTATTTCCTGTAGAAACAATAACATTTCGTTTTTAGTTTTTAAAAGGAAATTTGTATGGTCGGTTTAATAAATGCTCGACTTTGTGCTCTCTACCGGGAGTCGTCTTTCCCAGTTGTATTTTGCTTGTAAATAACCAAATCGAAATTTCTGAAATTTATTGTACTTTAAACAACACTTTATGTCCCTGATGAAAACACTGAACTGTTACGAAGCATTGTAATATTTATAAAGATAACTTGCTACTGACTCTTTCCATTTTTCTCCATAGCAAACAGTAACTTAACAAATAGAAATAAGATACAACATTGAAATTTTCTACAGAACAACTTTATTGAAATTTGCTACAAAACCAGTTTATAGAAATTTTCTACAACAGTTCGGTGTCGCGTTTATATTTACAAACATTGTCTGTACTAAATACGTTAAAAAATCCACGATTCTGTTTATAACGTTCTCTACCCTTTAATTAAAAAAGAATACTCTGAGGCAACACATATTCAGTCAAGAACTATTCATGTTCGTTTTTCTAACTGTCCTGGTAACGTTATTTACATTGTAGTTTATCAAACTGATGGAAAACCTATTCTATAAGTGTACGAAAAGTCATACAAAATGTCGTGGTCGTCTACATGTGACAAATACGTTCCTTCACTTTTTGAAAATCTTGATTTAAATTTTCTAAGATAAGAAAGTCTTAATCAAATCACTAGAAATTGACTAAATGTATATTTTAATTTGTTATTCAAGCAACGTTTAGATATTGGACTTTCTGAATTATCCCAATATTTTTTAGTATTCGTTACTGGCGTTACCCGCCTGGATGTTCCATGCCATACTTTACCTTCTTTCGACGTCTTCAGCACCTACTTTTGTAATCCCATATGTTAACAGCAGAAAAACAAGTTCATTAAATTTACTAATTTTTGAAAAGTGGTGATATTTCATTGTTTTCAAATAATGATTATCATTTAAATATTGATCAAAATATTGTATTCTTTACGCTAGATCTGGTGACATACTATTTCTTCTGGTTTCTACAATTTGCTATAATTCTTATTCTAACATGTTTATTCTTGCCATGCTGCAATAATTCTTTATTCCTCTGGTTATGTGGCTTTCTCCGTATTTTAGTAGTAACCTCCGCCCAGTATTTATTGATTATGTGTCCCAATCTAGTAACGTACATTTCAGAATGTTTTCACCGCCTCATTTAAGACCACTATTGTGCCGTGAGTATTAAAATAGAATCCTCATGTCGTTTGTTAATAGTTTTAATTGCGTCTGTATTACGTGCGGACGATCTTTTGTCGTCTGCGTGGGTCTCCGACGTTCGAATATGCATCGCCGCGCGTTCTGTTGCTCAAAAGTTGAAACTCCGGATCAGCTGTTTGTTGTTCGACGATAGCCGTCGCTGGTCCGAGATTTGGTCAGTCACATTTCTGATTCCGGCATACAAGTTTGGAAGCTCCGGCGGCGGAAATACCCTCTGTTTTCTCATTTTTAATTCCCACTATGGGCGAGTAGACTTTAAAGAGCCTCTGGGTTCCCGATCCAGTCAAGGGTTTGAGGGCTATACGATGGTGATATCTCCAGATTTCACCATCGGCCGAGCGATGCTGTCTGGCTCCCCGTTTTTGCCGTCGGAAACTCACAATGGGACCCGAATTTATTCCCTGGAGAAGTCTCAACTCCGGGACGAGCAGCCAGTTGAACGTCTGTAGCAGTAAAAATCGTCTACCCTCCTCATCATGTGGTAACAACTGAACATCAGGTGAAAATTTTCACTTTTATTCAAGCTCGACCTTTGCGACATACTTTTACTGTGAACACAACTAATATCATAAAAGTAAAATTACATTTCCGTTTGTACTGAACTTGCAGTTAGTGCATTGAACGATCAGAACCGAACATGCCCGTTTATGATGTGCACGGTTATAGCTGAGTGCGATTAAAATGTATCTATTAATAAGTTCAATAATTGTATTGCGGGGCTAGCAGGCATCTGCAGACCATTGTTCTTTTCATCTGTACCTTTTCTAGTTAATTCTTTTATATCCAGCTGAACTAACGTGTCGTGTGCTTTCATGATTTACCATGCCAGGGTTTCCTGTGCAATAGTCTAAACAGTTTGTCCTTTACCTTTTAAATTGCCTTACCCTTTTCGGTTGCGAATTTTACTGAACTTCCGTATTTTTCTTTTTGTTATAATTAATTCTGGAATTCTCTGTTTGTTTCATTTCGCGGGTTCACGTTAATACAAGAGGTGCATGCAGAAGCATGCGGTATGCTGTCAGTCATATTTAAATCTGAGCGTAATTACTATAGTAAATTCCGGTATTATACCCTAGCCTTTAATTTTATGATTTTGTCTTTTATATACTTTATTTATTAATATTTCTGAATTCCTGTTTACAATCGGGCTGTTTATGCTTGCAACCTTGTCAGTCCTGGGTTGTCACTGCTCTAGTGTTATATGAATTTAACTTGCGTATGTATCATTTATTAGTTATGAAAAGGCACACAAAATTTACACGTATTAATGACTGTCATGCTGTTTGTTGAGTTATTGAATTAAGTGTTAATTATCTGTAAAGCATAGACAGATTTAAATGGTAATGATTAATTATTGCTGAGAGAATACTGATGTGTTTTAAATGAACCTTACTTAATAAATAGCATAGCCCCATTCGTGGGAAGTATATGGAATATGTAACTATTGTTGATAGGTCACTTTTGAGACTTGTTAAGAAAACATTGTTAAGAAATCACTTGTAGTATTTAATATGAATTTTACTGTTAATTGTTGTTGCTATGTTGTTTAATTGACCATTGATGTTTTATTTCTGGAAGGCTTTAGATATGTTAATGTTATTGTAGAGTGACCCTAGAAGATATTGTTATTGAATATATATATATATATATATATATATATATATAATATGTAGAAATGCTGTTCATACGTAAGATCAAACACAAAAATAAAATGCTGTTATGTTAAATGGAGTTTCATTGCAAGTCCTGTCACTCTGAGCTCAGTGCGTTTTATGCTTCCGTCTAGGCCACGTGCCTAGTCTTAAAATTTACTGGACGCCCCTAAAAAAAAAAAACTTAGAATTAAAAAAAAATTTTTTTCAAAAACTGGGAGAATAAGGCGTCCCACTATCATGTAATATCAAAACATCTCTATATATCGTTCGATTATTTTATTTCTATCCATATCTTTTCTATTCAACTCTATTTGTCTGAATATATTGCGTTATATTAAATTAAAGATTTTAAGCAATCCAACATCCGTTAGTGTTCTTCAGCTTCCATTATTGTAATTACCTTTTTATATTCAGTTAGCTTTTACTAACTGTAGAATTACTGTATTAACTCTTATTATTTTGTATTACTAATAATATTTTTTTATTGACTTTTTTATCAGGGTTTAATATTTTACATTTCCTATGTTTGTTGATTTTTATTTTTTTAAGTTTATGAGGTGTAAGTAAATAGGATTCTAATTTCTTTGATTTTCTGTTAGGAGTATTGTGGTCAGAAATTAGTAGCAGGCACTAAACCATCTTAATTTACATTTTTCTTTGCACTTTTATGCATCAGGTATTGTTGTTAAAATATTTGTTAGTAATTTGCCAATAATTTATCATTTGTGTTAAGCAGACTCAATAAATGATAGGGTTCATAATCACTTTTGTCACTTTCTTTAAAGAATAGAGGCATAATTGTCTCATTGTAGTTAAGTACATTCTTGGTAAGCATTCTCGCTGAACCACAGTCTAAGAGTGCGTTAGCGATTAAAAATTTTGACTATATTAAACCTCTTAGTTACGGATATTTTCAGTACTGAATTCAGTAGGTAAACGTTTCAGGCCAGCTATCTTCATCACTGCTGGTATTGCCATTACGTCAAACGGGACAGACAGCTGACATTTGATACAATTTTCGATACGTCTCTACATCCTCGAAAAGAACATTATTTACGCTAACTAGTGTACGTTTCTGTGATACATGCCTACATGTCAGTTACTGAAAAAGTATCTTCAGTTGGGAGGAAACAGGTTATTTGATTCTTTGGTTCCCTCATGTGGATGTTTTATGTTATAAAGATATGATTTAGCAATAACAGTAATTGATTAATAATAATTGCTTCTAATAAATTGATAGAGACGAAATTTAATACGATTATTAGAGTACGAAATCTGTGAGGTAAAATGGCAAGAATGCTAATAAACAGCAAGCTGTTGAACACATAGTTCGTATATGTAACGTATTATGTCAACTGCACATTTGTACATTTGGAAATATCCCAACAAGTGAAAGCTCGAAGGGCTACTCGTCAATAATGCAAAATAAGTAATAAGTAAAATTAAGTATTCTGAGCTGTAAGAAAATCAAATAACAGTCATCTAAACAAAGTAGTTTGACGTAAGGGAAACAATTTCGTAATCTGAAGACTACATTTTCTATTGTTTTTAAGAATTCCTAAATTTACGAAAATATTCTTTGCATAGGTCGGATTCTATTTGAGTTCTAAGCACCATATCATTTAACAGGCTCTTGCCCTTTTCAAGGCGAAGAAATTTCAACATATTATTTCCTGCTAATTTTTCTTCGCTGCTTACACATTTGGTTCCGGCATACATCTGCTAGATAATGTACTATCATGTACACCATGGTTGCATGAAGAGAGATACTACAACGAGATTTCGGATTACGAGTATACAGGTATATTCTCTTTCTTTCTTTCTTTGTGTAATGCAGGATGAATGTTGCCATATTGCAATAACTATAGATGGAAAATATAATCGTACACATTATTCAGGAATGTTCAACCCGGTCACATATCTCATTCATGTCCTAGCCTTCAGTAGGTATATCACATGTGGAAGAGTTCGAAACGGAAAAGTAGCAACTAATATTGTGTACAATTTGAAGGAGAATAGTCATCAGTTTTAATGTGAAACTTACGAAGAGAATACAAACGATAATCAGTAAAATATTATAGAATATATTTTACCTGCTGATAATCACAGATAAATATGTTGAGCGAAATAATATATTTATATCCCAATTTGGGGACAACCACGAACCAACGGCATAGTCGTACTGTTTCAGAAAGTATTGTTTAAAACTTTAAGAATTGAGCTTTAAAAATAATGAAAACGCTACTCGATAAGCACCCAACTCACATACAGTTATTTACATTAAAATACGTTATTTAATAATTGATTTTAAACACTTGACAGATTTATCTCGTTTAAAAATCAAAGTTAAAAATAGAACAGATGACAGGAAATATAAATGCCTTTCATTCATATCTTCTTATTGTATTAAAGAGACACTCATTTTCTGTGTAAACAGTTAATAGTCTCTAAAATTTCAAGTTTCTCTACTGTTGGTTAATAACCCGTTTGGGTAATACACATCCTGTTACTTGAAAACAAAAACTGACTCCTTTAAGTTTAGTGATATGCGGGTTGATTGCTGGCGGATAAAGAACTGGTTCTTTTGTGGCCGAGTAATGGGAGAGATCCATCCCGAATATTAATTAAATATCTTACCTTGTTTGTGTAGGTGGTTGAACACAGTTATTTTACTGTTTAAAGTGATAAGTCTGCTTTGATTTCTTCATAATAGGTTATTTCACTATGAACTCTTTATGCACACAGTTCTCCGTGTAGGGCTGAACATTTACCTAGCCCTCAGCGGAAAAAATAACGCTAATAGTGATAACACTGTGTAACGAATTCTCAAATTACTATAAAAATATAAGCAAATAATTTTGACTGCTTACAGTTTGCACTTTAACTTTTTATATAAACAACTACAGCCAGTGAGGCGGAATTTGTGATAGTGAGAAGTGGGTCATGACAAAAAGTAATGCGGCAGGATTCAGAGTGCTGAAATGTAGTGTCTTTGAAATACTTTAAATTGTACACTGCAAGATAGAATGAGGAATTAGAATACTAAAGCAGAAATTGAAGTAAAGGACATTAGTGATATCATTTTATTTTCAGAAGACAGTGAACTATAAAGCCATTGGTAGAAGAAACGTGGGTCGTCCGAGGATGAGATGGGTGTCGGAATAGGTTTATATAACCTAATCCTTGATGAGGAGAAGAAGAAGAAGAAATAAGCAACTATTAGTAGCCAGAGAATTTGTATTGTACTTTGTTAGTTTCTTTATGCTCACTATGAGAAAGACGCTTGAACGCTTAAGAAACGAAGTACAAAATAGAAAAGGGGCTTTTGAATTGTGTGTGAGTGTGTGTGTGTGTGTGTGTGTGTGTGTGTGTGTGTAAGGCTTAAATGGGCGACGAGGATAAAGAATAGTAAAAATTAGTAGGTGGCTGATTTAAAAAAGGAACTGATAGTTAATATTATATAAACAATTTTGGAGTACTTTATGAGTGTTTTGCGGGGACTCAAATACAGACTTTAAAACTCTCATAACAGGAACAAATTGACAAAAGAAGATACATTTTCTGGAAATCCTAAAAGGGTATTCACTATAGCACAAAAATAAAATATTATTCTTACGACTGTAAGAGGTCAGAAGGGGAGAAACGTGTCGAGCCTGCATAAAGAAGTTTTGTGCTATAGTTTAGAACAGTGAAGGTTTGCTGCAATTACAAACTTTTATTTCATTACACATTAAGTACACGTGTTTTGTAAAATTCAGTTGACTGTGCGATAATTTATTTATTGCACAGCGCAGTAATATTTTGTTGCATAAGCCAACAATGAGTCATAAAAGTGTACACGGATTTAATTACTACCTACGCTTTGTGTTTTAGATTACTTTTTATGTTCCGTTTTGCCTATTTTTTTACAGACTATAAATGTTATAAAAATTTTATATGCAGAATATGTTATTGCTGAATATACACAAGCAGGTTTTAATTACTCACTCATATGGTACACGATATATTCAAAACACCGGATGTAAGTAATTAAGAATTAGCTATTTACGTTTCGTAAGTGTATAATTTTATAATAGAGATTTTCAGAACATATCAAAGTGATTTCAAATTCTCATTTGTCATTAGTTTGTTTTCATATGTAATTACGTTCCATTATATAGTCATCATGTGTGTGTGTGTGCGCGTGAAAGAGATCCGGTTATACACAAAGGACTTCTTCTTCTTCTTCTTCTTCTTCTTCTTCTTCTTCTTCTTCTTCTTCTTCTTCTTCTTCTTCTTCTTCTTCAACTTCCTTGTTAGGACTCTGTCTTGTTTTATAACAACGGTCCTACATGCTGTCATTCCACCTCTTTCTTGGCCGTCCAGTTCCGAAGCTGCCCGCTGCTTCTTTGAGCCATCCATATTTTTCCAGTGGATAATAGGCTAACCTTGTCGACCAACCCTCCTCCTTTATCCGGGCTTGGGACCGGCATTGGTTTCCAATGTGTTACTCAATCCAAACATTTTCATTTACCACAGGCGGAGTTACAGAAGGACATCAGGTACATAATCTTCGTCGGAAGTTCGGTTGAATTAAGTCCTCACATATCCATGAGATAACAGACAAATGAGGTAACAGAATTTGCAACCGCGCTATTTCGTCGTGGTCGATTGTTTTGTTTCGTCATATTCTAAACGTGTCGGAAGGAAAGCAATTGGCCACGACCAAACAGCCCGGTTGTAAATTCTTTTATCTTTGCCTCCGGGCGTGGTAGCTTTCGTAATGGAAAATGAACTGTTAATGAAGTATTAACAGGGCTCTCTACTTTTTTTAATGGTGTCAGTGTTTTCTACACAAAGGGTATTAAACTAATGGATAAACCTTGCTTGCTTAGAGACATGTTGGTTTTCTTTTGGACCTAAAAATCAGCGTAGGATTTGCTTACGCAATCAATGCGTAAATGAATTTTTTATACATAAGCATAGTTAGCTTTTTATAAGTGTTTAAATATTTTTAAAAACATTATACTAATTTATTTAATCTTATATTATTTAAATAATTTAATTTAATAATTATTGAAATTAATTAATGTAGTTATTTATTTAAAAATATAATTAAATTAGTAGTTATTTGAAGTTTTATTTAAGAAAACAGACAATAAGAATTTTTAGTCTATTACTTATAACTATTTTCTAAGGTAAAAGTGCAGAGTGTAATATCGGTGTTATGCTAAACATTTGACACTTGCATAAGAAAATAATCGCCATCCCACTTTCGAGGCTGAGGCTATAAGTGTGTTCCTATTTTATAGGCTTTCTCCTTTCCTATAATTTTTTGTCATTTTCAACGTCTACCAACGACGCTCCTATCTCGCGCTACCTCGCAGTGTATAAGCGTAACCTTCCATCCTTCAGCAGCGTTTTTGTCCGTTGTACTTATATTTGCCGTCCTGTATTAAAGCTTCCTAAGCACGTTGTTCACTTATCCCGTTTCATAATTCCATATATTTAGAGCACCATTTTGCATCTTGAGGAAAACGCAGGTGCAATTACTTTATTCAAAATTTATCGCCAAACACCCACAATACAAAAGATTAGACAACGCCGGGATCACATAATGTTTCAAACCCAAGCTAGCTTATACAAGGAAAATAGAGCCAGCGAAGGACTGTCATGCGACAGAAGAAAAAGGAATAAGCCTATTACTAGTAGTAGAGGAAAACATTAATTTTCTAATTGAATTACACGCATTGAGGGACGTTATTTTTATAATTGATTTAAAACACTTGACAGGTTTTGCATGTTTAAAGTAAGTGACAAATCAAAGTTCAAAATTGAAGAAATCAAAAAAAAATTTCAGCACCAACAACACAAATGTTTTATTCTTTTTATGGAAACACTCATTTTCTACGTAAATAATTAATGGTAGTTTACAATTTCAAGTTTCCTGAATGTCGGCTAATAAGGCGATTGAAGAAATGATTTTCTAATGTAGGCTTACACTTTATTAGGTGAAAGCAAAAACTAAATTCTTGACACTTTACAAATAGCGCGGGTCGATAGCTTGATTCTTTATTATGTAATTAAGAAAGAGTTCTTTCCCTAGACAGACGTGCAATATCAGAGTTCTGAGGTCCGACCGCACGTCCATATCTTTCTCAAGATGCCACGCGCATAAAACGCGGCCCTAAAGTAATTTGGAAATCATGCAAAATAATTTTATGTGCAAGCGTATTTGCAGACTAAGTACGTTTACAAAACTTATTACCGTACCATTAATGGGCTACTAAGATAATAATTACAACCGATAATAAATGATGTTGTGAAGTAAAAAGTGTTAAAAAGTTTTTCTGCTAAATAAAAAAATATTGCGCAGATTGTAAAACCGCCATCAAAAATGCTGAGTTTTTACTTTTGTTATGTTTACAAAAGGAAAAGTTTACTGTGTTGTTGACAACAGTTTGGCGTCGATAAGGTCGTTTATATTCTGAAAAAGATACATTTATTTGGTCGGAATCGCCGCCTCCGACTATCAATCTCCAGGCTCGCACATACAAAACACACACACACACACACACACACACACACAAACTTGTTTATATACAAACAGAAAATCCGCAGAGACTTTCGTACGCCTTGATATATTTGTAACTAAGCGCTGACAAATTGTGGTGAGTAAATACAGAACGAACTGTAGAAACAAGTCGTCTTTATACGCCTTGCAAATTTGTAGACGTTTTTCGAGCTTCCTCACCCATGCAGACAAATGAGAGTGATAAGGCACTTCACAATTTTTTCCTTTTATATCTCAGATTGCCATGATTCTGAGACATTTTTTCTTCTGGGCAATCTTTCTTCACTAATTCTTTACTCTTATTCTGTTTTTCTAAACTGCCAGTTTTAAAATCTCCTGGATGCCAATTGCTTAATTTTCGCATCCCATTCACGGCCACTTTCTTTAGGTTTCTCTCCTCTGCCTTCCATTTTTCAATTACTGATTCTCTTTGTATTGTTCGTACAAGTTGGCGGAATATAGTGTTACAACGATCGCACCGATTGTCGTCTTTAAACAGTGGGATAAATAATTAAACACCAGAGAAAACTTATCGGGTAACATAGTTAAGAGTTTTAATATCCAAATTCACTCGTGTACAATTGATTTTAAACCAAAATAAGTTTAAAACAAACAGCTGTCAAATAATTCGCGCCGTTTCGCAAATCGAAACAATACTATTAACATGTCCTGTCACCTCAACTGGGCGTGACTGATTTTAACTATAATGAGGGTTACTGTATTTATAGAGTGCAGGAATAACTACGACATCACAAGAAACTTTAATAATTTTGTAAATCGGTAAATTAATCAGTTTATTTTTGGAAGGTATGAAATTTCCCAAAGGTCTAAACGTGTAGTGCAGTACGTGAAAAAAGCAGTACGACAGCGAACAGTGTTTCCTGTTTCCTCAATATGACTCGATTTATTTGATTTCAATATTATGCCCTGCGATCTTCTTCGAATTAAGGTTTGGACCTTTTGTGCATTTGTAGTAGAAGATAGCAGAAGGTTTTATTGACTTAACGCAATATGTCTGTTAAAATTTTTTCATAAAAGGTAAAAAGCTATTATACAAATTAATTTACCAAGTTCTGAACGTATCCATTGACGTCAATAATTATAACACTGCAGGCTGTAACGACTTCTCTACCCAAAGCTTTTTAAAAAATATACAAACACTTGGTAAGTTCGCAGATTAAACAGCTGAAACAGATGTCATAGTTAAATAATAAACTGTAAAACTGTTTGTATATTTTTTAAAAACCTTTGTATTAAAGGTTTTAGCAAGTGCCCAATGAGTCATCAATCAATGCTCTAATCATTGTAAAAATAAACACTACGATTTTTCCTGAATGGGACCTTCAAAATAAAAAACTATATAGTAGCTGGAGACTTTAAAACCAAAACCGTTTATTCCGATGTACGAACTACCTGAGCGTGCGTAATCATAGTTTCCAAATTGTGTAAGAAGGTTAAGGACACCCCAGTTACAACTATTGCATACATTTGATGTTTATTTACTAAATAAATATTCTGAAAACGAAAGTTTTTTCCACCGATCTGACTTCTTTGTCTGTTCTTTAAACTTATAAAAATTTTTCTTACTTTAAATCGCATAAAAGCTCACTAATTTTAGAAACAAATGAGTGCACTTAAACCAACAAATTTAATATACGTATATCCAAGTATAAACGAGAAAAATTTTGTTTGCTTTCTTTTGAAAATACTAATTTGTTTTACAGCAAATTAATTTTTTCAGATTTGCTTGAATTAAAGTTTTGGAGCTGATCGACCTAGAAATTGCAACTTAGACTTGCCTGTGCTAAATATGGTGGGACCAATGATAGATCGATTTGGCGTATCGTAAAACTTTGAAACAAAAATTACTTTACAGAATCACTAAAGAATTACTGCTATCTACACAATTGTACCGATATTTTACAATAGAAATTTATATTGCCAGTAGAAGTACGTCTTAGTAAAACTTTTGATTAAAACTTTGTCCCAGTAACAAAAGAGCCAGTCTTGCCTGTAATTTTTGTTACTAATAAACGGCGTATTACAAGCTATCACAGGCACATTTTAATTTTTAATTCCATACTTTCCATGGTGAGATTAGTTTCTCCTCAAACTCCAACTGTATCTTGAGGTCTACACGACACACATTAGAATAAATCCATCTAATATCTGCTTTAGCTTTTTTTTTCGTGTTTGATAGGCAAACAAAATTGTGAGGGCAAGCATACACATAACTTTACATCAATTGTAATTTTTAATTTAAGTTCCGTGCCAATTATGAGAGCCAATGTAACAAGTATGGTAATAACAACGTAGCATGATAAAAGAATATTTAAAAACAGCAAATAAACGTGTGCTATAACTGACGAAATATGTGTTCAACCCGCGACATTTATAATGTAAGGTTATTAATCAATTATTGGAAAATTTTTTTGGAAAAGTGTCATGTAATGTAAATATTTTTTAAATTGTTTATATATTTCTTAACCTATATTGTAACTACATTTTTGTGTACGTTACTCAGACAGATATATTGTTACGACGGTCTACTGATCGTCGTATGGTACAGTGGAAACAAAATACAAGACACCAATTGAGTCGCTAATCACCAGCTTTAATTATCACAATTAAACAGTTTGTAACTAACAAACAGTCTGTTACAACAATTCAATAAAAATTGTTCGCACGCAATAAACATGTCAACAGACATAAAACACAATTGTATTACAATCGTCCCCCACAATTATAAAACACGTAACACTTCGCCACATTATTTAGAACCGCAATAACCACTTAAACGCACTGTGTATCCCCCGAAAATAACTCAAAAGTAAGCAGCCGGTAATGGGCTATTTATAGTCTGCAGGGTTCCATAATATGCGTCCTTAACAAGCCATCAAAAATTCTAGAGGACAATCTTCGCAAAAACACGCACCGTTGGGCTAATTGAGAAACTTCTCAAACAACGCTATCGAATGTACTAGATTGTTCCGTTTACGTATCACGTATTCATTACAGCTGCGAGAATAGAGTATAACAATGTTCTCCAGCGTACCAGAGCGTTCCGTAATGTCGTAACACTTTTTCTGCATTACGTAACAATGTATTCCATTTTTTAAATCGTTTTGTAACGCAAACTGGGTGATGACGCATATTCTCAACAAACGTAAATCATTCTTTCATATTCTTATGATGAAAATACCACACACTTTTGACGCGAACTGGTGCTGGAGCCTCGTCCTGTCCTACAGTAAACACGTATCAAACTAGGTCGTTGCGTTTTCGCCCTAGATACTTTGCCGCCAGCCAAATATGAAATACATCTTGAATGAGAAATGCCTTTCCAGAAAGAATGTATACTGTGCCTACCTAAATAAAATAAAAAGACACAGGAATTTTCAAATTTGTAAACAACAGTATTGTTTCATATTTCCATAAGGCGAATTCAGAATATTTAATACCACGTGAACCATGGGGTAATAAAATTTGAAAGTCTATCATTATAAATTTATCTCAGAATGTTTTACTACAGATGACTAAGACTACTTACTAAGACTACTAAGACTAAGATTACTGTATTTATCTACCTAGATTGGTAGGCTAATATACAAGATGATTCAAGTAACACATAGGATATTTGTAACACATAGAGATATAGCACAAATTATATCATACATTGCTCATTGATTGCTAGACTTCTACAGCTAATGCTTTCATTCGCGTTCTGCATAGCATTGGCTTCTGTGCACTAATCACCGCGTCGCTAGTTTCCTTCTTCATCTCATCGATTACGACTTTTTTCCATGATCTCCTCGATCTACTCCGTTGCTGAACAAGTGCAGCACGTTTTAGACCCAACACCCATCATGCAACTGTTCCACATGGCCGAACCACACGAAACGCTTTATATACATGGTGTCTGAAATTCTCTACTCAACACGAAACTGTCTCCTGATATGTTTATTTCCAAACCTTTTCAAACAGCCTATTTTCACTGTCTGTTGTAAATTGTGTGTAGTAACTATCATAGTCAATTCTAGTATTATTTCACAAAACGAGAATTTTCCCTTCATAATATAGGTCAAGAACCAAACATTGTCAGAATAATCAAAATATACAGGTTAAAGTGGAAAAAACATAGGGTGAATGGAGGAAGGACAGCCTATGAAACATATCTTCTACCAGAAACCGATGGGTAGTACAGCAAGGGAAATACCCCGAAGTCGATTCAAAGATCAGATAGAGAAGAACTTCAGATAGCTGAACATAAGAAACTGAAAAGCGAGGGCGTGCAATAAGAAGAATGGAGTCAATTATTGTAGTAGTCCAAGACCCACCAATGGTTGTGGAGCCACGGCTGATGATGAATATAAGTTAGCAGCCTGATAAGAGGTTGCTGTTTTTAATAACTTCCTTTAAAAAACAGCATTATCACTGTAGACTAAATTTGAATTTACAAAATAAACTTAATAATAAGCTTTTTGATATTGCATACACGGGTTTAATAACAGGCTTTTTTACAGTATAATTTTAAAAATTGGTTTACCAGACAAAAGCATAGTGCACCATGGGCGGTAAAAGTAAGACAAACGCTACAAAATTACGTATGTATAAAGCCTTTGTTGGAAATTAAGCTACTACTGTCTCAAATAAATGGAATATTAATAAAGGAAAAATAAGGAGAAATAATATCAAAAGTAAATTCAGCAGAGATAAACGGCTAGATACGAAACTGCAGGGGTAAAAACTTACATACATAGTGATGGTATAAGGGACGGGACGGGAAATATTTTTCATCTTATGGATGGTAGAGGGACCGCCCGTATTACGTCTTATGTCAGAAGCTTATTCAAATAAGTAATTGATCCTTATATTAGTAACTTTTCCCCTGAGTTAAGAACACAAAGAGAAAGAGCTAAATGTTTAAAGAGGAATGAAGACAATGATGCATCAACGCGTGTGTACGAATATGTGCCAGGACTGAAAAGATAAAAATATTTTAAGACCAGGCTCACAGAAACGCCGGTGTCTTATGCATACGAGTACACTAGTCATTCATATTACTACATAAATGTATTTCTGAATTAATATAGATCGTAAATATTACACGAACTAATAATTATCCATGTACATTTATTTTATTTAGGTAGATCTATGTATAGTAACTTATTTACTTCGATAGGTCCACACCAAATATGACTAAAAACCAAACGACACAAGAATTTGTAACTATTTGTAGACGGTTAGATAATAATTTAGAGCCATCTATTTATAACTCATTATATATTACATACTACATATTGCATACCACGTGTAACTCATTATTGTAATCTTCCGAACATATCAACAACACACTCAATGATTATAATATTTTCTATATTTTCTAATTTTACTCTTCGAAAGCACGGTAAACTATAAGTAATATAGAACACCAGTATTTAGAAACGTACGGGTATTATAAAATACTGATAAAAGTGAAATGTTACACATTATTCAGAAAAGCTTTTCATATTTCCTTTACACCTTTGAACAGTTGCCTTTGTAAGACTACGTTGTTACTTAGTGAAGACAAATTCTTTCAAGAGATATATACCTTTGAACATTTCTTTTTGTGAAAGAGGTGTCATATTATACAGTAAATTGTGTCTACGTCTTGAAGTACTGAATGAAAGTTATTTTCATCAAAACTGAGATACGACACAGCGTCTTCGTTTCAAGAAAAGCTTTTTACGGCGACTTTTGTTGTCCAAAGCATTTGAAAAAATACGATTATTCGAAATAATATAGTACGTACAAGTTACAGAGAAAAAATAATATGAATATCTTTGCCATTGTTTATTATATTTGTTCTTTTGTATTATCTGAGTTTTCCACAGGTGAACATCTTATAACGGAAAATTATAAAGGTTGATATAAAAATTAACTTCTCACCAGACTGCACTCAATTAATGCAAAATTGTAAAACAATCAGAATAAAGCCACTTTTTTACTAGCATTCTCTTATGAGTTGTTGGAAAAATCACAGGCTACTCTAGCGGTAACCATTCCTTTAGGTAATTGTAAGTTCGATACTCCTTCCGTTGCATTCACGTCTGTGATAGGATTGCTTTTGATTAGACATAAGTTTGACTATAAACCTGCTCGGTCACCTTCTGTCGTCGCTGGAATTTTTCAATTATACCGAGCTTGGTTAAAGCTACTATCAACTATTTCTTTGTAAAATTGCTAAACTGCTACGTTTTTATTATTTAGACAAAGCTTTTCGTCATCACTGACATCATCAGGTCTTAAACAACAACATCAGGTTGTTTAAGACCTGATGATGTCAGTGATGACGAAAAGCTTTGTCTAAATAATAAAAACGTAGCAGTTTAGCAATTTTATAAAGAAATAGTAAGGATGGCTACTAATTTAAACAATACGAAGGATAAAGCTACTATCGTTGAATCCTAGATCTCCGCACAGCCGGGTACCAAGTCTCAGACATTCTCCATCTCTCCTACTTACCATTGACGTTGTTACTGTGCTTGTATATTTCTGTCACCTCTAAACGGAGCCTCGTTGGCTGCACCTAGAGGATGTTGAAGACTTCACTAGATAGTTGTAATTAGTCAGCAGAAGCTCCATAAGCGTCAACCGCTTCGACTGTTCCAAACAGCAGATACGTCTGTGTTCAACGATGTGATACTTTGATCAGCGCTTCATTTTGTCGATATACAAAATCATCGAGTCCAGTAGAGGGTCCAATGGGTCTCTCTCATCCTTTGCTGGTCTAAAATGTTGCTGGTTGTTCTGTCTCACGATAAAGGTGGTCTTCAGCTCTTGTCTTTGCAATATCTTCGCTTCCTGTAGGATCAATGTAACGCAGAAAAGCTTCCCCCAACTTTCATCTGGTCTTTAACGATGATTGACTACCAAAGTATCTTCGGTCGGATAGCTCTTTTAACTTTTTATATTGACATCTGAGTAGCTTTTTATTTTCAGCGGAGTGTCCAGCTTGTCCTGGGGAAATTGGGCTACACATAACTGTGAGGCCAGGTAAAGAAGAGTCTTTACAAGCTCTCTTTATTGCTTCCGGCAGTGGTTAGAATACCGCTATATACAACAGATTAGTGTGTCAGTGCGTTTCCGCAGCATGCTGTAATTTCTAGTGTACGATAACTTTACGTCATCACCAGCGCGACTATAATGTGGAAGTCTCTCCCTCCACCATAACCTGTTATTCGGGGATGTTACTGTTTAGATGTGTTGGAAATCTATTAAGCTATTTTTCCCCTTTAACTCCAAACTATAAAGGCATCGCTTGCGTAACGGCTGCTGACGTTTAAGGGCCTGAAGGACCATCCGTAGTCCGCCTCATGATATGAATGATATGGCGTTAATAATAATAATACCACTAAAATTTGTTTGTCAGCAAAAAAAAATGTTACTAAAATATTGATGCTACAACAGTTGGGATGAAAATAAGTTATATATTTTTCTGATGACGTATGTAAGTATTTTTACAGCGCTATAAAAACGGTTGTAAAGCAGTCAGAGTTTTGGCCGATTTTTGATCATTGGAAATAATTATCACAAACTATTACTTCACAGAGAACAACATTACGTCACTGTAAAACGGACTTATATATAAGGGTGAAAATATTATTTTGCTCTCGTCGACAATAACTGGGTCGTCTGTTGGCAATAAATCGTCTGCAGTGCCAATGCCATTTGTATCGTATAACTGTCGCCGTATCATTTGTTTACTTGCAACGTTTGCTACTTCAAAAGCTTTTCAGTCAATAAATATTTATTTTCTGTCTTCCGCATGTGATTGTACCAATACCGAGATTGTTTATATTCAACTAATTCGGTTAATTTGATTGTATTCATTTCCAAATACCACGACGTATAAAAAAATACAGTTTAAATGATAACGCAATTGTAATTTTCCTTTTACACTGTACACCGATAATTCCTGAAAATCCTACCGGTTTAACAAAACCGATGAATCTCAAGTTCATTTTACAAGTTAGAAGTCATTGTAGCGTTGTAGTATTTCTGAATGGGTGGACCCAGCCAAAGACTAGATATCATCACATCATCATCTTCTTCTTCATCATCGTCATCTCCTCCTCCTCCTCCCCTTCTTCTTCTTCTTCTTCTTCTTCTTCTTCTTCTTCTTCTTCTTCTTCTTCCTACTCCTCCTCCTCCCACTATTTGTTCTTTAACGCATTCATTAGAACATTCCCCTATTCCACAAGAGCATTTGTCGTTGTTCTTACTTCCGTAATACGTCTCTCAGACACGTTCAACTCTCCTTTTGGCAATTAGACTTCTTTACATTCCTTGCTCCAAAACAGCCTTGAATTGTAAGTCATGAAAATGTGAGGATCCAATTATCTTCTTCTTCTAGCGTTTCAAGTATTACTGTTCATTACTTTGCACATTCCCCTTACAATGCTAATTAGAAAAATTAATTCGTTTTTCCTTACTTTATAACATTTTAAGTTACACGAGCGCGCGCACGCATGCATACATTTTTTTATGCTGGGGTGTATGATAATTTTATACGATATGAGGTGCTATTGTCTCTTATGGTAAAATAATTTCAGTCCTGTTGTGCTGCGATAGACATTAGTTTCTGCTTTCTTAGTTCTGTTCGGAACCAGATTTCTTACAATGGTGGGCCACTTCAGAATAACACGATTGTATACTTTTTAGGCCACTGGGATACAATTTAAGAGCGGTTATTTAGACAAAATATCGATTCTTCCTGATCGGAGCCAAAGTTAGGCATTCCTTCTCCCATTGGTTCACGCGTGAGGTGTTCACGCGTCAACCAATTATTTTTACTTTTGCAATTTTCATTCAATTTCTTCATCTGTCCCATTTTTAATTGCAGTTCAGGTTCCTAGATCAATATATATCTGAGCACAAATTTTCTACTATTTCGTCTTTTATCACAAGTGCATAGTACAATGGACCATGATACGTTGCAATTGACTCAGGGTGTTCCCCGTCTAGAATGATTGGCGTCTGTTTCAAGTCGCTGAGCAAACTGACGTAGTGTCCCCGTGAGTAACTTCTTAGCGTCTGTTCGGTCGTTCCGAATCTGGTGCGGATTTATACTCTAAAGGCATGCGGACTGGTTGCAGATTGCTTAACAAGCCTTTTCAAACCTGTATATTTTGGTTTAGGCTTGGTCTGCGCCTCGGTTTTTAACACATTACTTTTTGGGTATGTTCACATTCATCATTAGTGTTAATTTGCGACATAATAGAATAATGAAATTTGTGACTTTTGTCTTTGCTTACATACTAATTAATTTATCGTCAAACAAATTAGCTCAGTAATTAATTAATATGTTTATAGTTTGATTACCATTCCACCATTCAAATTGTTCCTACACATGTGTCATTTCGACGTCTTAAAATGAATATATTGCCGGCGCTGATGTCAATCGTAGCATGCCGCATGCCAACCTACCGTAATTTCGTTTTTTTTAGTCAGTCTACTCTAAACTGTTTCTCCTCACAGGCTCCTCCACACCATGTCTCCAAGTTTCAAGGTATACTTTTTTGCAGTCTCTTGCTAGCCCATCTCCCATTGCTTATCCTTGTATGTGTTAACCTACGATTTTCAACTATTCCACTAATTCTTTCTTTAACATGTGTTCGCACATCAATACTTTATTTCTTACATAGCGTAGTTGGGATACCCAATGAAATCTTTTCAAACGATCAGTTTCAAGCGTTGCCAATAATTCATTATTTATTTTGTTTCATCTGCCAACACTCTGATGTATAAGTTGTCATTGTCTAGACAAATGTTCTCTTTAAATTGATTTTAACATTCATTTGAAACAGATTGGGCGGTTGGATCGTTGATCCAGCCCCTCAACATCAGTAAAAAATTAAAATCCTAAGAATCTCGTTAATTTGCATTGGAGGAAGGACAGATTAAAGGGAAAAATTGTGTATATAATTTAATAAATACTTAGTGGGTATGCAAGTCACATTTAGCGCATCTAGTATAATATTTTAGAGGAAATATTATTTTTATATCTTTACAATTAATTTTTGAATTATTCTGACTAAGCAAAGACGAGATCTTAAAATTAGCATATATCATACCCTAGGCGTGTCTATAGTATCTTACGTAATTGAAGGTGCCATAGAGCTTGAATACTGTAATCTTGAGATAAACTAATTAATTACAACAGACAAAGAGACTCCATCGCAGTGTCAGCTGGCTTTTAACGCCGACAGTTGACGGGTTTTGAATTAACTGGTTCGATTTAAACCCAGTATAATTTTCTACACGCTTCGTATAACCTGCATGTTCAGCAGCAACAGCCAGTACACTATACATTTTGTGTCTGACGCAATAAATGTTTGTCACGAATTATTAATATTATCAGTATAACACATACTTTACGGTAGATGATATAAAAGGTATAAATGTACGGAACAGAGATATTCTTGAGTGATAAGTATGCAAAATACGCACTAATATAAAATCATCCGAGCTGATAAGCCGTAGTTTATCAAGTCCGTCATATAGTACTTGCTAGACTAGAAGGTTTCGGCGGCCATTAGCCGTCGTGAGTTAAAATTAAGAAACATGACTTTTCGACCTGTATAGAATCTGAGGCCGTCTTCAGGTGAACAAAAAAGCAAAGATTGATGTGGAATAACTCTGCCAGCCAAGCGAGTAAAGACATTTCCACAGTTCGGTGTAGGATATTCCGAAGTTATGTGGAGAGACACATTAAGTTATGTGTGCGGTTGGGCAAGGATTCGTGTGCGGTTAGCCACGCCTGTCCCCCCACTTGTGAATTCCCTATATAAGGATAGTTGGTGGCTTCGTTGTTTACGTTGCAGTCATAGTAGGAATCCTCCTTTGTTGCAATGGTGAGAATTTTTTTATTATTAGTATTATTATTAATTAGGGTGGGACGTCCGAGGAAGACCTGGGGAGTGACCGGCTCTAATCTTTGCCTACTTGAGAACGGAAAAACCATCCTTAGTTTAATCCTTGAAGATGACGATGATGATGATGATGATTATTATTATTATTTAGCACTATATTTGTTTAACTAATATTTGCAGTTTTGTCGATATCTATTATGTTAGTGATAAATTTATCTTTCTATTACTTTTTTTACCTGAAGACGACCTTTGATTCTATAGAGCCCGAAACGTCATGTTCCTTAATTTTAACTAGCGACGGCTAATTTCCGAAACCTTATAATCTCTATTGAGTATATTGCGCCGTCGATTAATAATAATTTTAAGAATCGCATTAGTTGCTAGACGTTTAGACCGTACCCGTTGCCGTGGGCACAGCTCGGACGACATTAGTGGTCGTGGCCGTGAGAGCTTACGTTTATCGATTATTAATATGCCTTTGAAGGAATCTTGATACAAGACGTTTAAACATTTTTAGAGCACATAACACTTCAGACACATCATAAGAGTCCACGTGAGGTTTATAATGTGTTTAACCCTATAGTATACAGTAACATCACAATGAATGTCTTCAGTACTTACAGAAGTGTAAACCAATAGAAATAGTTGTTTCTTAGTTTTTACACTTATGATGGTCGACGTAACTGGGGAATGTGAATCCCATGAGAATAATTTTAATCCGATACGTTAGACAATATATAGAAAACTTTAAAATTTCATTGTGGCAAAGAGTATGCAACATATTCTGAACTATGAGGGCAACAAATGAAAAGGCATTGTTAAGACAATCACACAAATCATCGTGTTGCACTGCGGAAACAGAATAACTGACACCAACGAAGTCACGAATTACAAACTATAATTTGGAAGAAAAACAACAGTTAGAAATCAACAAAGGCGCTCTTGTAAAATAACTCAAGGTAAATGCGTCCAATACACCACAATAAATGTCACCTTCTTAGTACAGTTTCGTACTAATTAACACGTACGGTTTCGTACAGTTTCAATTAATCAGTTTCCATTGAACCGGAAAAATTATTTCTAACATCAAAAGGTGTAAATGAGCTGCTTTGGCGGGTTGAAAATACAGTATAGATACTTCGGCCGCCATGCATTGTAGTGACACAGAAGGCCTGGATATCGGTGGAATATGGTAGGGGCATCTCAAATTACCTACAGCGTTTCGTAATTCTGTTGCGGCTTACGCTTACGCTGCCGAGTGGCAACAGTCGCCTATGCAGTTTTGTTATTTTTCAGCTCAACGTAGCACTGTCAAGGAGAATGAATTCCTACATAAAATTGGCTAGGACCATTAGAAATGGAAAATTATTTTATAGTAAACACACTTTGCCAAAAGACTTTATAGAAATTGGTAATAGACGGAAAGTTAGCCGTGAAGAGACGAAGATAGACAAAAAGATACGGGGTATTATAGATTTGATAATGGGGTCAAGTTATTGAGGTTGTTAGCTCCAAAAGGGTATATCGTTGCGATTACAGTTTAGGTAGACTAAATCTTTGGACAGCCTCATCATCGATAAAGATTATGATTATATGATGTGATCATGGTGGTGGTGGTGATGGTGGTGATGGTGATGATGATGATGATGAACACGAGGACGACGACGACGACGATGATGATTATGGCGCTCATAGCCCCGCGTTATTGTGTGAGTTTGTTAGAAAAACTAAAATAATTAGTTACATAACATGTATGATGTATTACGCTTGTGCCTTCTTTATTGGATCTTACGTTTGTGGATCTGGGGTAAGTTATTGAGTTCGTTAGCTCCGAAACGGTAGATAACGTGGCGATTACAGTTTAGGTAGACGAACTCATTGGACAGCCTCATCATTGATGAGGATTATGATGATATGATGTGATGATTGTAGTGTCGGTGGTGGTGGTGGTGATGATAATAAAGACGATACTATTTGCATTAGATTACCAAATTATTCGTTACATTTAATCACAAATTTACTATTCAGTTTAAAGCTAAAATGTTTTTGTGGCAGTAACTGTTGATAGCATAATTTATGTACTTACAAATAAAACGACAAACTATTAAATACTACACTTGTTTTTCAAATATTAAGAATATATTATTCAATTGGATTCCGATTCTCAGTTACTAATTACATATAGAAAGCATTTACCTACCGATGTAAACGTTAAATCGCTTTCACTACATTAATGGTAAACAGACTATCTGCTTGAATCCATGGAAAGTAATAATTTTACTTTAAAAAAAAAATAATAAATATTCAATTTGTGTTCACAAACTTTAAGAAAATAGTTTCTGAAGAGATTAACTAGTGGAAAACACTTTTCACAATTATTTCTTAAAGTTTTGCATCCTAAGTTAAACGGAAACGCGTTTGGCAATTTGAATATGAATATGATTGAAAGTTTGAACTCAAAGCCTTTATTTTTTCTCCTCGACGTTTGCTGATTCACTGCAATCGATTTTTGAATTGGTATAAATTGGTGTTATTTATGCCTTTGTATTGATAAAATTAGACAGTGTTTCCGTATATTAAACAGGCAGTATATTTTTCTTACGTTTCTCAAAAAGAAAGACTGCGGTAGTTAAGGGCATAAAGAGCATGTGCTCAAAAGCAATGTAATATTTGTAATGTAATAATAATCAGCAATCACTTCATTCTACAACGGTAAAATGCAGCGTAGCTTGTACACAAGGTCATTCGAGTAGTCTTCGCGTTTCATCACATAAGTCAATAAAAGTCATGTTTTATTGGCTGCTTTTATTACCAACTTATCGTTTGTCAATTTACGATCAACATTTATATAGTTTCCCCTTGTTTTATTACAAAACATACAGATTGCTAAATACTGAGTTTTGCGTCTAGTTAGTCACACGCTTGTATAAATAAATAGTTTTTTTTTTCTTTTATTACATTATTTATTTGACAAAGGAAATGTAGAGTCAGCAAAGATTATGAACACTACGCTTTATTAAATATAATTTAATATTATGAACTTATTATTATTATTATTATTATGAACTTAATATTATAATTTATTATTATGAACACTACGCTTTACCGGCAGTTAGGATGACGCAGTCGTTCTGCTTGTTGCCAAAATTGTATTTAGGGCGTTACTGAAGGTAGCAGCATTATTGTTTATTTACCGAGATTTATTAAACGTATCTTATTCTTATAATAAAAATAATAAGAAGAGGAAGAAGACGAAGAAGAAGTAGAACAACAACAACAATAAACACAATAATGTATTGCGACAACACCATTAAATTAATTCTTGCGCATAGGAATATGGTGTTTGTTTTATAAATCAACAAGTCTGTATTGGAGGTATTATAATTATTTATTGCACACCAATTGAATAATAGTTCTTACGATATATTTTTAAACATACACAAATGTTATGAATTTTGAAATATTGTTTGAAAACAGGTTATATGAAGTTCAGATCTGAATTTGTTACTTGAGTGAAGATATTCCAATTTGATGCAGAGAAATGGCTGATGGCGATGCGTATATCTCACGTGTCCTTCCCTCGTGGATTCTGCTGGGATGGTGTCCTGATGATAAACACGCTGAACTTGCTCGGCGAACTGCAACACTACCTCGCTGCGATAACACTGATTATGATTGTTAATGGTTTCTAAAATGTTTTAATATTGTTATAGTTTATTTACGTATCTCAAGGTGTAACGTGGGTGTTTAATGAAAAACGGTGTATAGGCGTACACCTTCCGGCACGTCTTCAAGTGTACTCGCGTCACACAGATCTACCGCGGTCAGTAGATCTTCCTATGAGGATATCTTGACTAACACGGATACTTGTAAATCACAATATATTTATAAAAACTGAAATACTTGGGTCTGTAGAATAACTCACACAGAGTTCCAAGTTTCGTACACCTTTCGCACTGTTTACGTGTTCACGCAAGAGAAACTTCTTGAACGCGGACCGCACGTTTATTAGACGAATGCTCAAAATGAACTAACTTGATCTGCTCATGGCAAAAGACAATTTTCAATGATTTTACTGCGTTCTAATTGGCCAATTATCGGTCACATGATCATTTATGCCCACGGCACTAATAGTTCTTCATGCAACACTTTGCATGAAATTGGAAAGGAAAATTATCTGGGATTTTATTACTTTACGCCTGAGTGAGTTTTAAATAGAGATTTCATATAACAAAAATTCACACTTAACAGTTATTTGAAGATCACAGAATATAAGGAAATTGTAGCTAATATTAAATTTTATGCCTTGTTCAAGTCTCATGAAATCGGATAATTATAACGGACACAATAGAGAGAAATGTTAATAACTCGCACACCCGCGCACACTTTCACAAACACATTACATAGAAAAATGATGAATACAATTTTCAAGAGTATGACCTATTCTAAATTTTTATCTGTAATACAATACAAAAATTATAGCTAAAAAAAAACATTTTGAACATGAAACAAATTTAAACCTGAGAACGTTCGTCATCAATGCATAAGACAGTTCATTGCTCATCATGATCCTGTGTTCTATCGCAGTATACATCATAACGGTTGTTGTTATTACAATCATCATCACCGCATCTTCTTCTTCTTCTTCTTCTTCTTCTTCTTCTTCTTCTTCTTCTTCTTCTTCTTCTTTTCATTCTTCCTCTTCCTCGTCCCTCCACTTCATCGTCATCGTGCACATCGTCTTTGTCATCGTCATCATATTAATAACAATAACAATATATAACAAATTATAACTGTACATATTTTTGTCTAAATGTCGTTAAAAAGACTAAAAGTATAGTCGGCTGTACGTTTCAGTGTAAAGGTTTCTTAATAAACTCTGACGTCATCGAGACTACTGACAGGAAACAAACTTCTGTCTTGCAGTCGTGTGAAAACATTTTGCTCTCCTCGACAATGAGGGAGCGTTACTGATTAAAAATCTACAGCGCTTGTGCCATTTGTATGGTACGATTTTGTAGTGTACCGTCAGTTTACGTGCAACGTGTAGAATGTACAATGTACAACGTGTACAATTAGTGAATCAATAACTGTTTACTTTTCTACTTCCGCGTTCTATATAGAGTTTACGTTATTTATCACTAACTACTTAATAGGTAATATTTATTTTTAAAAAATATGCAATTAACGAAAATTATTATTATTCTGGTTGTACAATGCTTACACATTTTCCGGAACCAAAGATTACATAACTCATTGAATTCTCATCATCCACTGCTGCTTGTTCAACCACAGATCTTCTTCAATTTTTCGTTTTCTTAATGTAGACAGAATTTCGTCTATTCAGGTGATAGGTGGTCTTCCGTTTTTTCCTTCGTCCTGGTGGGGTTCATTCCATAACTCTACTTGACAATCTTTCCTGTGCCATTCTTTTCGTGTTTCCATACCATTGTAATTTTTTTGTTTAGATAAAATCAACTAATTAACAAAAATAATTAATTAAATGTTCGGTGCCATTAATTGATTAAGTGTTTTGAATTTTAATCAATTCCAAAATTGAGAAATGGAGAAAGTCTATGGAACGGGATGAAAAGGGAATGTCGTTGAGTGTCAGTCGACCGTACAGTAATAAAAAAAATATGGAGAATACACTCATATATTCTATTGTACACCGTTAGTAACAGAAAATAAATAATGCCAAATATGTTTTAACGTTCAAGCCAGAGTGAAAATAGGACGAGTCGAGAAGTGTCCGAGTCGTTTAATATTAGTAAGGGACTGAAACAAGATGTTGTTTGTCTCCCTCTTTATTTAAAGTATATATACAAGGAGCACTGGAGACATGGAAAAAAAAGTGCAGCAGAATGGGAATAGAATTAGAAGAGAAGTGTTTATACGCTCTTTTATTCGCAGATGATCAAGTGGTGATAGCCAATGATAAAGAAGATATGACTTATATGATGAGAAAACTAGTAGAAAAGTGCGATCGATGGGGATTAAACATAAACTTCAAAAAAACAGAGTACTTAGCCACAGAAAGTCGAACACCATATCTTTTGTTATCAGATAATACTTCCATCAAGAAATGTGAAAAGTATAAATATTTAGGAAGTTTAATTAGCTATGATGGAATATGTGAAGAAGATATAAGTCATCGATTAGTGATAAGAAAAAGCATCATACGCCAATCAAACTCACTTTTATGGTCCACCAAAATCGGACAACCGACAAAGATCAATATTTATAAAGCCACTGTTGAACCAGTTACCACCTATGGGTCAGAATGTTGGACAATCAACGAAAGAAACCGCAGGAAGATTGAAGCTGTAGAAATGGACTATCTAAACATGCTTTTAGAGTTTCTCGTCAGGAACGTGTAAGGAATGACGTAATAAGGGAAAGAACAAATAGAGAAGAAACTGTAATAGAAGATATAAAACGTAAACAGCTTTCCTGGCATGGACACCTAATGAGAATGAGTGAAGCTAATAGCTGACCTAATATAACCTAATAAGTTAGCTGTGAGTGTGTTCAAATACAGACCTAGCAACAGAAGGAAAAGAGGCAGACCTAGATTAAAATGGATATAAGGGATCGAAAGGAGTATGGAAGAAAAGAACCTGAAGAATGAAGATACACTGAATAAGTTGATACGGAAAGTGAGATGCTGGATGCGGCAGTAGTTGTGGGATCCCGCCAATATATAATATATATACATACATATGTTTTAATGTAATATTTTGGAAAGTTACCGTGATGAAGTGGTTGTGTGTTACTGCTGGCTGGACAACACGGCAAAGCTATAATTTAGTTTGGGGTCACGCTTGTTGTGGAGACGACGGCAAATCTTCGGTCAAAACATGTCTTTAATTAGCCGCTGCTAGGGAACTTGCAAACCCTGAACACGTGTACACGCAGAAAGTAAGGGTGGGGTAGAACAGGAGGGGTTCCTTGATAATAGTGTCACATACTACCGCCACAAGCAAAACAAGTACACAAGTTAGTTGTTAGCTGATTCGATGGTAAGTTACTGAAACTGAGAAAAGACTCAAGCATAAATCTTCAAACATGCGGGAAATTAAAACTATTTATCGTATAATTTATTTTTTTAGTAATTGTATTGTTAAGGTGGTTAAATGTATTGTCTTCATTAAACAGGCAATAAAGTAACTGAATATTAGAGAATTCATTATACACAACATTCATTGTTTAAAGTAATGGAAGTCTTATTGAACAGAGTTCGATACTCCCATACAACTAATAATTTTACACATTTCTAGCTCACAATAACAAGACAAAAATAAGTATAACTTGAACATTTTTACAATAAATAATATAAACCGCCCATTGCAGATTTCCGTACATAATAATTCACAAGCACTAATTCCCACTAATAACGTCTCTTCGATTAGCAATACAAAGCTTCACAACTCACAACTTCCTAAACGCTTCCAAAACACTGTTTCGATACTACTAGGCGTAGTACGTTACAAGATGAACCCAGATGCAGACTGAACAATCGACCATCGTCTAGAACGAATGTTTGGACGTATGGAGAAAGTACGAGATAAATGCGTAATACAACTGATCACACAGTGCGTGGAAAGCGTCACGTAAAATGTTTTAATTCGTAATTATATAAATATAAATATAAACATAAATATAAACATCAATATAAATATAAATAAAAATATAAATATAAATATAAAGATTCCAACTATACAAATTATGAAAGCATAGATAGGTTAATTGAAATTAATACATCAGAGTCTGTATATGGAGGTTGGAATAAATGTATTATTTTACACATACAAATTTACTATTGTCTTATTGCGTTATAACATAAAATTTATTACTATTTAATTGTCGTTAAATAAATGAGTCTATTGGTTCCTTTTACGTATAAGTTACTTGTGCGTAGAATTCTAATGGTCACGTAGACACTAGGCGCTACGCTCTCGCTGCTCTGCTGCGCTTCGTTCAAATCCCAATACGCTGAATATTCACGTCTCTGCACAAACGCACTGCAATGTCAAACTATTGTTGTTTATAACTTTAATCTCAGGGATCAAACTGGGTACAAATAGATCATGTGTATTTGGCTTACACAAATCCTGCTTCTTCAAGTGTTCTCGCGTTACATTCAGAATACCACGATAGGTATTCTGCCCTAGTCCGGAAATATTCCGCTATTCACGGGAAAGCGCTAATATTCTTTTTAAATATATTTTAGTTCTAAGATATGGGTTCTAAGATTCAAATGGTCAGCATCAATATAGCGTCTGTCCCTCTGGATAGTAAATAATGGAACTCTCGTTTCATAACGGTCAAAATTATAATAACGTTCGGTAGTCATGGTAACTGACTTAACTCTGATTGGCTAAGTACATTTGAAACTATTGTTATAAATCCTGGTTTTTTTGTTCAAAATGAATAAATATTTTATAATGACTATATTTACTTGGGGATAATTTCAATGCTTGAAATATTTACATAGATGTTCCTATTTTCTTTCAAAGATCAGTTTGACATCTCACAAGACTGGTCTAAGCCATGTATTAATGTTTTTGGTACAAAATTGATAATACTATGTTAATACATAATTTACTTATTTCTATTGTTTATCATAATTCTGATATGTTATTTTTGTTAGTTGATGGTAATTACATAATTTACTTTGTCTTATTATTTAAATATAGTTTTCAGTTGTTTACAATTGGTTTTCTGAATTTAGACAGCTATGTCATTTATAGGCCTAAACTGTCACATCTTATAATTTCTTATTTGATATTTTTCTTTCAATTTATATTATAGTTATTACTTTGTTGGTTGTTATTTTTATGTCATTACTATTTTTATACCTACTCCCATTTCTCACACACCTCTTTAACACTAAAATCTATTAATAAAACATAACATATAAATAACTTAATGGTCTGTCTATGGTTCAGCCATGTTTCCAAACCAAGTAAGTCTTACGGAAATCGACTTGTTCTGACGCGAAAAACTCGCAACAGTGAGTACGTCCTTCTATGACAACACTTCGGAGGTAACTAAACTATGTGTTCTTTGCAACGGACCGTCCCAAATATTTTTTAGAACTTCTGATTGGTAGAAAATCTAGCAACGTCATAGATGTCCCCACTGATAGACAGATTTCAAGTTAAAACTCTGTCCGATTTTGCAAAGACCTGTCTAGATTTAATCTACAAATTTTATTACCATCTAGAAGACAAGAAATAATAAAAGAACTGATTTTATTAAAGAAACGTATAAATATTATAGTTTTGGAGATTTGAGTATATTGAAAATGTATCTTACAACAATGAGAACACCCTGTCCAAATTTCAAAAAGAAATGTCAATTATCATACAATTTATTGAATAAAATGTGAATCACACGCGCACTAGCGGACTTACACAGAAATATTTCACTTGACATAAAAGAGTACAGAATTATGCATATTTGGCGTAACATACGTTTTTAAACATACCTTGATTCAAAACTTATGACTACTTTACAAAGAAAAGAACAAAAGTAATTTATAACATGTCTATGGCCGTCAGAAAATGTGTTACAGCATTAGTATCCCTATTATATGGAATTCAAATAATATTTTGTTTTAATATAGGCTAAATATAAATATAAATATAAATATAAATATAAATATAAATATAAATATAAATATAAATATAAATATAAATATAAATATAAGTATAAGTATAAGTAATGGGTGTCCCATAATGTACGCAATATTTGAATTGCGCGCCACTGTCGTCTTGTTAGGTTGGTAGCACTGCAACTGTTGTATTGTTGTTGCCGTTTACTCGCCATTCGTCGTCATGAAGCGTTACACGAAAGAACAGCGCGTTGTTATTGTGAAAACACATTATAAGGACGATGACTGTTATGCGGAAACCGTTCGTAAATTGCGTGGAAATTTTGGACGACGAAAAGTACCTAATCTGTCAACTGTGCAGAGATTGATTAAGAATTTCGAAGAAACAGCTTCGTTATTAGACGTTAAATCGTCTGCACGTCCTCGCGCTACCCGTTCTATTGAAAACGTCGCGGTAGTGAGAGACAGTGTCGATGTGAGTTCAGGGAAATCAATTCGCCGTCGATCACAACAACTGGCCATTCCAAGAAGCTCAATGCAGCGAATTCTAAAAAACGACCTTCATCTGAATGCCTACAAATCCAACTAACATAAGAACTCAAACCGTGTGACCATTTGAAGCGCCGAGAATTCGTCAGTTGGATATTGGGTAAACGTGAAACGGACGGTGATTTTTCCCACAAAATCATCTTTAGCGATGAGGCACACTTCCACCTCAACGGGTACGTAAATAAACAAAATAGTCGGCTTTGGGGAACAGAGAACCCTCGTATCATTCACGAGAAGCCTTTTAAAGGGTTTAAAGGGTTTTTTTTTTACTCAAAGAGCAACTGTTTGGTGCGGGTTTTGGGCTAGTGGCGTGATTGGGCCGTATTTCTTTGAGAATGAGGCTGGAGATGCAGTAACAGTGACTGGCGAACGTTACCGGAACATGATAATGGAGTTTTTGTGGCCTCAACTGGAAGGTATGGAATTCGAAGATATGTGGTTACAGCTGGACGGCGCAACCAGTCATACTGCCCGCGAAACAATTGCTTTGTTACCTGAAAAGTTTCCTGCACGTCTTATTTCACGCAACGGCGATCAGAACTGGCCACCGAGGTATTGTGATTTAACACCATGCGACTCCTTCCTTTGGGGATATGTGAAATCACGCGCTTATGTTCGCAATCCACGAACAATTTTTCAACTCAAGGAACAGATTCAACGAGTTATTGGTGAGATTGAGCCGGAATTGTGCAAGAAGGTCATCGAAAATTTCGATCGACGGACAACAGTGTGCCAGCAGAGTCGCGGGGGACATTTGTCTGATATTGTGTTCCACATTTAACCGCAGTAAGTGTACTTTGTATTAACATTAAAACATCTGATATTTTTCAATAAATAAAAGTTTTTACCACATTATTAAATATTGCGTACTTTATGGGACACCCTATATCAGTATAAATATAAACATAAATATAATTATTGCTACTACAATCACGAAACGATCTCGAAAAGTTGGCAGGTGTAGTTACGGAAGTTACATAAAACCCCTACGTGTTCGTCAGCTAGCCGAATAGGTGTGGTATCTCTGCCAAGGGCGTGCACTCAAGTAGCGTAGAGACACTTCGAGCACACCGCTCGAATTAACTACGCAAATTATGCCGGCACACCGCCAAAAGGATAAAAATTATTCTGGAACTTTTGCTGGGGTATGTCTGCGGCCCTACGAATGTTATGGAATCTCTATCTTTACGAATAAAACAGGGGAACTGTAAAAAAGTTTGTAAATAAACCAATGAAGCACAAGGAAGTAATAAACGTCGCCAATACATGTTGAATCACATCCATTGATGTAATAAAATGTAAGATATTGGTATGACCTTGTTGGTGCGCTACGGTGCATTTTGTTAGTATTAGAAAGCTGGTTTTAATACGTTAAGCCTGAAACAATGAACTTTTTTTGAATATGTAAAGTTTCCTGTTGTCAGAAACGTTGATACATAAGTGCAACCTGTTCAATGCACGGCAAGAATTTCTCATTGTCTCAGTAAAAAGGCGCAAGCAACCTCCATTTATATCAATTCTGAATTCAATTATTTAAAATATAAGTTTGTCAGCAAACAACGTAACTAATAAATCCAGCTTTCCAGTTTGCTGATGTAATCTCATTTATATTCAAATGGGAAAGCGTGTTTTACGTTTAAGTCGGAAAGTAAAACTTTAAAGCTATGAATAACTGAAAAAGTATTTGAATTGTTTAACTTCTTTAAGATTTTTTTAACCTATTTTTAAACCATTGCATTACTTTCTTTTTTCATGATCAAATTTAAATTTAATTTTTTTACAGAAAAGTTTCTTTTTGATTAATATCGTAAACAGCGTGCGTTTAATGATATTACGTAACTAATAATTACAGAATCCGTTGCGCAAGGAATGGATTTGTTTTCCGAAACGAAGCTTAGTCAGCTTTCATCCAACTCGCCAACAAGGCAGTACCCGTACTGTGTGTTCTGCCGTTGGCCTAACTCGGAAACTGTTGATCCTAATACAGGTAACAAATTCTGCGGCATAGTTACACTAATTAAAATTATACTTGCCTCTTAAGGTAGACATTTATGTTCAGAAATATGTCATGTTCTGCCTATGCTGATTCTATTGAATTGCTTCCATCTCCTCTCCATTCAGTTACCTTTATTGCCTAGTATATAATACCCTCTTAGCCTATCTACTTGGTAGCATGCTTGCGCACTGGACTGTCTGTCCTCAGATCTAATGTTTATTGAACGTACTATTTCACGTCTCATCATATTCCTATTCCTCCTATCGCGTGTTATCATGCAAGGTTATTCCGAACGTTTTCTTATATATAGTATTTTTTAGCCAATTCTTTTACTCCAGGTTAATCTACTAAGAGATTACTCAGTAATCTGTTCTTGAGTGTCACTAATACGCTATATATACTACATGGTCCTGCAAGATTACATTAAATTTTATATTTCTAAGATCTCAGTGCAATGTTTTAAATATTTAACACAAATTAAGCATTTTCATAAACACGATACAACAGGAATCTGAATTTTGTTGCACTAGAAGAAATAAACACATTTGAGACTATAAAATTGTCCTAAGGCTTTCACGGCCGGTGTCAGTTGTATAAGAAAAGTTTACCGGGCTGTTTGGCTGTGGTCTACGGTTTAATGACAAACCAAAAGTTTCAACAGCACTACTGGCTGCCATCATCAGTGAAATTCGAAAAAATCCAACACCTGTGTGAGCCTTTACCACACAGTACTGTGGGCCTGACGATAACAACCTACGTTCAGGAGGTTTTGGATTTCTTTGAGTTCCACTGATGACGGCAGCCAGTGGTGCTGCTGAAACGTTTGGTTTGTCATTAAACCGTAGACCACGGCCAAACAGCCCGGAAAACTTTTCTTGTACAACATTTGAAACTATATTTATGTTATAGAACTGGCTTAATTGATTACTGTTGTTCTCATTAGTTAGCATTAAGATACACACAGACTATATTTATACTAATACCAAGTTATGTATTGTTTCGAATTTATTTATTACGTATACAAATGTATGTATTCATTTAAGCAATGTATTATGATTTTGTATTGAACTAAAAGGAAGAGGAAGGTATACATTGACGAAGACTAATGTCAGAAAAGAAGTAATTACAAGCCCATTACCTGACGGTAAAAGACAAGGAGGAGAAGTAGGAGGAGGAGATGGAGGAGGAGGAAGTAGAGAAGGTAGAGGAGGAGTAGGAGATGATGATAAAGAAGAAGAAGAAGAAGAAGTTGGAAGTAGAACACGAACAATGGGGAGAAGGAACAAGGACGAATAAAGGCCTATGAGGAATACTGTTGGAGGAGAATGCAAGGGATCTGATGGAAACTGCGAGTAAACGATCCTCTTATGTTCAAACTGATAAATGAAAAACGAAGGTTATGAAAAAACATCGTGATCGTCAGTAAGAAGAACCGATATTTAGAGCTATACGACCATTATGCAAAAAGGGAAAGTTAATTAAAGAATTCTTAGAGAAAAAGAAGAAGAAGAAGAAGAAGAAGAGGGAGAGGAGGAAGAAGTAGACATGCATGCGGTAAACAAACCCCGACGAGCTAAAATACATAGAGTGCAGTTAATCAGATAAAGTTAATAAAGCTCTTCGCTTGTAGCGTGTATTTTGCTGGTACTTAATGTCTGGCACGCCGAGATTTCACTCAACATTACATTGGATTATAACGTTTGCAAGTCAAACCCTGTTGGCTAGTCGAAGTGTCAACGGTAAATATTAGTTGACACTGCTTCAATGTAAGATGATAATTGATTCCCTTTGCTCACTGTAATTAATTAATTTACCTTATTATTACAATAGTCAGTAAATTAGATTGTGCCAATTTGCTCGCAATAATCAGTAAATATTATCGTTAATTAATTGCAACTATTTTCTTATAGTGAATTACGTCATCTGCTGTATTTTGAATCAACTTATTCTATTAATCAATAAAAGTGTATTAATAAATATAAATTGTAAACTAAGAGCCGAGGTTAGGTTCAATAGATTTGTAAACAGATTACTAAAATAAAATAAGCTTTAATTTTTACTAGAAAACGGTTTTAATAAAATTTCCATCGTAATATAATCTTCTTGTTCTCGTAGACGTAATCGAAAGTCGGTACGTTTTCATTAAACTGAGCACTGTTTAAATCTACCCTTTTAATGCATCCCTGTAACAAAGTCAGCGGGAAACAGTTTTTTTATAATCCTTTCTAAACAGCAATCTGATGAATGTTATTGTCTACAAGAATATCTGTTAATTACTCAGCCCAGTTAAATGCTTCCGGCCGTCTGTCACAATCATATTGCTACAATTACATAACGCTTTTGAAAAGTCAGCAGGTGCAGTCACATAAGATTTCTACATATTCTCGGCTAGCCGAGCAAGTGGAACGTCTCGGTCAAGGTCGTGAAGAAAAGTGCTCTCTAGAATGTTCGAGTACTTGTACTACGCAAATTATGCTGGCACGCCATCAAAATAACGGAAGATTATTGTGGAACATCTGCGGGAACTATATAAGCAACATTGGTCAGATTAGTTAGTTAGTTGCAGTGGGCGATTTTTTTGTATAGTGTGTATCAAGTGGTTGTTGCTGATTAGTGGAAAGTGATTATTGTGCCATAATTAGTGCGGGACTCTGTTAATCGACATTATTAATGCGTGTGGACAAATTTAACTTGAATTTTTGTATGAAAGTACCTTGTTGATTTCAAATTGTTATTTTTGGCTAATTAAAGCTGGTGATTAGTGACTTCATTGGTGTCTGTATTTTGTTTCCATTGTATAACACGACGATCTGTGGGATCATCGTAACAACATTTTCTTATGAATACTCATACACAATTAGTAATTCCTCATCTTATAACTTATCGAAATTCCCTTGGTTCTTCTTCAACATGTTTCTAGTAGCTAATGGGAAAAATTTTATGGTATGTTTCTAATTTTATCAAGAAAACAATACAAACCACGTCAAGAAAATAAAGCGGTTATTGATTTTAAAGAATAATGTTTTATTTAAAAATTATATATTTTGGTGTTTTCACGTCTATAACACTTCCGACAGCATAATACAGTGTAGTTTTAATGAAGGCTGTAAGTTATATAAAAGGAAAAATTTTAAGGAAATCATGAAGGTGGTCGTCCATGTATTATCTATTGACAGACTAAATAGTGGAGGGAAAGTGATAAAATTATGCTACCGTGTGCAGCTAACAATAATACGCTATATGCTGTACATCTACTTATTAAATCTGATTGACAAGTCTATGTAGGTAATAAAAAGCAATTTCCAATCAATATGTCATTGTTGAAATAAATTTAAGGGTAAATATACACACTTGAATATAATATTAGAAGATCAACCCAGAAAAAAGTTATGGCCTTTAGAGGAAACAATCCAATACGTTTCAAGATAATTATAAACTATCAGGCTATAGAACAGGTATCTCGTTTGAATTTTCTAGGGTCCGAGGTAAATTATGAGTATGACAACGAAACCGATATAAAAACAAATACATTCCAAGTGATATGTGGTACTATACACAGAACACTTGGAAATTAGACAAGCAAAGACATCAAGATAAAATTAGATAAAGTAATGCAACACTTGTTTTAACTTATGGAAATGAAACGTGGACGATGACTAGAAATGATGAGCAAAGAATGCAAACAAGTGAAACGGAGTTGGTGAGAAAAACTACAGGTTAGGGATGAAATACGAAATGAAGATAAAAGAACCAAGTTAAATATTGCGACAATACAAGCATATGCTGTAATGTGCATTTATTAGATAAAATAAATATTTAGATTAAATTTAGAAATATGTAATAAATAAGCAGGTGTGAGATTGAAAGCTGAGTTTATACGCAGGAATCGACCTGCACGATCACGCGATTGTCGCTGAGAGAGGGTACAGTAGTAAATAATGTGTGTGCGTGAGGCCGGTTCAAGCCTGAAAGTTTGCAATTTCACCCCAAATAGATGTTAAATTATAGTTTTTATTTAATTATACGAAAACCATAAATGACAAAAAAATTGCAGACTTCCAAATATGTATTAAAATAATACACATGTGCAGTGCGAAAACGGCGTGAATAAGACGTTCAGTGCGAATTCAGTGCGATTTTAACAGCATAGTAATTACACGAATTATCCAATAACGATGGTAATTAAATTTAACATGTGTAATTAAATCAGACACCGTCATAGCACCTTGCAATCCACATTAGACATTGCAATTGGCAGAAAGGTGCGAAAATATGAAATTGGACGATAGTGGGGGAACTGACGCCACCAAGCAATTCCTGATATGCTGAATTCTGGCCCAGCAGGTGCAGTAAGATGCTGGAATATAAATAAGGGCATGAATGAAGCCAAATTACTCTCAATCTGTCTTCAAGAGCGGCGGGACGCTATGTCCGTTAACGACGCGAAATTATTCTCAATTAGTCTTCAAAAGCGGCGGGACGCTATGTCCGCTATCGACGCGATTTTTAAATTTTGTTAATTGAACTGTAAAGTTGGATGGACGATATGTTCATCTAAGTAGCAAACAGTAACTCTTGGTTTGGTTACTAATAGGATTATAGAACATACTCTACGATGTCTACACCCACAAACGTCCGTCACTCAAGACAACCAACCAGGTTACATCAGGCAGAGGAACGCTATGCAGAACAATAGAGGCATCTACTAGCACAACAGCAGCAAGTGCAGAGCAACATATCACTCTACACTACAGCAACCAGAGATGACCATAAGGAACGAGTAACTGGAGGACGACGAGTGGATCCGAGGAACGGACAGAATACTCTATCAGAAGAGGACCTACGGATCAACGGAGGACATGGGTATGAGCTACTGAACCAAGGTGACAAATAATCAATTTATAAATTTTATGTGAAAAGACTAAAGACAGTTAAAAGACACTTTGAAATTTAGAAAAATAAGTAAGAGATCTAAAATGTAGATATAGAGATTCAGAGAATCAAATTTAAATTTAATAAATATTTTTTTTTATGATTAACAATTACTTGAGCTAAGATGTAGAGATTCAGAGAATAAAATTTAAATTTAATAAATATTTTCTTTGATGATTAACAATTAATTGAGTCAATTTAAATTTTATCAATAATTAATATGTATGCAATGCATAAAGTAACGTAGTAAAAGTTATATAAAGAAAATAAAACAAAGCTGCAGTAAAGCACACAAATCAGACTGAGCAGTCGAAATTTTAAGATAACAAATAGATACGTAGAATATAATTTTGTTACTGTAGGTTATAAGATTTATTTATGATAAATATACTGCATCAATTGAACGTTAAGCAAACAATAATGAACGTTTATAGCGAAGCAAATAAGATTTTTAAAAACGCTTTTTTTTTAATAAATTAATGAAAACTTGTTAAAATTCAATAAATGACTACTCTTATTACGATTACACCCAAACCTCAGTAATTGGTACATACTAACAGTAATGTTAGATACATGTTGGCACAGCAAAATTAATTTAATTTGTTTTGAATTTTGTTGTGTTATAATATACATTCTATGGGAAGCAGAATAAGGGAAGGACAAATAATATGGCGGCAGCATATCAAGAGAATGAAAGATATGAAATTACTTAAACCACATAGACCAATAAGACTAATAAGCCACAGACCTTAAGGATGACGAGATATAGGCAGACTAATATTCACTGAAGGCGGAATAGGCTGTAAGCCTGTACCTTGACGTAGAGAAGAAGAAGATAATACGCATTCCTTTAATAAACTAGAACAGTATCTACTTTAAGGTACAAACTACTTCAATATGCAGTTGTTAAACAGAAAATTATTAAATTTTTAAACAGTTACATCACACTTGCACAAACGTAAAAATGTTTTGTACACATGTAAACGTTAGAAAATATACTTAAAATTTAAAACACATTCATTACATCTAGTTTCCTTCTAAAGTAATTATAGGTTTTTATTTAAATTAAATAACAATCACTCTTCAAAAACTCTGTTCTTGAACAGGAAAAAATATTAAAAAATCAAGAGTGAAAGTAACTAAAAGTTTCTTTTGGCAACGCCTCTGAAATTCAAGCACTTTTAAAACAACGTTACTTAAAAGACGTAGTACTGCTATTATAGTAAGAGTCTGTAAAGTTTGTTTCAAAACTTAACTTTAGAGTTTCGTGAACGAAGAGAAATATATTTTTCGTAAAAATTACTTGGACGATAAACTTACGTAAACAGTGAAGTTGAACGTCGTCATATCACGCAATAAGAGACGACTGTAGCAAAAGAATAAACTACGTTAGATTTTGTTGAGCTACTGAGTTGGAAATTACGGAATATCGTGTTACGTAATACGGAACGTTCTACAAGCATCTCGCCTATCCCAGCTGTAAGGTGTGTGTGTGCGTACATATTACTGCTACTTTGAGAGGAAAGACTTTACGCGTCAACTATCGAGTCTATTTCAGACCGTACCGGTCAGCGCAGTGTTTTCAAGGACACTGTTTCTACTGGATTCTCGAGGGCGCCTGTTTGTTTGTTCATCTAAAGTGACAGATTATCAGCGGGGTATAAATATAGGCATCCAGCGACTGTCAGTTTGGTTTACTTCGGACGATTACGCAGAGTGTCTCAAGTCGTGTATTAGTGAAAAGAGATTAATGTGCGCGACTCTATTAGTTTACATTATTATTTATGTGGACAGATTAACTTGAATATTGTGCGAGTAGAAAATTGTTGAATAACTTGTTGATTACAAACTGTTAATTGTGATAATTAAAGCTGTCTTTTTAGTGACTTCATTGCTGTCTTGTATTTTCTTTCTACTGTACCGTACGACGATCAGTTATACCGTCGTAACAATATTATCAAACAAAGGATGCTAGACTGCCTGACAATTTAATGCGATTACTCGTACCCGTCAAGCTAACACTCAAAGTGTCATCGGAGTTTTAATCACAATAAACTGTGTCTGCACGAACAGCCTTAATGATGAATTTCCCGTGTATGTTCAATGTGTGTCCAGAGTAAGAACACAGCCGCTGTTGTCGCTTGAAGCAGCCCGTGGCCGAGCATGCATTCTCCAACGCTGGTCGTTGCGTTATCTTTGACAAGACCAAAATCTTATACTCGGAGAGTCCCTCCTACCCTCGGCCGCAAATGGATTCCATGGAGATGTTTAAACACGGTTCCGTCGCGATGAATAGAAGATGAGAAAACGCCTCCTAACAAACATGTTTCGGCATGTCGTGCTGCCAAGCCAACCAGATATCACTTGATGCTGATTGGTTGACGCTCTTTTACAGCTTAGACCGTGGTGGTATGAAAGTTTGTATAACTGGGCCTTCTGTGACAGATTACATGTTCTTTACCTCATCACTGGGGTAAACTGGCGGACACAGTTAAATGCTTCCTCTTAAATACCAATTAAATTTTGTTTAAATAATAATTTTATTTCCAATTAATAAGTCATGCACGTGTTTCATTGAAAAGTCAAGAAAATATAATTTTTCTTTCGCTAATTCTTATTGTCATCTTCTAATACAAATAAGGTAAACAGGCTATTTCATTGCGTATTGATTTATATATATTTGATACTAATTTCAATTACGTCTTCTAGTCCTTTGAACAATTTATCTGTGGCTTTCGTAGATTTCAATTTCAATATAGTTTTTGTACCCCTCGATTCTTTTAAATGTTTCATTGTGTTCATCGATGGTATGCGTAGTTTAATATTAGCGGAGTTCCTAAGGCTTTCACTGTCGGCGTCCACGTTATCAGCCGGGTTGTTAGGCCGGGGTCCACAGTCTACGTTGCCAGGCGTTTCCGCCTCACTATCGGAAGGCATCATCAGTGTCGGAAACAATTGGCTCGGTGTCCGTCAATTTACTCCATTGATGAGGTAGAGACTATGTATTTTGTCTAAGAAAGCCCACTTATATAAACGTTCATTATTAATTATTAACTCATTATTAATTTATACAGTTGCAATCTCAAGATTTCCTTTGGCATGCGGTGATCACCCACCCACTCTAGGTGACCTAGCCGTTGTATTCATTGAGCTTTTGTGAATCTCACAATGTCCTCATGATTCAAAGCTCATCTATCGCCTGGTTATTTATTATTCACTTCTTACTTCATTTTATTAACTCCTAAAGGCAATGCGTTGTCGCTGTAGCCACGTCACTCTATCCCTTGCGATATTCTTCATTTCTTCATAGGACCCACTATTCACGACACTCATTGTACTGCGGAAGTATCCAGTTCTTGGTCTTCCTTTGGGCTTCTTCCCCACTACTTTGCCCTCAAAGATGTTATTTAAAAAAGCACTATGTCTGATCACATGTCCTATCAACTTAATCTTCCTCACCTCTATACTCCTAAGCGGTGTTCTATTCTCATTTATTTCCTCTAAGATCTGTTCATTCGTCTTCCTATCTGTCCAACTAGTTTTTGTCATTCCCCGCCAAATCCACATCTCCATTGCCTGAAGTCTGTCACTCTCCACCTTCCCTAAGGTCCACGATTCACACCCGTAAGTTAAAACACTCCATACAAATACCTTAACAAACTTTTTCCTTGTTTCAATACTAATATGGTTGCTTGTTAATAAGTTCCTTTTGCTCTGGAATGCTTGTTTTGGCAGAGCTACTCTCCTCTTAATCTCTGCCAGACACATATTCCCACTTGTAACTATGCTACCCAGGTAACAAAATTCAGTAACGTGCTCCAATATTGTGTTGTTCAACATAATGGTTGATTTAATGTATTCTCTTTTTTTACTTCCAACCATTATTTTAGTTTTCTTAACATTTATCCTCAATCTCCACGCGTGAAGAATTTTGTTAAACGTACCTAACATTCGGGTCATATCCTTTTCTGAATCAGCCATCAGTACAATATAATCTGCGAGCGAATACTGTATATCTGTTCCCCATTTATTTTAATTCCCCTAGAACTCCTTCTCATCTGAGTTACAACATCTTCTATAAACAAATTAAACAAGTACGGTGACAGTGGGCAACCTTGTCTTACCCCTCTTCTTATTATTGCTTCCTTTTTACATTTATTTATGTCTATTTCAGTACTTTGCAACCTATAAATATTGAAGATTACCCTTTTAACTTTCCAGTCAAGTCCTGACTTCCTCATAGTTTGAAACAACAGCTTCCAATCAACATTGTCGAACGCCTTCTCGAGATCCACAAATACTAAATAGGTTTTCCTATTCACTTCAATTCTCCTCTCCAAGATCTGCCGCAGAGCCAAGATTGCTTCTCTGGTTCCTCTACCTGCTCTAAATCCAAACTGATCCTCCTCCAAATAAACGTTCATATCAACATGATATTAGCTGGGAAACTGGATCGTCAAGTGCTAAATAATCGCTTTATATTTCCGTGCCGAACTGAATTTAATTTTTGATACCAACTACGTAAATTTATTATAATTTTATCAATAATTTTTATAAATATTAATAACAGAACTATTCGCTGTCACATCTTAGATGGTCACTTTAGACCAAATATTGTTGAGACCTTACCGTAGAGAACACGGTTTCTGTTTGGAATTAACAGAAATAACACTTTTATTGTTCCTGAAGTCTTGTTGTTCACCTTAATGTTGCAAGTATAACAGAAATGGGAAACAATAATATTAACATATTGCGACAATAAAGAAGTAAGTAAAATACATTAGAGATTACTTGGAGATTCTTTACTTAGAGAATAATATACTTAGAGAATAACATTACATTATTTAGAAAATATTTTAAAGTATGCTTCAGTAAAGCAAGCGGACTAAAACTTATGTTATAAAACAAAAGAAATAAAATGTGTCTTTAGTGCGTTCATATTTTCTAATGAAATAAGTGAATTAATAGATGCAAATCATAAATATAATATAAATAAGGATGCAAAGTATGTCTACAACATTGGTGTCTGCAACAAAACGCTGGATACTAGAGTAATCTTGTTCCTGAATACTCTGCACTGTGGTAATGCAGATAAGGTGGTTACTAAACTGTAAATCATTCCACCTTGAAGAAACGTATTCTTGTCGCTTATTTACAGAAACGTTAAGGAATAAATTATAGTCCGCTTGCTTTACTGAAACTTACTTTAAAAAATCCCTATTCTCGCAATATACAACCACAAATAATTCCTATTTATATCAATTAGCAATTCAAATGCTTATACAGACTTGAGTTAGCAAATTAATAACGACGCTATTAAACCCACATTAATCGGATTGGAATTTCAATTTTGTTACTGCTGAAGTGGAAGTATTGAGATTGGTAAATAAATCATTTCAAGTAAGTCTAATAAATAAAATGTGAAATAGATTTTGAATTGAATATTCTCTCTTGAATGGATTATGCCAACTTTACTTTGCAAACACAAATTTTGTACGTCTTTCACATGTATTTTGAACGCTTTTCAGGTATTCAATTAAAGCAGAACAAAAATTGTATATTATTTAAATCTGTGGGCCACACCCATTTATATATAATTACAGTTCAGCATTGTAGTGTCTGATGACTCTTATTGACCTTGTAGCGCTTCGAGCTATGCATACCTCGAGCGAATAAATAAGCTTTTGTCCAGTTTTCTATAGTTGTTTATCGATTGCGTTACCTATGTTTATTCATCCCTCAATCCTTCTGTCTATATGTCTGTCTGTCCATGTTTCTGTCTGCTACTTTGTGAGCAGTGCACAGTGGGACCGAATGCCAAAAAGCTGGCCAAAATATGAAGACATTTATAAATCGATCTAGAATTTGGTACTTTTTTGGGTCGCTGATTCCGAGTCTGAAATCCAAATTTCGGAAAAACAAAATGGCGGATCCAATATGGCGGCCAAACATATTAAAATATTATATTTTTTTCCCCCTAAAAGGATTGTTTATTGGTTTTTAAGGTCGCTGACTACAAATCTGAAGTCCAGATTTAAAAAAAACAAAATGGCGGTTCCAACATGGTGGACAAAATTGCAAAAAATGAATTGTTTAGGCCTGTCGGTTTTTGGGGTCACTAAATACTAAAAATATTCAAAACTTTCATAGCAATGTAAAAAATATTTATTTTGAATGATTAAAAATTACAAATATAAAATATTTGCTTGAATTTCAGAAGCGTTGCTAAAAAACGTTTAGTTTTTTCTGCCTTGGTTTTTATTTTAATTTTTGTCAGTTCAAGAACAGACACTTTGAAGAGTCATTGTTATTTAATTTAAAAGCAAATCTTTAATTACAGTAGAATGGAATTAGATGTAATGAGTGTGCTTTAAATTTTAACTATAATTCCTAAAGTTTATATCTGTACAAAAAATTAGTTATGTAAGTCATTTTTATGTTTTTGCAAGTGCAATGTAACTGTTTAAAAATTAAATAACTTTTTGTTTAACAACTGCATATTGAAGTAGTTTATACCTTAAAATGGATACGGTTCTAGTTTATTAAAGAATGTGTATTATCTTCTTCTTCTCTACGTCAAGGTATAGGCTTACAGCCTGTTCCCCTTTCACTGAAGCCATCTCTTCATTGGTCTGCCTATATCCCGTCATCCTTGAAGTCTGTATCTTATTACTTGCTTAGGTAGTCTCATATCTTTCATTGTCTTGATATGCTGCCTCCATATTATTTGTCCTTCCCTTATTCTGCTGGCATTAATATACATTTAACTTGGTTCTTATATCTTCATTTTGTAATTTATTTTTAAGGGTATAACCTTTGGTTTTTCTCAAGAACTTCATTTCACTCGTTTGTGTTCTTCGCTCATCAGTTCTCGTCTTCGTAAAAGTTTCACTTCCATAAGTTAAAACAACTGTTGCCATTACTTTATAGAATTTTATCTTGGTTTCTTTCCTTGTCTTATTTACAAGTGTTCTGTGTATAGCACCACACATCTTTCGAAGTTTATTTACTTTTATATCGATATGATTTAATATGTCGTTGTCATACTCATAAGTTACATCGCACGCTAGACAATTGAAATGAGATACCTGTTCCATAGCCTGATTGTTTATAATTAACTTGGAACGTATCGGATTATTTCCTCTAAAAAGCCATAACTTTTCTTTTCTGGGTTGATAATATAAGATTACATTCAAGTGTGTATTATTTACACTTAAATTTATTTGAACATCGACATATTAATTGGAAATTGCCTTTTAATGACTCTATACACTTGTCGATCAGATTTAATAAGTAGGCCTAGATATATAGCATATATTATTGTTAGCTGCTTACGGCAGCATAACTTCGTCACGTTCTCTCCAGTATTTCGTCTATCAATAGATAATACATGGACGACCACATTCATAATTTCCTTTACCTTTTTGATTTTATATGACTTTCAGCCTTTACGAAAACTACACTGTAGTATGCTGTGGAAAATGCTGTGAACGTGAAAACAGGACAGTGTATATTTTTGGCAAGTGCATTAGTCTTTGAAATCCTTATCCTCTTTATTTTCTTGATATGGTTTATATTGTTTTCTTGATAAAATAATATAATCCCATTAGCGATTAGAAACATGTTGAACTAGAAGCAAGAGAATGTCGATAAGTGATAAGATGAGAAATGACTAATTGTGTATAAGGATCCATGAGAAAATGTTGTTACGATGGACTCACTGATTGTCGTGTTGTACAGTGGAAACAAAATTCAGACGCCGCTGACGTCACTAATCGCCATCTTTAGTTAGCCACAAATAACAATTTGAAATCAGCAAGGTACTTGCATCAAAGAATTCAAGTTAAATTTTTCCACACGCATTAATAACGTCAATTAACAGAGTCCCGCACTAATGATGGCACAATAATCACTTTTCTTTAATCAGCAAAAATTGCTCGATACGCACTATAAAAAAAATCGCCTGCTGTAACTAACTAAGCAGGCCACTGTTGCTTATATAGTTCCCGCAGATGTTCCAGAATAATTTTCCCTTCTTTTGGTGGCGTGCAAGTAATTTGCGTAGTTCAATTACTCGAACATTATAGAGAGTCCTTTCTTCACGACGTTGACCGAGACGTTCCAATTGCTCGGCTACCCGAGAATATGTAGAAATCTTATGTGACTGCATCTGCTGACTTTTCAAAAGCGTTATGTAATTGTAGCATATGATTGTGACAGACGGCCGGAAGCATTTAACTGGGCTGAGTAATTAACAGATATTATTGTAGACAGTAACATTCATCAGATTGCTGTTTAGAAAGGATTATAAAAAACTGTTTCCCGCTGACTTTGTTGCAGGAATGGATTAAAAGGTGTGATTAAAACAGTGCGCAGTCTAATGAAAACGTACCGACTTTTGATTAAGTCTACGAGAACAAGAAAACCTTAGAAGAACATATTACGGTGGAAATTTCATTAAAACTATTTTCTAGTAAAATGTAAAGCTTTTTTTATTTTAATAATCTGTTTACAAGTCTAATAATCCTAACCCCGGCTCTTAGTTTACAATTTATATTTATTAATATACTTTTATTGAGTAATATATGTGTATATTAATCAACACTTTTGTTGATTAATATATATTGATTAATTAATGAAATGTGTCGTAGGTAAGCGCTTAGATACAGTAGGACATTGGGAAAAAGGCCAGTTCCAAAAACCGAAGTAAGAATGTATATACTTACGTAGTCAAGACAGTGTAAAGAAGATTTCAGTACTTTAAGCAATCCGACGGCAGGTCACCATGGGAATTAGACTCTTAGTTTCAAGTTTTGCGTGGGAAAAACCTTCGCCTAAGATTGGGATATTTTAACCAATAATAATAATAATAATAATAATATCTTAAACAGACAATCGAACAATACTGATTTTGACGTGAGTGCAGTCCTGTTATAGGTACAAGTAGGGCAAGTAGAAGTATAATACCATATTACAGCAAGAGAATTTTCAAGAAAAACGGACGTTGGTTCAAAATACAGCACATGACGTAATTCATTATAAAAAAATAGTTGAAAATCAATTAACGATAATATTTACTGATTATTGTAAGCAAAGTAGCACAACACAATGTACTGACTATCGCAATAATACGGTATACTAATTAATTACAGTGAGAAAAGAGAATCAATTATTATGTTACACTGCTGGAGTGTCAACTATTATATACCGTTGAGAGCTGACTAGCCAACAGGGTTTGACTTGCCAAACGATTATAATCCAATGTAATGTTGAGTGAAGCCTCGACGTGCCAGACAATAAGTACCAGTAAAATACACGCTGTAAGCGAAGAGCTTTAGTAACTATATCTGATTAACTACACTCTATGTATTTTAGGTCGTCGAGGTTTGTTTACCGCATGCATGTCTACTTTTCTTCTTCTTCTTCTTCTTCTTCTTCTTCTTCTTCTTCTTCTTCTTCTTCTTCTTCTTCTTCTTCTTCTTCTTCTTCTTCTTCTTCTTCTTCTTCTTCTTCTTCTTCTTCTTCTTTTCCTCTAAGAATTCTTTAATTATCTTTCCCTTTTTGCATAATAGTCGTATAGCTAACAGTGCTCTAAATATCGTTTTTGTTTTACTAACGATCACGATGTTTTTTCATAACCTTCGTTTTTCATTTATCAGTTTGACCATTAGGGGATTGTTTACTCGCAGTTTCCATCAGATTCCTTGGAACCTCTTCCAACACCATTCCCGGTAGGCCTCTATTCATCCTTGTTCCTTATCCCCATTGTTCGTGTTCGGGTTCCTTCTTCTTCTTCTTTATCGTCATCTCCTACTTCTCCTCCTCTGCCTTCTCTACTTCCTCCTCCTCCTACTCCTCCTTCTCCTCCTTGTCTTTTATCGTGAGGTAATGGGCTTGTAATACTTCCTTTCTGACGTTAGTCTTAATCAATATATACCTTATTCTTCCTTTCAGTTCAATAAAGAATCATAACCCATACAAAAGGTTTCATGAGATTGCTGAAATTAATACATACATTTATATCATAATAAAAAAATTCGAAACAATACATAACTTGGTATTGGTATAAATATAATCTCTTTGTATCTTAATGCTAACTAATAAGAACAACACTAATCAGTCAAGCCAATTTGACAATATAAATATAGTCCAAATGTTTTTATTTTATCTAGTGCAACAAAATTCAAACAAGGAAGTTGGGCTAGCCATAAATACGGATAAACCAAAACAAAAATGCTTATCCAAACAAGAAGGGACCAGGTTCAGAACAACAATGAGATATAGGAGGACACAATTGAAGTGGTGGACAATTTCACGTATCTCGGAGTGAACCTAGCAAAGACTGGATCAGAGAAGCCGGAGATCCAAAGGCGAACCACCATGGCTAACAAGGCATACTTCACATTGCTGGCATCATTTAGTTTTGGGGATGTGCACAGGGAAACAAAAATGAAAATATATAGGACTGTCGTCAGACCGATGCTATGCTACGGGTGTGAAGCATGGACAATCACACAGAAAACAGCCGACATAGTAGACACCTTTGAAAGGAAAATCATCAGAAACATTACAAGAAAATGGCTCATGGAGAGTGAGATACAACAATGAACTGTATCAAATATATAAAAAGATACCAGTCTCAAAATTTATAAGAACACAAAGATTGCGTTGGGCCGGACATATTATGAGAATGGAGGATGGCAGGAACCCCAAGCTGGGTACATGGGAGGGAACGAGACCTAGAGGCAGACCGAGGAAGAGGTGGGAAGATGGCGTTGCAGAAGACGCGAGGGACATGGGGATAAGAAACTGGAGGAGGGTTGCAGTGGGTAGAGTGGATTGGAGGCGGAGATTGGTGGAGGCCAGGGCCAGACTTGGGCTGTAGCGTCATAGGAGGAGATAGCTACAAAATTCAGGTTTCTGTTGTATCGTGTTTATGAAAATGCTTAATTTGTGTTAAGTATTTAAACCTGAGACCTTATAAATATAAACTTTAATGTAATCTTGCTGGACCAAGTACTATATATATGGCGTATTAGTGACACTCAAAAACAGATTACGTGGTAATCTGTACGTAGACTAATCTGGAATGAAAGCATTGGCTAAAAGATACTAAGTACTGACTTGGTATAAGAAGACGAAGCGAATAACCTTACATGATAACACGAAATAGGAGGAGATGGAATATGATGCGACGTGAAATAATACAGTCAATAAACATTAGATCTGAAGACGGACATTCCAGGGCGCAAGCATTCTATCAAGTAGGCAATAAAGGTAACTGAATGGGAAAGAGATGAAACCAGTTGAATAGAATCCCAGTATGCAGAACATGATATATTTACGAACATAAATGACTACATTTAGGAGGCAAGTTGAAAAAAGTATAATTTTAATTAGCATAAGTAGGCAGCAGAATTTTTTACCTGTATTAGGAGCAACAGTGTCCGATTTAGGGTAATGGAAGAACACACAGTACGCCTACTGCCTTGTTGGCGAGTCCGATTAAAGCTGACTTAACTCCGTTTGAAAAAAAAATAATTCGTTACGTAACGGATTCTGTAATTATTAGTTTCGTAAGTTTATACCACTCTGTTTACAATATTAATCATAGAGTAACGTTGTTGTAAAAATTAAATTTATATTTTCATAATAAAAATGAAAATAATGTAATGGTTAATAAACTTGGTTATAAAAAACCTTAAATAAGTTAAACAATTCAAATAATTTTTTACAATTATTCATAGCTTCATATTAATCAACAATTATATACTTATTAGTAGTTGCTACCAACATCAAAATTTCTCTTATTTGGATTATTGTAACCTTAATGTTAGGATAAAATAATCAAAAAGAGCAGATGTCCTTGTGTAGCACGTTTAAAGGGATACAGTATAACAGTGAACGTTAACTTCTTATATAAAATTTACATCCTTCCTTGAGTGCAGATAAACATCCCCTTGACAGATACACAATAGAAGACATTTTTACACTGTAAGCGTTGCGGGTTTTGCCAGAAATCACTTTTGGTGTTCCTTAGTGTTTGAAGAGAAACCCTTTATTTACACAACGAAAATCACATCTCTCATCACAAAATATGTCTCGTATTTTCCTGTAAATGTTATCTGTTCCAATTGTTGTACCATTAAGTTCTGCCTAGTCATAATCAGAGGTTACAAAAATGAGAGACCTATATATGACGTATGAACGGTTTCTGATATTATAGTTTGAGATATCCGACGACATGTAACAGAGAAAGGTTAATCACACGAAAACCGACTTTATGACCTTCTGTAATATAATAGCAGTTCCAACCAATATTCGTAAATAGACGTCATATAATGGAATTGGTAAAGTTGTATATTTGACAAAATAAAGAACATCATTAAGAATGGTTGCATTATCTAAACTGAACTATAAGCTAGAATATACTTAATCCGACCGTGGACTAGTAACATCAAGAATCAAAATGTGTCGCCCGACCTCCAAAGAGACTGACCATGACTTAGGCTACTTACAAACTACATTTACATTGAACTAAAAAGCATTTAGAAAGATATTTATACATTACGGGATATTTTGAAAGTGTAGAACCTGAGCCGGCAAGGAAAATGGAAAAATCTAATCTAAAGAAGTGGTTTCGTAAAAGTGTAATACTAAGTTGCAATGAAAAACATCTTCCAATATATTTCAAATCAATAAATTAATATCCACCATCCAATCAGTGTAATTTACTTTTTAATGCTTAAGTTACTGGCAAAGCAGGAACAACCAGTCTAAATATCTTCTCGCTTTCATTCAAATCCTAGTTATTACTATTCATTTACCATGCTTTCCCTCTATATCCTTATTCTATGTAGTGTTCTTAGGGAATGTTTCACGGACCCCATGAACATTATATGTAACTTATAAGTAACGTTTTTAGCTTCCCATTGTAGTACTTACAACGTTTTTTTCTATTTTTATATCTACATATTATTGAATTATTATACTATATAGCCTACTCTGTCTGTTATAACATTCCTGAAGGTTATGTCACAGCTATGGAACAATTTTATTTTGCATTAGCTATATTTTGTAATTATTCTGCATGTCTTTCTGCCGTTTTAAGCGTTTGTCTTTTGTTTCTTCCTGTTCCCCTGTATTTCTTTCAAGATATCTCTTTTTGTCTTCTGTTATCGCAGCGTAATTCTCGTTTAAATCTCTTTTTATTCTACGCACAATTTAACTTCTTTATTCCCCATTTTATTTGTTTCTGTAAATATTTGTATTTTGTTTTGTAACAATTACGAAACATGTAGCATTGCATGTTATAAAATTGCGTGTATATATTGGATTATAAACAACAAATTAAATAATACCGAACACATTAAACCATTTAAATTGATGCCTAACAAACGTTAATCTTTACAAATTAATAGACTTTTAAAACAAACGAATTCTATTTACTTTTAAATTGATTACAAGCAACAATTTCCTGGTTCTACAAGTCTTCTGATTTATCAAATTTTTACCCTGTTCGGATAGAAGAAATAGAAGAAAGGAGGGGAAAGAGAATAAATTTTTGATTTTCTTCATTCACTGTAGCTCAGTAGCAGTAGTGATAGTTAAAATGACTTTTCGTGGTATTTAGTAGCATTGTCGAAATCGTTATTCTTTTCAGAAATGTAATTAAAAACTAAGAAGCCTTGTTAAGTTTTAAGATACGTATTACAACCTAACCTTTTAAATTTCTAGATTTTATTTAGTGTATTTTTATTACTAACGTATTGCTAAGTATTGTGCAACTAAATTTTTATAATTTTTTTTTTGGGAGTTATGCTTTGTGTTAAACTCGCAGTCTTAAGATTGATATTTACCTTAATATTTCAATTTAAAGTAGTTAAAAACCGGTGAGTACCCTTTCTGAGTCTTGCAGACAGTTTGCTTTCATGTAGGCCTATCCTGTGTACGTTGCCCTGTACAGCTGGTTCTGTTGAAGGGCATAAGATAGTTTACTTCATAAACGTTCTGGCTTTTGAGATTGGACGGTTACACAAGTTTATTTTTCTTGTAATAACAACGGTATATAATTTATTTTCGTCGTTTCAATATTGGCAACGTTCTTATATGGTGATACAATTGTACATAGGAATCAAAATATCCGTTATTTTGAAATGTTTTCAATCCGTCTTTCTTTAGCCTCTGGAATTACCTGAAATTTTGGCGACTTCCATCTAATTCACATCAGTCATAAAAACACTGCAATCATAAAGCACATTAAAATGAAACATATTTAACCGAACTACAATTTTCAATGATAGTGCAATGGTTATTTACCAAATTTTGCATGACTCCTACCGTTAAGTGTCACTAAAAGCAAGTACTATTTACTACTGTATATGAATATAATGTTGTAATGTTTGTTATGTAGCTTACAAATAAATTTAGAGTGCTTGAAAACCCAGAATGCATTTTGTCAATAATTTCCATGTGCAACAATATACTGACGAATATTAAAACAACGGTGCACGGAAAATAGTACTATTTTTCCGAAACGCTGTATTAAACATTAATGTGATCATTCATACAATGGTACCGTATACCGTGACTTATAAAATGGTTTGACTGCCAACATACAAAACACCTACAATGTGATTGGATTACAAATTTTAACAAACAATCCATACATGGGAATATGTTATATTTTATTCTAACCAGCGTTTTATTGTTTAAGCTTATATTGCCTTGAATTTGTACCATCAGAAGTTGATTTTTAAAATTGTATTTATATACTTCCTTGCGATTTTTAAGTGATCCAGTTTGTAGGTAACAGCAGCCTTCTCATATTTTTATAATAGTTGTAAGAATAATGATTTCATACAATTTAGATGTTCTTCCGGGCATGAGTCTGTTTCTCCTGTGAACCTCCTCCGGCTCTCTACCTATGTATATTTTAAGTAACTGCTAGGTATTTACAACCAACCATATATATTCCCGAAACTAACTTATTCCCACTTGCACACACTCTTCTTAGTTCCGATGTAACTACCGAGGGGTATCGATGTTGCTACCACACAACGATCACTATTAATTTCCACAATTTGGGAAAAGCTTTCTTAATGTTTTCCACGTGCCCGAATATATCGTTCTAGATGTTCTACGTTTTTCTGTTTAAAGTGGTCTGTTCCACATTATTCCTAAAAACGGCAATTTGGAATTCGTAAATAAGTAACCTTCATCTTTCCCGTAAAACGTATACTTATTCACTTTTTATGGACCTACAAACATTATTTACGGATATATTTACAACTTATAAACCCCAAAACGGGTTCTATTAATAGCTGCTTGATTGTATTTAATTTGTAGTGTAGTGTGCAAGTAGCTGGACTTTTGGACAGAACAGGACGTGCTTGGTATCTTCAAGATTTCCGCATTCCCATTTGTCGTTATTCCCGTCTTTAAGACCACATTCAATTACACTTGACTCAGACAGAGCCATACGTGTTTTACTTGATTGAGCAACTTTTATATTTTTCACACCACCAATGTTTTATAGGGCGACTGTCTATAGACACTTTTAATGTCTACATTTTGAAAAAAGCTTTTCTTTGGTTTTAGTCTCCTGCGTGTCCCTTCTTCCTGATAAAGGAAGTGTCTCTCGTCAAAAACTTGCCTACATTTTTTACTCTACTGCATTAACTACATTATAAAATTTTTATACACTGCGAATAGTAGACGTACTAGACCAGCCGCTTCGTAAAAAACCCCTATACCTGTAGATTTCAGATAGCTTGTTTTAAATCTACAATGTTTAATCAGGCTTATTCTATTCTTTTGCGTGGCTAGATCTGCACCACACTGGGCCTGCGTTCTCCGCTGGTGAAAAGCACACTGCGTGAGTGATTGTTACAAGTTCCCTAGGTTTCGCTCGCCATTTGCTATCTTCTTCAGCGGATTATTTCCCTTGGCTACTATTTTCTGTTTTCTGACAGTGGACTTTGTACCTTAAAGATCTATTCAATCACTTCTCTTGGTTTTGTTTCTTCAAGGTAATCTCTTTTTCAGGCAACCTATAACTTTCTTCTTGCCAGCCGTGTTGTAAGCTGCAGAGCGTTAACATAAGTTTTCCCTAATTGTGATTCAAGTGGGTTGATTTATTGTACTCAGACCTTACGAGAGAACATTTTCCAGGATTTTTCACCTCCTAAATAAGCAGTTCTACGCCGGAGTTACTAGATCATTGGCATGTACAAAAGTATACGTGTGTTCAGGCAATCGCACGAGGAAGGTAATTTTTCTAGTTTCTCTATCTAGAATCACGTAAAAAGCACTGGCTCTATTCTAAAGCTATCTTCACGTTAAAAGAATGTATTTTAAAGCACTGACTCAATGCATTTTACGATTCGGTTGTAATTAAACGTTTTTTGTAACTTTTAGAAAAACGACTTGTTGTTCATCTTATTATACTCTGTAGATAGATGTACTAAAGCGTTGGCTGTTATTTATGTAACAGATTCTAAAAATAAGCACTTATCCTTTGCAGGATAAGTCTCTCACACAGTTAAATAAACAATTTAGAACGATATTACCGGCAACTGATAGCAACATTTGAATTTTTGCCACGTTCCAAAGTGCATTAACTTTGGACTTGCTCCAGATCTTAAAATTGTATGTTTCCGTACACTTACTGAATGCAAAACTGAGAAACAAATTACTACCAACCCTCTGTCTGACTTGTAAGCTTTTGTTATTTGTCACTGATTGTTTTACGTTTTGAAACATGTGTTTTAATATTTTACATTATGAAACCGTTAACGATGTCATATACTGTATTTATATCTGTCATAATTATAACGGAGTGCTCGTAATGGATAGATCAGCAAGGGTCTGGAGGGATAATATTTACACAAGAATGAGAGACATGTTTTGTGAAGCGTAACGTAATTTTCAGTGTGTAAATGAAACATTTCTGTACGAATAAGAAAGAGCGGTAAAAGTGTTTTTCCAGCAAACCTCTCAATGCGTACTCTGTAAGTGTACCATCTTTTGTGTATCTGTCGACGCGGTGTTTATCTGCACACAACGGAGAATATAAATTTCACAACAAACACAACACGAATGCTTTTGCTTTTATACCTCATCCCATTACAAGTGCCTTATATGGATATCTATAATTGTTCACTTCATTTTATGTAATCCATTTAGACTAACTTAACAAACAGATCTATTGAATGTATACAGATATACAATTAGGAGCAGAGGCAAAGAATTCGGTATTAATCATAATTTTTATTTACAGTTTATGTTATAAACAGGTTAGAACTAAGAACTTTTGATTAGTGAAAATACAGTGCAGGTAAAGGTTTGTAAACAGGTTTATTCCTTAAATTAAAAAAAATCGGTGTAATAACGAATATGAGAAGAATCAGATATAATGTCATGAAAAGGTAAATTTGATTCAAGGAACGGCATTTCCTTTAAAACAAAAACCAGTTTGCTTTTTATCCTGATTATAAGCGCTGATATTTACATACAGATCTTCGTCCTATTATCGGAAAATTTTTAGTTTAGTGAAAATGCATTTGAGAAGAGAACTATCTAAGGAGTGTAAAAACGTTGATGGATATTAAATATGTTTTTAATATTGAAATATACAAAATAAACGCTTCGTTTCATTATACATTTTTTTTTTATAAGGTCGCTGCAACAGCATCGGTCATTAGCGACCACAAAAATGAATTTGTACAGATTCTTAAACAGATGTATTAATATAGTAAATATTTGTTTAAATACCAAATAGTGTAAACAAATGAGGTAGATAAAAATATTTAACAAATAACAATATAATTTAACTGATGCAAAATAAAATGAGAAATATTAACCCCCACAACACAAGCAATATAAATACACATCATTCACATAAATAAATATAACTAAGTATACATATAATATATATAACACTATGTAACAAAATATAACAATAAGTCATAATAATATATCACTTTATTAACTTAATTACACAATTTTTAATGTTCTTATAATTTTCTTAGCTTATACAAATTTGTATAATCTACTTCTTCTCCTTTTCCTCTTGAATGATTAGGTTATCATTGCAGATAACCGGCACCCATCTCTTCCTCGGACGACCCACGTCTCTTCTACCAATGGCTTTATAGTTCAGTGCCGCTTTCGGCAATCGATCCTCTGTCATCCTTTCCAGACATCCCACCATGTCTCCTGTAAATTGAAATAATTTCATTTATGTTCTTTACTTCGAGTTCTGTTCTGACATGTTCATTCCTTTTTCTGTCTTGCAATGTATAATTTAAAGTATTTCGAAGAGACTGCATTTCAGCACTCTTAATCATGCCGCTTTCCTTTTTTGTCATGACTCACACCTCACTTGCATAAATCAACGTGGGTATTCCAATTGTCTGATAAAATGTAATCCTCGTGATGTGTCTTGTTTTCTTTTCTTTTTTGTTTCAATCAACACTGCTATATTACTATTTTTTTTTTCTTTAAATACTTTGGCTATTTAAAATTCTTTGCCACCAATCCTTCTAACATTCCATGTAGCTAACTTCAAATTTTCCCCAATCCATTTATTCAAATCCTTATTCTTTGCCACTCTCAGTATAGGTAATTATTTCGTCAGTTACGGCAAACCTATATGACAGACTTATTATATAGAAGTCTAGGACGGTAAGTTTATAAAAGTTTTCTACAATTACTTTATAGGTTTCCTGTCACGTGATATGTGTTATTTAAAGTTACTATATTTTCTTATGCGTTAAAAAAGAACACGCCGATCCTCTTAAGAGTTGAAAGAACATTATTACCTGTAACAGCAAAACTTAAAAAAAGGATAATACTTTACACGAACACTGTAGGTCAACTAATTTTTAAGATTAAGAAAAAAACTGAAGTTTTTTGCTGAGTAAACAATACGAGGACTGATGTATATTTACTGGTTAGTCCAGTGTCTACAAACTATGTGAGTGTCACAGTTACTGTTGAATGTCTTACTGAATATTCCAAATTCAGACCCAGGATTATTTAAATCGTGGCCAAAAATTGGGCGTTTTAGAATTTGTTTAGCTCTATTACAAAAGGATGATGTGTAATGTGGGGACTTCGTTAACTTCAGTAAATACCGAGCTCTTACCAGCTATCCTCAAGATGTGACATAAAGCGTGTCATGATCTTCTGCTTCCTTTGGGAAACGCTTCAAGGACAGAATTACCTAAGAGGAGCAGGAGATATATGAAATACTTTAAACTGATTGTAGCCGCTTGTACATCGACCAGTATAGAGGTTTAGAAAACACGGGCTTCCATTACGTAAAGAACCAAGACTGGACCAAGATCAACTTTGTCGCCACTTTGACCTGCACGGAGACGCATCATGTAGTAAAAACATACAATATTGGACATCCAGAACATGGACACGACGATCCACTGGGTAGGCACAGTTGGGAACTTCGATTTTCAGAAATTGCAAGACCCCATCAACCAAAGCATAGAGCCTGTCAGACGCTAGGTAGGCAACACACTAACACGAACACGTTCTTCCGCCTCCAGAGCACTTCAAATTCTGAACCGTAATATTAGTCTAATATTAAGAAATAGTCAACAGTTTCAGGATTTGCAGAAATATCGTAGATATTTATTAAATTAGTCTCCATTTACTGGTAATTCTAAATCTATCGTTTATTTCAGTCAACAGTAGGCCTAACGGTAAGATATATTTAAGGTAATAAGTTACTGTGGATTTCTATTACGCGCAGTTATACAATCATCATTTAATAAAATTTAGAAGGCAGCAAAATCAAATTTCTTTCACATTATTGTAGACAAAATTGAAAGTTCGGCTACATTTTGGGTGCACTCTTTTCTTATTCTTATTATTATTCTTGTTAAATTTCGAAGTATTGGGACCACGAGGCTAGTTCCACTGCCCACCGGTTCATTTGAATTCCTACATTTCTTCTTCATTGCAGTATATTCTATTACTGCAATTATATTATATTCTATGTTATCCTTTGCAGACAACTACAACAATTTTTTCACTTTATTTTACTGTATAATTTAAGGATGTTCCATTCAATTTTAATGTATTTTTTTTTACTTTTTTTCCTATTAGTCTGAGTGTACAGCCAGAGGAACTCCTTGAGAACTCATTCTTGATGACTGTAACTTAATTTCATAGTGTCTGAAAACGACTCTTACCTTAGTTACATTACTACCACAATAACCGACACTTTGTATAGATTTATACGCCGTTTCCTTTCGTGTTTTGTCCTTTATAGTCTTGTCTTTGATCTTATAATCTCTACAAACTCACTTTTATCGTCTCTCTTCATTTCTCTATTTCTTATAATCAACGATAAAAACATATCAGGAGATAGCAAGGGATACAATTTGAGGGACAAGACTATCTTATATGTAAAAACAAAGTACTACTATATAGGACCTACAGATTTCGCCGGAAATGTGTATCAGTTGTTTGTATTTCCGCCGAAAGAATAGTCCACTTGTTTGTTTGTCTTTGCTGTTCAAATTGTATCCCTTGTATTTATTAAAACAGGTAATTGGAATTTAATTTTACACTTTTAAAAACGTTTATTATCTTTCTCCACTGGCATTTTGTCTTGATCAACACTCCTTGCTTTTTAATCGTAAATACACCTGCAAGGTCATAATAGTTGTTACTTATTATTTACTGTAAAATATAAACTACAGAGTGTTTAATAAATGTTTAATAAGTATAAATTTGTTAAATTAATAGCTGTGATTTGATATGGCAAAGTAACCATGCGCTAATAATAACTACAACCTGCCGCCAGCAGTGTAGAGAAAATGTATGTATAGTACGAGGGTAATTACACGCTTGACTGGTCTTTGTAGGCAGCGCTGTCTACTGTAGCATAAAAACAGCTCAACGTGTAACTAAGGAGAAAGATCTAGTGCATACACATAGTACACACCGTGATATACCTCTGTGTACTTCTTAAAGTAATCTTATAATTCCGTAACAGTGTAGCTAACATTTGTCTATAAACGTTAGTTGCTATTTTGTTACACATTTTTAGATCGTATCTATGCGTTTCATTTCCTAAACCATTTTGTCAGTATATAGTGATGAAAAAATTACAATTTAGAGACATTCTGAAAGTTATGATGATTTTGAAGAAGTTAATTTTAGGTAATATTACAGTGAAGTGATTCTAGTACGGGCTGAATTAGAATTACGTCCACAAGTAGAAGAGGAATGGATTAGCTGATACAATAGTACACAAGAGTCAAAAATCTTATGAGGTTTGAACATCTATTAAGACTGTCGGTTTGTAGAAGACAGTGAAGATAATGGTAATGAATGCCGCCCGGTAGAATGAGAAAGAGACGTTCTCACAAATGAGGAGAAGAAAACCTATGAAGATTTGAGACCTCATGAAAGATTATTGGGGGGGGGGTAAACAGACAAGGCTCTTTTTTTAATGGCCAAGAGAGACGAACCACCTGACAAGTTATGTAGCACGTTGACTTGTCAGGAGCGTGATATCGATAAAAGTGTTTAGCTGAGACAATTGGTTTTTACTGTCTCTGATAAAATTTAGATCTCCCACACTGCAATCGCTATCTATGCAACGACATTCCCAGGGTCCTGTAGTAGTAGGGCAATCGCTTTGTACTTTCTCACTGTAGTCAGTGAAATTTTGAATATTGCAATTAATATTTCTTCTTCAGCTTCTTTTTCATTCCAAGGATTAGGCGACATCACCTATTTCGGTATCTATTTTGAAGCCATATTTTGCGTGGTCTTTCCACTTCTCTTTTCCCTTTACGCGCATATTATAAAAATTTGGTGACGTAGCCTTTTCGCTTCCATTGTACACATATGTTCAATCCATCTCAGCTTACATTCCTCGGTTCTTTCATTTACAGAGAATATACCCAATTCATGTTTTATCACATCGTTCTATTAAGTGTTTTATCAGTTTATTTCTATCGTTTCGTGTACATCCCTCTACTTATTTCAAGAAATTCATCTCTGCAGTTTGTATATGACTTGTATTTTTTAAGTTAATACCCATGTTTCGGAACCGTATAAAAGTGTGGGAATTGCCATAATCTTATACAACTTTATTTGAGCTTTTTTTCTTTTTCTTCATCCTAAAGTTCTTTTAATAGTACCACAAATTGCCTGAATCTGTTTATCTTTTTCTCGATGTCTTCGTCAATTTGATCTGTAATATCGCATCCTAGGTATTGAAAGTGGGATATTTGTTCCAGCACTCGTTCAGTTTGTTTTTACTCGTCATTGCTGCGTCCTCATTTAAAAGGACAAGTACAACTCCCACACATTTTTCTTCCCTCTGTACATTCTTATCAAATTCCCTCAGTTCATCTGTAACTCATATTTATTTTTAAAATATATCCTATATTTATCTTTACCTACATTTTGAAATAATGGTAATACTCCATTACCTTTATTTTCAGCTTTTCTCTCCTTGCTTATATTAGTTAGTGACTGTAAGGAGGAAAATGTGTTTTGGCTTTAATATTGGTACATGTGTGAATACCAAACTTGCTATATAAGTTCTATGTATGTTCTCATAAGAAGATATCTTTCCTGATGAGTTTCTTTTGTATTTTCTCCTATTTCTGGTAAAGTAACATGTCTGGCATTGAGAAAATCTAGTGTACTAGAACGTGAGTCTGGTCTTGATTTTTCGACGCACTCACTGCTTTAGAGACGTAAGGTTCGTTTACAGCAAACGATCGTACAACAAGATGCACGATGGGTAAAGTATATGATTTGTTGTACTCCGCGGATATTCTACTGTTCAAGTCATGCAACCTCTGTATTAAACAAAAATTCTTCCGTCATTAGAGCTTTTTTGTTCAGTCTTTAGTCTATCTAATATGTCTATGAAAATTCTTCAAACTCCTTAAACAAATAGAAATAAAAGTTCTTTTTTTTAAGAGCGTTGCACTTTCTAATTTATTTTGAAATTTTTACACGACAGTCTTTACATAAAGCCAGGAACAGATTTCTGCAGAAATCACAATTTATCTGTAATCAAAGGTGAGAATTTTGAAATAGCTGATAAAAAAATAACAATGCGCAACTGACTTACCAACCATTAAATCTTGTAATGCTATTCGAGGCAATAATATTATGTGTTACCGGTAACTGTTAATAATTGTGTGCCGTGATCTATTATTGGTGACTTGTTTTATTTCATCAATATTAATTAGGTGATACTTATTGTTTGTTACATTAATGGGTGTTGGAAAATTGTGAACTAAAAGATTTGTTTTATACGATATTCTTTTTTGAAAACTTTTATTGAAGTACTGAATATCGGAAACTCTGGTAGTCAATTTGTTTTATTCTACTATTCAATGCCAATCCGTGCAACAATAAACAAGTGACAAAGAGATAGAGGAATTTCTATGGAAGTTTTAAATGTGTATTAGGAAAATAAGACGAGTAATGTAGGCAACAAAAAGTAAACTTTATACAATTTCGTGCACAAGTAAAGAATTATCTTCAGCCTGAAACCGAAATATAGTCGTATGTAAAGTAGAACATATCAAAAAGTTTAACTATAAATTGTTATTAATATTTTTTAATAATAATAATATTTTATTTGTTGTATTTAAGCCATGTTAATAAAATTATATATAACACGACTTGAAGTGAACACCTTTACGCTCACTTGAAAAATGTAAATTTTAATAACAGTGAGAAAGCAAAGAACAGACTGTTTGTCGCAGTCACGGTGCTCGTTTAAATTACCAACAACAGCACAAAGAGAATAACGAATGAAGACAAGAGGTCACTAGCAAAGTAAAAATGTTACAGTAAAACACAGTATTTTCTTGTGTTTCCAAACAGAGACACTGGTTCTGTTGTTGAGTACAGAAAAAAAATAAAAGATAAGTAAAACAAAATTTAAGGCTTTTTATAAAGCAACAAAATGAAATACGTAATGTAACTTTTTTGTCTTTCTCACTTACGTAAATAAAACGAATTTAAAAATAATCTGAGTACACAAAAACACAAGAAGTTGGTTAACAAAATTTAAAAGAATGGCAAAATTTCATAAAGTTATACTAATCTAATAAAAACCCTAGAAATTTTAACAAAACTACCTAAAATCGATATAATCGTAATGGATCAGGCACAACATGGGTGTATTTTTAACCGTATTAGTGTTAGGGAAGTAAAAAAATAAACATCTCTATGTTACTAATTTGATGTAATAACTGACAAAGTTTCAATTTTTTTATTGTATTATTTACTCCAATTAAACTCAAGCAGTCCTGCGCTGCCGCTCGCTCGCGCGCCCGGCATTGGCATTCACTTGAAATTCAAAGTGGGTTCTGAGAAGTACCAATGCCCAGAAATCTATTTTTATAACGTGATTTTATTTGATAATATTTCAGAATATATGAAAATTGAATAGAGATAGCATAACATAGTCTATCACATGTTTTTTAAAACAAGGCAGACTAATGTAGAACTAAATGATGTAACGTAACCACCTGACAGTATATCAGGCACAAAAAATGTGCGATATCAGATTAACATTCTGTGGATTTCTGTGCAATATGTATACTGAAAACGCAAATGTAAATCTAATGTACCCGAAATGAAGAATATACTGAGAATACAAAACTGAGTTGAAATGTATACTTTTAAGTCTACTGACTTGATATAAATTTCTTTACAATTCAGAATGTTTAAACGTGAGGCTGTGACATTACAGAACAATTACTTTATTGATTGTTTTAAAAGATTAGGTATTTTGTAAATTAAAGTAAAATTTTAAATTTGTTGTCGCCCATTGAACTATCAAGGAACGAAATATTTTCCACGTTTCTATTAGTGCATTTATATTACATACAAAATGTAGTTAAGTTGTAAGTTTGATAGTATCCACCTCTTCTCACACTGTCAGTATTAGTGAATCAGAACGTTCCATCTGACGACTAGTAAATGTGTAATTTTATTTTCGAAACATACTCAGTTTTACGAGTTGTGTCAGCCTCAGCTATTTTTGGGGTCCGCAGATAACAGAAGGCCGAAAGTACCATCACATGCGTAGCACTACTTCCAATGAGACATAAAATATAATCTGCCCAAACGAGACGGTAGCAATATTAGAGATGTAGGTACAATTGTTAACAGATTACTCTATAAAATGGTGTAAATCCCTAATGATGATACTGAAGCGTGATGACTAATGGTATATTATTTACTCTCTAAATTAATTTTGGAAATAATTTTAAGTGAATAAAGGGTTAGACGAAACATACAACTGCATATTCTGGAGAAAATAACTCAATTTAGGAGGCACCCAGGACTGAATCGTGTAATGTAATTAGGAAGAAGACAGAGGGCAGTTAAGAAAAGCGACTAATCTGTTACTGAACAGTTTTCAGGTGTGCCAATGGGATTTTACGGTATTTTATTGAAAAACATTGTCTCAGAAAGTAACCAAATGCGAGTAGGTTTACATTCGTATATGCATAAATTGACCAGTATTGAGTATATTATTAAGGCTACAAGATAGGAAGTTCTCATTCTGAACACGTAATTACGTAAGTCGCTGAGAGACGCAACGTGAAAAGTTCCCGAGGGCTTTGAAACTTCATTTACGTGATTCTTCTCCATGTACCACCGTGAAGGCCGTTGTAACGTCTCACAAATTTGACGAGATGTGAATAGAGGTGTTTGAAAAAGTGACCGGGCAATTGTTATGACTTGAAATTCGATGTGTGTGACAGCGGTTTAGCGTAAGATGAGAATTGTGAATTCCTGTACGCACACAACAGTAATTGGCGGTTTGAATTATAGCGACAACGTTAATTAACTTCTGTTTATTGTGTGTTTGCATTAATAAGGTGTTCAATTTCAGAAGTTGTTATACACGATTGTTGTAATTTATTCGAAAAATTAATAAAAATTACTTAGAATGATTCAAGGGGTTAGTGGTAAAAATACCCAAGTCTATGTTTTAATGAAGTTCCAAGATTTTTTAAAAATGGCATTTTTTATGCATCTCTCGTTTTAGTTTTATTTTATAACAGCTAAGTAATTAATAAAAATTCACTATGAATAAAAAAATGAATGTTGAAAATCAGTTTTATTGTTTATCATTACATATGAAAACTTTTAATTTCAATTTTCCGTAAATTAACATGAGTGGACTTGGGTAGATTTACCAGTAACTCCACGAAATAATCATGAAACACTATTGCTTAAGATAAACATAGCTTGGCAAACAGCCCGTGAGACAGTTTTAAAATACTTTCACAGTACAGCAATTACGTACAGCATTTCCTGGTTTGAACTACAACTGATTTTTCACACTGGTTTAATTCTTATTTCTTTTATCCTTTTGGCCAATATTTGGACAGTTCTGTTCACTTTCCTACAATACCACCCTTACGTCCGTAATAACCCTGCCGTAATACTTAACTTTTGTTTATACCTGCGTTATATTCTTCTGGTTTCCACGCGGCTGCTAAGAATTCGTAGAAAACTACAATAACTAAAATAAAAAAATATCAAAAAATATTTTCTATTCCAAATATGGATACAAAATAATTTATTGTAACGTAAATAATTTGTTTTTAAAGGAAATTCTGTGACGTCTTGTTGGGCGGAGCCTGGTGAGCGTAGTGAAACCAGGCATAGCCCTCTATCCATGACTCGGTGCGCAATTTAGATCGCGAACTCCTCCGAAACTACTCAACCGAATGTTATACAATTTTGCATACATATCCGGACTATATTGTAGAGTGCGCACATGTAATTTGCATTTCTCTAAATAATTTGGTTCAAAAGATATTAGATTTTTAAAAATCATAGCTTAAACGTGTGAGAGGAACAGAGATAGAGATATCGTGGCCCAGCTATGGCGCTCTGTCTCACTTGCACTTACGGGGCGCTAGGCGACTCACCGGTCACCGGCCGATTTCGGTGCTCGCGTAACGGTGCGTGTGCGTGTGCGGCTCCCGCCGCCCGCGCTGGCTGTCGCTAGATAAGATGAATATGATCAAAATAACACAGGATATAGGAATCTTCAGAATTAATTTGAGGATAATTTACGATCTCTAGAATTTTATGAATGTGGAAATTGTTCTCGAGTGTTGATGCAGCAAGTAGTAGTAGTGGTAGTGGTAGTAGTAGTAGTACTAGTAGTAGTAGTAGGCCTAGTAGTAGTAGTAGTAGTAGTAGTATGCAGCAAACATTTTTTGATATGTGTCCGCAGTGTAAGTGAAACCCAAATAATGCTGCAGTTAATCGTATGGATTCTAAAGATGTACCTATAGAACTGATGGATCTCACTTATGAAGAACAACACTTGATAGCAAGAGTACGACCAGTGGTGCGTGCTCTATGGTGAAATCGAGAGGCTTTCCCGGTAAATATGCTTATAAGGGAAATATTATAAATATTGGTCAAAATATAACGGAGATTGTTAGTTCCTTGCCCCCTTTGCCTGCGATGCAACTCTTTTAATGGCTCCTACTGGTGTGGCAGCTAACAATATTGCTGGACAAACTATTCATTCAGCTCTAAGAATAAACAGTTCAAAGAGATGGGGAGGAACTTTTTAAGATTTAGAAGGTGAAGCCAAAATTGCTTTTGAAGAAGAATTAAAAGATGTGAGGTTTCTTATTATTGATGAAGCAAATATGATGGGTTTGAATTTGTTTTTCAAAGTGGATATGCGACTCAAACAAGCAAAGCAGCGTTCTTCAGCTGTTTCTTTTGGTGGCCTTTGCGTGTATTTAGTCGGTGATTGGTCCCAACTTCCACCGGTTTGTGGCAGGAGTCTTTACAATATTGGTAATAATGTTCAGACCATTCAATCGAATCGTTTATATAAACAGTTCAAAAACGTTTTGTTTTTAACGGAGATTATGAGACAGCAAGGTGATGATCAAACAAATTTCAGAGAGACTATAATTAGAGTCGCAAAGGGAACAATCACTGAACAAGATTATCAGTCCTTATCTAAAAGACTTTATGTAAACAATATCGAGTACAGTTTCAAAGATACTGTCTGTATAATGTCGAAAAATGCTGAAATCGAACGCTTTAATTATGAACAACTAGAAAGCAATAAACAACCCGTGGCTCTAGTCAATGCAATCCATAATTGCTCAGAAACCTGTCTAGCAAAATCTGACGATGCTAAGGGATTATTTGCCCAATTACGTTTATGTAAAGGTGCTAGAGGTACTCTTAGAAGAAATCTTTGGGTAGCAAAAGGACTAGCCAACGGTTCAGTTGGGACAGTAACTGATATTACATATTTATGACCCGGCAGTTGAATGTGAAAATTATAACAATCACATGCCAATATGTATAGGCTACTTGTATCTTTAGAAAAATATACAGAACCAGTTCTGTACGAGAATTCAGTACCCATTGTACCAGTAGTGGCCTCATTCAAGAAAAATGAAATTTCTTGTACTCGCAAACAATTTCCGTTAATGCTAGCATACGCTGTTAGTATACATAGATCGCAAGGAATAACATTAGATAAGGCAATTGTTAATTTAGGAGACAATGAATTTCAGGTTAGATTAACGTATGTTGCTCTTTCAAGAGTGAAAACTTTAGAAGGATTATTATTAAAACCGGCGTTTAAATTTGATAGACTGCTAAAAATTAATAGAAGTCCATTAATGGTTGATCGTAGAGGTGAGTTGCAAAGATAGTGGAATATGTCTAATGGCAATTAATGTATATTCTACTATAATGTAGTGTATTCAATAAAAAGTGTGTATCATAAAAGTGTATATATTTTGTTGATTGTAAGAATAATAAATAAATTATTACGAATCTATTAGTCTAACGGATCAAAGACGGTTGATTGTAAAAATATTGATAAATAAATTAGTACGAATATCAAATGTTCCGCCCATTTGTGTCAGTGACACTCCTCTTAATATACTCCTACGCTGAGGAAATAGTACTGCATCGCTGAGTGACTATGTGAAGCCTTGCTAGTATATTATTTGCACGGCAGAATTACATCAAGTTCTAGGTTATACCAGATGCTCTATCTAGATTGTAACTGGTCTATACGACCAGCAATGCAAGGCGGACGGAGTCGAAACATTAGATTTCGAAACGAACGGTTCAGTTTAGACTTGACGATACTATAGTACGGTTCGAAATTATTGAGGCGGTATAGTGAAAAGCGGTTATTCTGCTAATTAGTGAGAAACTGTAATATAATGACATTATAGTTTTTTTCAGGACATATTTAACATGTGTTATTGTATGACAGTGCCTTTGTTGACGACTTCCCACTGTTGCTTGTGTCTAATTAATGTTGGTAATTGGCGATATCATTGGTGGCAGTTTTTCTGTTTCCACTGTACATCACGATAATCCGTAAGCCTATCTTAATAAAATGCATTAAATTTTTGTTTGTTTATATATTTTTTCATACTTTACATGTATTTAATATGTTACATATACTGCTTTAGACTGAACTCTGTGTCCCTGAGAGGAATGTGACACAGAGAACGAGCGTAAACACGGGCACAAGTAGTGGTTATAAACAAACGACTACTACTGACAAATACCGATTCACAGTACATTATCAGAACTCACTGAACGCTCACTTTCCCATCATCTAAAAAAAAACATGTTTCTCCTAGTTTCCCCAAAACGTTTAGTTTGCACAAGGTACTTGTAACGCATCATTACAATTTCTGTTTTTCCAATTGACACTTTCCTTTTAGTTCTATATTTTTTCCACTTGAATCCTACACTTTTAATCACTGGCGTTAATGTTTTTCAGCGCACTATGGGAAATAGATTCTTTCCTTTGCGATAGGTGGGAATTTTTTAAGAGTGGGCACAAAGTTTTGATTTTTATGAAAGTCCTGAACAATATTTCTTAAATTACACACTCATCGAAATCATCAAGATAATTTTCCTTTTTTCACATGTGTTTGCATCTCCCCGGCCTGGAGAGTTTTTCTTCTGGACTGCATTGCTTTTGCATTCTCTTTTTCCGAATCGGCCATTTAGGGACAATATGCCAATTTCAATTCATTACTCTTTGTTCTTTCCTTTTTTCCAATACTCTTTCATCTTCTCATTTTGTCTCTTCTTCCTGTCTTCAGTCCACTTTGAACCTGGGTTTTTCTCTCTCCTACCCTGGACTCCCTCCATTTTTAACACTTTTGCCCGAAAAACGTCTCCTTCAATTGCTTCTTCTGCGTGTATATTTTTTTTAAATCCTTTTCTACTTTTTTAATCCAACTAGATGTTGACTTATTCCCCCACAGATATTTGAAGATTTGCTTAGTCAACCTATTGTCGTCCATTCTATACAAAGGTCTAAAAAATAATAGTTTTCTTTTTCTCATTGTTTCTGTTAAACTTTCAATACTTAATGATATATTTCATCATTACTTCTTAATTTCCAACCTTCTGAAGTTTTTCGTGGGCCTAATATTTTCCTAATAATTCGTCTTTCCAAAATTTCTAATTTGTCTAAATTATAATTCAACGCTAGACATTCACTTGCATATAAGCATTCTGGCTTCACTACTGCCTTATTTTCGCATTTTTAGATAAGCACTTTTCACTGTAAATATCTTTAGTTATAGCATATGAATCTTTTCTTCTATAGCAGATTTTTCCAAGCCATTCTCTTGAATGAATTATCTCTCCTGAATACTTAAATTTTTTAACCCTCTCTATTCGACCAATATCTGTTACCAGGAATTTTGGTGCGTTTTTAATGTTTGCGAGAAATTTGTTTTTTTCTGCAGAAATTCTTAAACCTGTTCTACTGGCTATGTTCTCTTTTGCTTTCTTTATTGTTTGGTTTTCTTCATCACTTTTTAGTTATATTACTAATTATTTTGAGACCTTCACTGTAACCATCGAAACATCTTTTAATTTTTATCGATCGCGCTTAAAGAGCCATTGTGAATAGTCAGCAACAAATAAACAAAGAACAAAATAATTTTCTGCCTAAGCAATGCTACGCGTACTATACCACAACTACCTGGAAGATACTACTTTGTACAACAATACGTTGCTCTACGTCTTTGTACGCACTCAATTTTCCAACGGTGAAAACCAGACTGCAATAAAACTACAAGGTCTGTAATGTCTGATCCCAGTTTGTGAGTGGATGCCAGTCTGACTTTGAACAGGGTCATGAATCATTGGCCTTGACAAACTGACAATAATAACACAAACACACTCACTGATACTTTATTCTCTCCATCAGAGACACAGAGTTCAGCCTCATTCATTACAATTAATATGTTATTAAGAAAGAATCAAAAAATAATTTATGTAATATGTAAGATGATTTCATTTTTCAACATGTAAGTAGTGGTACTAAGCTATTTGAATAGAGTTGACAAAATATTCTCTTGCAAGCATTATTCTGTACCCTCTTTTATTTGGCGGCTAACTAAATGCAAAACGTCATAAAAATTCCTGGAAAATACTTGAAGCTTTTAACAGACAGTTTGCACACGATGTTCTGAACAATTTAACAATTACTCTTATTGTCTTCAAATTGTGTAAATTATGTCATAGTGTATATGGAAGAAAAATGATAAAAAAATCAATGTAAATTTTAGCTGTGTAAAAATAGACAATAACCGTGTAATTATAATAAATAACAGTCACGATCTGAGAGTATTTTGTTGTTTATATTCCAACAATAAAACTGTCGTTAAGGTAGATTTTATTAATTTTATCTCCAATTATTTGAGCAACCTGGATGCACAAATATAATATACATGTAGCCTGTACACTGTGCATGCATATTTAATGTTTTCAATAATTACTCAAAAAGAATTTTTTTATTAATTGATTGCCTTTTTCCACAGGTTACATCGATGATATCAGGGTGTGCGGAAACTCCCAAGTGAACATCGGAATACCTACTTAACAACACATGAACACGTTATAAAGGCGGAAATCTGTTGACTGTGTTTTAAGCATTCTCAGAACTAAAGAAATTCGTTGCTTTTTGATTGTGATGAGTGTGGATTAGCTGACTACGTGTTTAGTTTAAATTTTATACAACTAAATTCAAGACAAAAGTTATAGTTTTTTATTGTGTAATTGATTACGGCAGTATTCAGAGTTGGTAATTGGATTAAAACGAAAATTTATTTAAAGGTAAGTTTAAGTAGCCTTATTGACAGCAAGCATTAGAAAATTTAATATTTTTGTGTGTTTTCATGTGTTGTATTAAGTAACCATTTCTCAGATAAACATTATGCCTTGAAAACATTCTACCAGATAAATATTATGTCCGATGGACATTTTGTAAGATAAAACCTAAGACAGCTAAAATAATTGTAATCTTATTACAAATACGCAATTAACATGATTTAAGTATAGCACCAAGTGTAATGGCGGTGCGCTCAGTTAGTTGTAATTTAGGAATACTAATCGACGATGACTGCACTTTATTCTTCATTTTATTCAAATACTAAATAATCCTAGGACAAGGTAAACTTGTAATATATGAGATTTGTACAATGTATACGTTCAAAGTTTCATGAATCCTACTAATATTCGCGCTAACGTTTAACAGTTATAAAATTGAGTACGAGATATTTGGAGGGCTGGGAAAGGAATTGGAATTAGGTTTGGAGACGGTAAACAGAAAAAAGTTTATGAACATGTAGCCGTAAAAGCAACTCACATTGGCGCAAACATGACAATGTAGCCTTGAAATTGCCATAAGCAAATACGACTATTACACGAATAGGTGTCATTTTATAGAATTGAAAGGCTAGAAAAGTGTCTAAATGGTGTCACTATATGAAAATATAAGAAGAAGTATTTAGAAATATTGAAAATAAAACTATGGAAAAAGTCAGGAAGTAGAACTTGCAATAAAATGTTGGACTGCAACAAGTTGATAAGTTACGACGGTCTGACGGATCGTCGTGTTGTGCAGTGGAAACGAATACAGACACCAATGAAGTCACTAATTACCTGCTTTAATTAGTCACAAATAACAATTCGTATTCTACAAGGTGCTCTCATACAATAATTCAAGTTAAATTTGATTACACACAATAATAATGCCAACTATTAAAGTTCCGTACTATTCTAACACAAAAATCTCTTTCTACTAATCCTCAACAACCTCTCCAGCTGCATTCTACTCCAGGTGTAACTGATTTCTGAGCCGGCCGTAGACCCTTATATAACTAACGCAGAAGTTTCAGAACAATTTTCTGTCTTCTTGGCGGCGTTCCAGCATAATTTGCGTTGTTGCAAGTGCTCGAACAGTCGAGAGGGTTCTTTAATACGGCCCTTACACAGGCACTGCACCTGCTCAGCTAGACGAGAAACGTGTAGAACGTTTGCGTAACTGCACCTGCCGAATTTTCGAGAGCGTTATGTCATTTTTTAGCAACAGAAAGGGAAGGGAAGTAAATACGGTAGTTTCAAAATGAACATTTATTTTCACAAATTACGCTCAACGCAAGGAAAGCGGGTTATACGTTATGACACTTGACGATGAGTGACCACTGACACTGGCGTTAAATAACGTAAGAAACTATAGGACTGCACTACCAATAAAAGGAGTAAATGTTGAGAGGAAGGCCAATAAGTCTAATAGAAGAAGTCTAGAAAGATAGAGACCAGTTGAGTCTACTTTGCGAGAGGCAGCGTTAGCTTTAAGCAACTTACATTATAGAACACAATTTCTCGCATCCAAACAACACAATAATTGCCTTTAAGACCGGCTGCACACTGGAGCTACATTTTGTTACGCGACGTAACCGTTTAGGAACATCGTGTCGCTAATCGTCGCGGACGACTCTTTTGCCGTTAGGATCTATAAAGCGCCACACACTGGCTGCGGCATTGTCTAGAAGCGTCTCGAGGCTCCTCCCGACCAAAGACAAAGCTTCTTTAATCTATGTCTCGCAACAAAACAGATTGCGACGTATTGAACTGCGTATGCGCTGGATTCTAACCACACAGGCGGGGAGATTATATTATATTACCTGGTCCATACTTCCGATTTTAATGCCTGGCACGAACAACACACTTTCAGTTGCCAAAAACAGCTGACGAGAAATTGTTTTATGGTAAGACAATGTTCAAGGCCTGTCTCCACCGAAGCGACGCTTTCTAACTCGATGCGTCAAAACGGTTCTGTCGCGAAACAAAATGCCGCTCCAGTGTGCGACCGGCCTTAGCCTGTATGTGGCGTAATGAAATCGTTTTAAGACGAAGTAATTTCTAAAACGACGTTAAATAACTTTTATTAGTTCTGATATTGTCTTCGTTTATACTACCAATGTAAATTAAGAGTCAGGCAGGTAAGGCGGCCTATTCAAAACGTTCGCTAACCAAATATGGTAGTACGGTATGGTACCTACGCTTGGCGCCCTTCGTTATTATCACCTACGGAGTTATTTCTGCTATTCACTTTTACATATTGAATTGATTTGGTTGGAACCCAAGAAGATTGATTTGGAAGAGGTTGCAAAGGAGAGTTATGGAATGGATCCTACCAGGAAGAAGGAAAAGAGGAAGATCACCTATCATCTGGATAGAAGAAATTCAGACTATATTGAGGGAACGAGACATTGAGAAGATCTTTGGATAGACAAGTAGCAGTGGAAGGTGATAATTCAATCACTACTGTAATCATCGGTTCCGGAAAATGTGTACACATTGTACAACAGGAATAAATAATAAATTGATTTGGTAGACGAAAAACCTCACTTTCATTTTGTTATGCGCTTTATTAAATTAAGTAAATTACTGTATTAATATATGTTTCAAGTTCAGCCTTGATATTCCTTTCCTTTGATTTACCTTTATATAGTATTTACCATTAATTAATTTATCTCTTTTTCTTTCTCAGCGTCTAATAATGTGTGGCACATTTTTTCCACATTCTGATTTTGTGTTTTTGCATGCAAACACGTTGTAAGAAGTTCTAATATTCTCACAGATTATGATCAGCATGACCATTTTTTAAGAATATTGAGGTCCTCAGTTGTGTCTATATTGCTACGACGGTCTAGTGATCGTCGTATGGTACAGTGCAAAACAAAATACAAGACACCAATTAAGTCACTAACCACCAGCTTTATTATCAGAATAAAACAGTTTGTAATCAACAAGATAGTCTCTTACAAAAAATAAAATGAAAACTGTTCGCATGCTATAAAATGTCAACTAATATAAAACACATAACACTTCGCCATAATACTTCGAACCACACCGTAATATATCGCAACTTAAACTGACTGAGCGTCGCTGAGTACTTGTAGTACTTGTATTTAAACCCCGCAAAATACCAGAATATTCCACACTGCGCGTCAAGAATGCTACTAGAAAACACCAGAACATAATTGGTTACGGCCTTGCACACAGCAGGCGGGGACTGGTGAGTCCGGAACAGTCTCTCAACGCATGTTGAGAATCACGTATGCACACAATATTACAGACGAATTCCACTGGATAGTTCGAGAAACTCGTAGATTGGTCTGTAATGTCGTAACGATATTAGGCTATAAAGGCAATCACGTGCTATCGTATATTGGCACACCAAAAAGGTTATACAGAGTGGCCCAAAAGTCACTACCCATTGTGTGTTACTGAGTTACCCATTGTAATGGGTCACAACCAAAGTTATCTTAATGTTTACAATGGTTAACTCAGTATCACACAGTGGGTAGTGACTTTTGGCCCATACTGTATTCGTCTCTAGAAGTCTCCTAATACGTTGAAAATTTGGTAATTTTAAATCAAAATAAATTCTCTTTAGCTTTTTACTTGTTCGAATATGCTTGTTCTTAAGCACTTTCCAGTACTTTTGTGTATTAAATGCAAGTCTCTTTCATAACAACAATGGCTTTATTATTCATCTTGCATGTTCAGGATTACCGTGATCAAATTTTACACAAAATCTCCCGCTGTTTCGAGCAGTACAAACACGCTCGAGCGCCTGCGACATCGATATTTTACGGCGTAAATATCCTGAGGAGACACGACGACAACGTGTGATCCTGTCAAGTGTTGTTGTACGATGTTGTGCATATCGAATGAGGGAAAGCCAAACTGTGTTAACTTATCCAGACGTGAAATGTTGTACACTGCTAGGCATACTGATAAGGTAAACAAGAACTGCTTATAGGCCACACACAATCGTGGAAAACACAAACATATTTTAACATTAAACACATTTTACTTGTACTTGGTATAATTTCACATTATAGTAAATGCAAGTAAATTATTAAACACAAATTTGTGAATATTTTAAGTACTGGTAGTAATTTAGAATTTTTTTGGCTTATCATGACCGTCCTAATTCTCAATTGAGAGAGTTGTTTTGTAGATTACCAAATGGTTCGATACAAACTAAATATTTCTTACCATTTTAATAGTTGATTTTTGCATATGAGCTACTGCGGAGTACGTTCGGTTTAACTGGTTTCTCCCTTTTACGCATCTTCTTCCTCCTGTTCCATATCTCCGTCATTCTTGACCGATGTCTCTTTCTCCTTTCGTCAGTCCAGATGGCACCTGTCCTATTCTTAGGGGTTTCCTATAAACCTTGGGACTTTTTAAATTTCATTTCAAGTGGCAACCTTTTCAATGTCTTCTTGAGTACTCTGGAGTTCTTCTATGTCTTTTTCTGTTTTTTTGGAACCACGTATTGGACATTTTGAGCTTTTTGAAATAGTTAAAGAGCTTCCCTGTTAGTCTGTCAGGATTCATTCTTTGAACATGTCCGTAGAATGTAATTCATCTTTTCTAATTACGTCTGTGATTTTCTCAGCACGTGTGTACAGTTCAGTATTGTGGCGTCCTTTGTACTGTTCTCAATCTTTTACTGATCCTAAGATTTTCTTTAATTTCCAGTTCTTTCATTATCAATTTCTTGTTCAAAGTCAGTCACTCAGCTGTATAAAGTGATTCCAGGCGAATTACTGTTAAATAATGTCTAAGTTTGGCATTAATGGATATTGATTTCTTGTTATATGTGTCCTTGGTTAAATGATAAGCAACTTTTATTTTATTGACTCGTGCTTCAATGTTTTTTCTCTGAGACATTGTGTTTAATAACTTCTCCATGATACTTGAATTTGTCAGTTGAGTGGCCGTATTGAGTTTTCATTTTCTTGAATATTGTCTTGATGTTTGTCATGAACTTGGTTTTAAAAGTTGTTCATTATTAATTTAATATCTACGTTTTATAAAAGAAATATAAAGAAACCACGGATTGCTTTGCTTTCATCTCTCTACCTTTATTATCTACATACTGTTGTGTGGTTTTTCCTCTGCAAACTTTTCCTCCGTTTGTTTCGGTTAGTCCGGTTGTTTGGGTAAGTTTAACCAATCCCTTATATTGTACAAATGAATTATTTACCTTACAGTCTATTTTACCTATGGTTTATTCCATGTCCAAATCATTTCTGGTCGCAGTCTAGAAACATTTAAGCTTGTTACACGTTTCTTGTATATACGACAAATCGCTTTAGTAAATTCAACCACACTAAATCTTACTATGTTTTCAATTTTTAATATTTCGTATGTTTTTTTATAATAGAGATATTGTTTTTTGTACTCCTTTGCACTAGCCCTGAAGATGCTGAAGGAGGCAATATTTTGTCGTTTATATATGAGTATTTAAAATCAATCTTCTGATATGAGCATTTAAAAAGTAATTGACTTTAAAAAATTACTATTAATATTAATTTTTTTTTTAAATTGACTTTTAATATAAGTATTTGAAAAGTAATTGGCACAATTTCAAAAAAATCTTTAAATTTACTTTTATTCTTTGAGAGTTAATAAAAATTCTTACTCAAAATGTAAACTATATGAAATAAATATGTCAATAATCATCAATTTACTGCGTAGTATGTGCGTTTCTTTACAGGGTATTAATTACAGGGTCTGACAAAGATTAATTAGTTAGATGGGACAAACAAAACCATTGTACAAACATTAGCACACAAGCACGCTTTGACAGGTTGTTAACGTGAACAGCTGATGCGGGGATTGTGTTTGTAATATACAGTTGCAAAGATTTCGATTTCTATCTTTTAAAATGTCACGAGCCTACTAATAAGCACGAGGTAGCATACATAATCTAATTAACGAGGCTTATCTTTACTATTCTAATAACCCTTTCGATTTACTCTAGTATACTGAGCGCATTTTTCACTTTGATACATATTTCTCATTAGTACGGTGAAAACACCAGACACATTCACAATACTGAGATGAATTTATATTATTTTAACAATTAATGTAAGTGGATTTTATAAATGTACTATTCTTATATTAAGTAACATCTCTTTATAGTTGTTTAACATGTTACTCTCGAAATTTACTAATATACATGCAAATCAATCTAAGCTAAATGGAAAAAAAACGATCTGCTTATACGCCTGTATATTCAAATTGCTAATCTGTCGACCCATTTATTCAAAAAATAGTGTGTACGCGCGCATATTGGGTGCTAATAATTACTTTACGCACGCACGCACGGCAAGAAACTTGTAATGTCTCTTACTGTATTTGTGTGTTATACAATCTAATAATAAATTACTTTCAAAAGTGTGGTTTCCTTATTAACTTCACTCTTATTTGCAGCTAACGCATTTTCCCTTTTTAAATTTATATTTTCAGAGGTTTCTATACATTCATAATATTTTTTCATATTACAGACTGAAACAGTGAAACGTACATCAGATGTAAATATAGCATAAAAACAGAAAACAGTCTTATAAATGTAATTTATTATTTGCTAATGTAATATATAATATAGATACCTATGTGTGATGGCGCGCTTGTGTGTGAAACACAAAGAACATGTTCCTGATAAAATACAAATACAAATATGTTTATATAGACATACAAAATTATGTGTATACATGTGTATATCTAAAAATGTATGTTACATGTACAAACGTATTAAATTTTTGTACCAATAATATAAATATATTTTGCTACGAATGACAACTACTTGTTAGTTATCATTGACGTAGTTTCTAGGGGATTCCATAACCCCTGTAATAAGCTGAAGTCCTGAAACTGACAGATTATTTTGAAATTTCTGCGCTGTATAAATATAACCATCCAGCGGCAGTCAGTTCAGTTCAGTTACTCCTAGCGATTTTATAAGAGCGGCTGGAGTTATTGTGGCTGTTTAGTTGGAAGTGAGCTCTGTGCGACACTATAATAAGGTGACGTATATTGTAGTTTTTGGACACATTTAAAGCGAATTGTATTATATAAGAGTGTCTCTTGTTGATTTATAACTGCTGTTTGTGTTTAATTACAGTTTCTTATTAGCGACTTCATTGGTTTTAGTTATCCTGATTCCACTGAACAACACGCCGATCGGTGTGAACGCCGCAGTAGTAGCATATAAAGAACAAGGTGGTAGTAGAAAGGACAAGTCTACTCCATTATTATTAAAACGTTTGTTAAGCGAATGAAAAAACTTCTTATCGATACATTTATAAATTAATACTCATTTATTTTTATATCATTTATATTTATTACTGGAATTGAACTAAGATAATATATGTATGTAGGCAGCAATACGTTCACACTCACACACACAGACACACAAACACACTCATCCATTATACACATTTACATGCACTACTACAAGGGTCACATGATTATAAATTTAAGACTGTTGAAAAATTTATTGAACGTCCAAGTAAGTCAGAAATGTAATAACGCTTCTACCAAACAAATACGCTTGTACTACCACTGTATTACCATTGCGATCCTCGCAGTTGATCGATGTTTCAGCATAGACTGTAACTTCGCAATATTGGCGGATCTGAATTCTAACCTATTGCAATCGCTGGTCTTTAAAAATCAAGTACCCCACTAACGATAAGCCACTAAAACATGGATATGAGTTTCCTTAAAGACCCATGATCACTTGTGGAATGTAATTAAATCGGAAACTTTCAGACATGTGTGTATGGGTATGCGGGCTTATTGTTTGTATAAACGCGTATACTGTCACAAGATGAATAAGCGAAAATTTTTACTTTATTTCACACAACTTGCCAAAAAAAAATGAAACAACATGTTCCAGTTTATTAGTCAGATACTAAATTTACAAAACTTATTGCAAAAACACAGAGAATAGCACCATTTACATTAAAACATATTCTTAAATTTAATGGAATTCAAACTCCAGGACAAAATAAGACGTATAATGTTTTCTCTTCATCTCTTTAACTCGAGCAGTAAAAACGTATTTCTCAATTTTAAAATAAAATTTATTCTCCTCATTTGAATATAAATACGTTTGAGATTGGAAGCGTAGGGAGCACTGTACTTTCTTGTTATAGAACATTTCTGCGACCTTTGGCATACAAACTATTTATATATGGTATATTCATTAAGTATTTAGTAAACGTTCTAGTAAGCTACACTATTATTACAAGCTAGGCGTGTGACATTTTTTTTGTGGATAATCAAGCTATTATGAGAAATCCGGTTGCAGATGGGTATACATTTGTTAAATCGAATCTGTAAAGACTCTGGTTTACAATATCCACACCTAAGACTAAGGTGATGGCTTCTCGTGAAGTGATCCCGTACAGGGAAATATTATTATAGACGGTACTGTCCTTGAACAAGTTAGCAATTCTGAATACTTGGGCTACAATGTGTCTTATAGTACAAGCAACGATGTTGTGAATAAGTTGCATAAGATCAACCTTATGTGCGGGACCATCAGGCGAACCCTTAAATCACCAAGTAAAATTTTGCACGGCGATGGCCCACCCCACACTTCTTTATGGGTCTGAGAATTGGACTTAATAGAAAGGCCTGCCCAGTCGCATCCAACAGCTGAAATGAAATTTATCAGCCACGTGGTAGGGTATACCATCCATGATTAAAGAAGAAATACAGATATACGGCAGGAACTGAATATTATGAGTATACTCAACAGGATTGCCCAGCATCGGCTCAATTGGTTGGATCATTTACACCAAATGAATAACTGCCGCATCCCTAAAAAAATATAGAACTATAAGCCGAGGGGAAGGAGATGTCTGGGATGTCCGAGGAAGCGCTAGAGTGGCCAGCTCTAGAATTTGCCGTTTTGTGACCGGAACAAACCATCCTTGGTTTAATCCTTGCAGATGATGTTGACGATGATGACTTTATAAATTTCCTTCTACATGTACCCACATGAAAATGAACAGTACTTTGCAACGTCAAAGTAGGATAAAGTACGAGGATTGTACAATAGAACAGGTTTGATCTGAGCAGCCGTGATGTCGTCGCCATGGCAACGGAATCCATTTGTTTATATTGTCTGTTTTAAAGTATTTGCATGTCAAATACGCGTCTGTCAAAAATATTTGCAGTTTGCTCTTTTCTAAGCGTTGTGATAGGGTTGAAAAATGGCAGCTATAATAGAAAATCCGTCCAAAGATAATCTGCGTGTCGTTATTCAGTTGTTGGCCAATTGATATTATACGAGAATGGAAGCTGTATATGGTGACTATAGTTATTCTCATACGGGAGTGATTGAATGGTGCAATAAATTTCGGCAAGGAAGAGAATCCACTAAAGACTTACCCCGTCCCGAACCTGCAGGTTGCAGCATCAGATGAAAATGTGAGACATCTGGAAACTGCTTTACGCGCAAATAGGCGCATAAAAGTTACAGAACTTTCTCAAATGTTAAGAATCAGCGTGGAAACTGTTCATTCCATCATTCATAGTCTTGGCTTACACAACGTTGCTGCTCACTGGATTCCACGACTGCTTATTGATGAGCAGAAAAATTTGCCTTCGGCTTTATCATTACAGCATTTGATGCGCTATCAACAACAAGGTAATGTCTTTCTACACCAAATTGTTGCCGATGATGAGTCTTGGTGTTATCACTAGAACCATCAGCCGAAATTCAGAGTATGCAGTGGAAGCATGCACAATCTTCGAAGACAAAAAAATGTCTGTCCCAACCTTCAGCAGGAAAAGTAATGGTGACCGTATTTTTTATTATCAGGGTGTGCTGCTCTTAGGTTTTAAAGGACCTGGTGTCAACATCAACGCTGAGCGATATGCAGACAGCTTAAAACGCTTACTGGTCAGCATCAAGAATAAACGTTCCGGGAAGCTCACAAATGGTGTCATTCTTCTGCATGATAATGCTCGAACCCATGTAGCCCAGACGATTCAAGGTCTGTTAGGTCGTATGAAATGGGAAGTCTTGCAAAATCCACATTACAGTCCTTACTTGTCCCCGTGTGATTTTGTTTTTGGCCCATTAAAGAAATCACTAGAAGAACAACAGTTCAAATTGGACGCTGAGGTAGAGTTTGCTGTTAGCGAGTGGTTCCGCAAACAGCAGCAAGAATTTTACCAGCAGGGAAACTACAGATTAGTGCAACAGTGGGACTCATGCGTTAATGTTAATGGAGACTTCTTTTAAAATCGTTCAATAAAAATGCTTTACAACCTCTAAACCTCTTTCTATTGAACAATCCTCGTAATAGAGTATGTACATTAATTTAAGCTTCATACCTGTTGTACAATTAGTTGTCAATTACTAATAAACTAACTTCACAAACGCGAGTTATAGGTAGTGCAACCTTTTAGGAAATTTTAGTTGTACACAGTGTTATGATACATTTCCTGAGTAGTAGTCTTTAACTAAGTGGCTTTGACATATTTAAATTAGATGTGTAACAGCTACTAATTTCTACACAACTTGGGAGCACAGATTGTAATAGAAAATACGCACAACGTGAAACCGATAACTCCATTGTCTTGCTAACAATGTTTTATATACGATGACAACGCTGGAGAATATAATGGTGAAGTAAACCATACTGTGTGTACCGCTAACCTAATATAATATCAAACTTCCAATGTTATTTTTATTACAATGTAAGTAATAGAAGGCGTCATTAGCGGGACCACGAGGCAGGTTTCTCGTGAGGGACAGGATACTTGATTTTTTTAGAGAAACGGAAAAGATGATTTACAGGAGTTGTAATGAGATTTGACTGACTATGTCGGACGGAGTGTGTGTAAGGTATTAATTAGAAAGAAAGGTACAGACTAATTAAGGTAAGGTAAGGTATTAATTAGGTACAGACTACCTAAAGAAATGTTTGCTTATCATTTCAAGGGAAAACGCTACATCGGAAGACAAAATAAAAGGTAGTCAAATCAGTGAGTCTTCAATGGAATGTAAGGTCCAAGGTCTCAAGAAGAGAATAGAAGAACAAGAGAAACAAGAAAAACAAGTAGACTAAGTAGAACAAGTAGGAAAAAAGAACAAGTAGAACAAGTAAATGAGAAGAATAGAGAAAGATTAGACTTTACAGGTAGCCAGGTAAAAGAACTAGAGAAGGCTGAAACAGAAATATTACAGTAAGAAATCACTTTTGGTGGAAATCAGGTTATAGACATTGAAGGCAAGAAATCTGCAGTTTAACGAGTTTAACGAGAATGTGCAAAAGAAAGTACAACTAATCGTAGAAATAGGCCCAGAAGGAGAAAAAAGAAGAAGGGACATAAGGTTTGCAACTGGCTCAATGTACGTATATTGAGCATCTTTCTGCTTAAGGGGAAAATATTTTATTACTAGCCACCTGGACATGGGTTTCCCAAATACGTATAATGCTCTCTAGGTCGCTCATCGAAATCTCATCGAACCGGCTGATGACGAAGCTGGTTGGAAGACGACTGCTTAAAAGTCAGGTTATATTCCAGATGTCCCATACAACGTAAGCAATATCAAAATACATAATTTTTAAAAGTTTGTATTTGACATATCTAATCATTAAAACCCTTCTTACGTAAGGGGTAGAGTTACTTTTGCGAACCATTGCTCATACATGTGAAGTCATTCTTTAAAGTTAGTTCTTAAAATTGAAGTACAATTAAGTGTTTTCAAAGTATGTAACTGATTTAGTGTGCAATTGTAAATAGAAAAAGAACGTTTGCATGAAAAAGCGAAGCAAAGAAAATAGTGAAGGTATAGAATGGCAAATATGCTGAATTCACAGTACGTCAAACCCACTCATTAGCGTAGCCAATAACATTTTCCGAAGCCAATCCCAGTCAAGTTCACGCTGTTTCTTGATCCAAAATACCAGAATATATTACTTGGAAGGAAGTTAAAGAACGCATCAAAGAAGTGCCCGATGACGATTGGCGACCAAAACAAAACCATGAGAATACCTGCTGCTTAGTCCCCCAAAACAGACACGGTGTTCCCGCTGTTGAAGACACGCAAGACCAAATAAAGGATGGCGTAGAACAAATTCAGCGACAGTGACCTGTTACACAATTAAGCTGGTAGTTTCTTTCATCAATAGCTTCAAGAGTTTTTGTGTATGTATGATTTTCATCTTAATGTATTTTGACTTACGTTTTAGTGAGCGCCTTAATCAACGTACGGGCAAAAGAATAATGGCACCAAGACAACGTGGTTTTCAATTGAAGAAAGTATTAATAATGAAAGTGATTTCTTAAAAGCGTACTTGTTTATCAAGTATTGATTACCGTTAAACATTGATATGAACTCGATGTGCATGTAATTTTTTTTTTTACTTTATTTAACTATTTGCAATCAGTATAACAAAAATAACATACTATAAGCAAATTGTTTGTATGAGAAAATATCGGTATGGAGAACCATACATGACTTCCATGTTCTAAGATTTATATTTAAAATCATATTCGAAATGAAATATTTCCATAGAAACTACGTCTTTCTACTTATTGCTTCAGCATTAACCACAGTACTGTGGTCACTAACGTATACCACCACACGTTTTCGCACTCGATTTTCACCGATGATGGCAGTCGATGGCACTGCCGAAAAGTCTGGTTTTGCAGAAAACATTGGACTACGGCTAAAGTGCCCGGGAAGCAATTTTAACAAAAAACTACTTCTTTGTTGCCGATAACGTAGTACACATATAAAAAATTCTCCCCTCCACCTTCAACTATAATTTTTAATAATAGAAAATTACCCCCACCCCGTTCACCTAACTTCTTCATTTATAGATATTTCATCTACGTTTCTACAGTGGATTACTATGAGCTTCTTATCAGGATACTTTATTTATAAAAATTAAGTACTTTACTCTTGTTAAATCATAAAATGTTTCAGGTAAACTACCCCTTTCTCTTAACCGATCTTCTCCAAAATCAACAGACCTTCCGTCCTCTACAATTCAGCGAAGCATGCAAAAAAATATTTGATTCTGTTTGAATGTGCGGCAGTTATCGTTCGTCATGGAAACATTTCTCTTGTTACAACATAAAATGTTGCAGGTAAACTACCCCTTTCCCTTAACCGATCTTCACCAAAATCAATAGACCTTGAGCTCTCTGCAACAAAGGGGGTGCAAAAAATTATTTGATTCTCATTGAATTTTCGGCAGTTATCGTTCGTCATAAAAAATTACCCTTTTTAAAACATAAATCGTTGCTGATAAACTACCCCTTCCCATAACCGATCTTCAACAAAATCAACAGACCTTGAGTTCTCTTTAGTTCTAAAAGGTATGCAAAAACCTAGTTGATTCTGTTTGAATTTACGGCAGTTATCGTTTGTCATATAAAAAGTTACCCTTGTTAAAACATAAAATGTTGCTGGTAAACTACCCCTTTCCCTTAACCGATCTTCACCAACACCAATACGTATTGAGAACTCTACAATACAGGGCTGTATGCAAAACATCATTTGATTCTGTTTGAATTTGCGGCTGTTATCGTTTAAGATAGAAAAATATCGGTATGGAGAACCATACATGACTTCCATATTCTAAGATTTATATTTAAAATCATTTTCAGCGAAACAGCCAGGCTGTGTCTTACCTGCCTTTTTATTGCTGTATTAAATGAAAAATATTATATTACATTAAAATGAAAAAATTATAATTTTATTGCCTGGCAACAAAATTATTTTATTTTTAACAATTACCATTGTTTCAAAAAGTTTAAATAAATTTTCAAGTACTTTACTCTTGTTAAAACGTAAAAGGTTGCAGGTAAACTACCCCTTCCCCTTAACCGATCTTCACCAAAATCGAAAGTCATTGAGACCTCTACAATTCAGGGACGTATGCAAAAAATTATTTGATTTTGTTTGAATTTGCGGCTGTTATCGTTTGCCATAGAAAATACGCTTAATAAAAAAACGTTGCTGGTAAACTACCCCTTCCCCTTAACCGATCTTCACCAAAAACAAAAGGTCTTGAGAACTCTACAATTCAGGGCTGTATGCAAAACATTATTTGATTCTGTTTGAATTTGCGGCTGTTATCGTTTGCCATAGAAAATACCCTTGTTAAAAAAACGTTGCTGGTAAACTACCCCTTTCCCTCAACCGATCTTCACCAAAAACAATAGGTCTTGAGAACTCTACAATTGAGGGCTGCATGCGAAACATTATTTGATTCTGTTTGAATTTGCGGCTGTTATCGTTTGCCAAAAAAATTTCCCTTGATAAAAAAAAACCGTTGAAGGTAAACTCCCCTCAACCGATCTTCACCAAAAACAATAGGTTGCGAGTACTCTACAAATCAGGGCTGTATGCAAAAAATTATTTCATTCTGTTTGAATTTGCGGCAGTTATCGTTTGCCATAGAAAATACGCTTGATAAAAAACGTTGCTGGTAAACTACCCCTTCCCCTCAACCGATCTTCACCAAAAACAATAGATCTTGAGTACTCTACAAATCAGGGCTGATGCAGAAAATTATTTGATTCTGTTTGAATTTACGGCTGTTATCGTTTGCCATAGAAAATACCCTTGTTAAAAAAACGTTGTAGGTAAACTACCCCTTTCCCTTAACCGATCTTCACCAAAAACAACAAGTCTTGAGAACTCTACAGTTTAGGGCTGTATGCAAATAATCTTTTGATTCTGTTTGAGTTTGCGGCTGTTATCGTTTGCCAAAGAATTTCCCTTGATAAAAAAAACCGTTGCAGGTAAACTACCCCTTTCCCTCAACCGATCTTCACCAAAAACAATAGGTCGCGAGTCCTCTACAAATCAGGGCTGTATGCAAAACATTATTTGATTCTGTTTGAATTTGCGGCAGTTATCGTTTTCCATAGAAAAAAAATCTATAGACAGACAGACAGACACACACACAGACACTTTTCGGAAAACGACTTTTTTTCATGTTTTGAGTGTAGTAGAATCAGAATCTGCAATAATCTCGAACACGATTTTTTTTGCCATCACCATACTTCCATTCCTTAAGGAATATGGAAGTAAAAAATTACCCTTGATTTAAAACAACAGTTGCAGGTAAACTACCCCTTTCCCTTAACCGATCTTCATCAAAATCAATAGGTCTTGAGTACTCTACAAATCAGGGCTGTATGCAAAGTATTATTTGATTTTGTTTGAATTTGCGACTCTTATCTTTTGCCATAAAAAATACCCTTTTAAAACATAAAACGTTGCAGGTAAACTACCCCTTTCCCTTAACCGATCTTCACCAAAAACAATAGGTCTTGGGTACTCTACAAATCAGGGCTGTATGCAAAGTATTATTTGATTTTGTTTGAATTTGCGACTCTTATCTTTTGCCATAAAAAATACCCTTTTAAAACATAAAACGTTGCAGGTAAACTACCCCTTTCCCTTAACCGATCTTCACCAACAACAATAGGTCTTGGGTACTCTACAAATCAGGGCTGTATGCAAAACATTGTTTGATTCTGTTTACTTTACATTTGCGGCTTTTATCGTTTGCCATAGGAAATACCCTTGTTAAAACATAAAACGTTGCAGGTAAACTACCCCTTTCCCTTAACCGATCTGTACCAAAATCGACGATCTTGAGAACTCTACAATTTAGGGCTGTATGCGAAACATTATTTGATTCTGTTTGAATTGGCGGCTGTTATCGTTTGCCAAACAAACAAAGTTACCCTTGATTAAAAAAACCGTTGCAGGTAAACTACCCCTTTCCCTTAACCGACCTTCACCAAAAACAATAGGTCGCGAGTACTCTACAAATCAGGGCTGTATGCAAAAAATTATTTGATTCTGTTTGAATTTGCGGCTGTTATCGTTTGCCATAGAAAAAATCTACAGACAGACAGATAGACAGACAGACAGACAGACACACAGACACTTTTCGGAAAACGACTTTTTTTCATGTTTTGAGTGTAGTAGAATCAGAATCTGCAATAATCTGGAACACGATTTTTTTTGCCATCACCATACTTCCATTCCTTAAGGAACATGGAAGTAAAAATAGGTGTTGACCATGTGGAGTATCCTGTGAGTAGGTGTATCCTGTGATAACAAACTCAGTTATTCCTTAAAAGTAATTTACAAAAGAAAACAACAGTCACAAAGATTATGGTTGCTTAAATGTAGATGGTAGGTCTAGTATTTTTGTCTCTTTAGTCTATGACTGTCTTGACTATTGTCTAGCAAATTTATTGCAAGAATATTAGGGTGTAGTTCTAGTTTACGTAAATACTTTTCACTGCACTTACTCACTTCATCTTTAACAGATGACACTTTTAAGTCACAGAGGATTTCTCTATTTGGTATAAACCAGGGTGCATTTGTTATAATCCGAAGAACTTTTGTCTGGAATCGTTCTAGTATCTCTATATTAGACGTTGATGCCGACCCCCACAGCCGTAGGTCCAGATTGGTTTGAATGCCACTTTGTAAAGTAGTAATTTGTTGCTAAGGGACAGAGTTGATTTACGCCCAATCAGCCAATAGTATTTGCTGAGTTTATGGCCAAGTTGTTTCCTTTTGTTGAAAATATGCGTCTTCCATGTCAAGCCTTTATCCAAATGAATGCCCAGATATTTAACATTGTCCGCTTGTGGTAGGTAATGGCCATTAAAAGAGACTTGAGGTGACGCTCCTCTCCACTTAGTGAAAGTGACATGGACAGATTTTGTTTCATTGATCAGGATGCGCCATGATTTCGTCCAACGTTGAATTTGAAGTGTTGTTGAAGCATTCTCGCAGCAATGCCAGGATCTGCATGACTAGCCAGTATTGCTTTGTCGTCGGCAAACGTTGCTGTTCGATGTAGGGACAAGTAGGAAGATCTGACGTGAAGAGTACATATAACGTTGGTCCAAGGACGCTTCCTTGTGGAACACCAGCTGCGACAGGGTACAACTGTGTTACGTCTAGTCCATATTTAACCCTAAAGTACCTTTCATGCAGGTACGACTTCAGAATAAGATATAGCGTGTGAGGAAGTACTTTTATAAGTTTGTATAGGAGGCCCACGTGTCAAACCCTATCGAAGGCCTGGCTTACGTCAAGGAAGGCCGCGGTACAGTAACCCTTTTTTTCAAAAGTATGATTGATGAGTTCAACTACCCGGTGAACTTGTTCTATAGGGCTGTGTCCTTTTTTGAAGCCAAACTGGTGGTCGGGTATCAAGTTGTTTTCCTCAATCACAGTTGTTAGTCTTCGGAGAATAAGTTTTTCTAGAAGTTTACCGAGTATCGGTAACAGGCTAATAGGCCTGTAGGATGTTACATCATTAGGTGGTTTGCCTGGCTTTTGAATAAGGATGATATCTGCCACTTTCCACTGAGGTGGAAAGTATCCAAGGCGTAGAATTGCATTGTATATCGCTGTATGTAGTACTATTCCTTTTCTCGGTAACTCTTTAATAAGGCGCCCGGTGATAAGGTCATAACCAGGTGATTTTTTGGAATTCAGTTTATTTTTTACCATAAACATCACTTCTTTAACTGTAAGAAATTTTGGTAGTGGTGACATTTGATACGGTGCCTGTAAAAAGTTTTCAATTTCAGCGTCATCTACTGAAGAATTTTGAGATTGTAGCGGTTGGAACACTTTTTCCAGGTGATGTTCGTAGGTGGTGGCCTTTTCATGATCTGTACGAGCACAGGATCCATCCTCTTTCCGGATTGGTGGAATAGGGTTTTTGGGATGTTTTAGGTTTCTCGTTGCTTGCCATATGGAGTAGTCTGTTTCAGCTGTATTTGTAAGATTTTCTAGAAAGTTCTTTAGTGATTCGTTTTTTAACTTTTTAATTAGTTTTGAAATAAACGGAATAAATCCTATTGTAGTCCCAAGCCACGTGTTTGTTAACCAAATACACTGTACTCACCGTCTATGGCTTTTTTCCGTGATGTTTTTTCCAGTTTACATGTTTCAAGGCACTTGCCTCATCATCAGAACTTATAAAATCAATCTATGTCATAAAAAATGACATTTGTCAAAATATTAAAAACACAATACGGCAATTAAACTATGTACATAAATTCGTTTTAAAAATGTTTGGTGTGCCTTGCAAGACAACACTCGCCGTACTGACGTAATCTAAGCCTTATCTCGACTATATCTCATAGCGGTATCGTACAGTATATTTGATTTATACTGTAATTGGTCGTTCAACACATGTGGCTTGGTACTGGCGTCGTTGTATGCTTTGTAAATTTCATATTCTTCAAGGGCATTCGTATAACTCCCTTTACTGCAGAAATGAAGGGGTATTAAATTTGAGCTAAAATCCGTGTAACTGTGACTGTTGTCTATGAGGTGCTTGGCGAAATTTGACTTGATATTGTCGAAGTTGTAAACTCGTGTAGGGGGTCTATGTTCAGAAAATCTTTTCAAAAAACCTGGACCCGTCTGGCCCACATAAAAAGCCTCACAGTCGTTGCAGACTAGCTTATAAACACCCGTTTTATTTTCAAGACTGGTATGTTCACGGGTGCGGAGATTATTCAAGATGTTATTACTAGTCTTATAGGAAACGACTATGTTGTTACCTTTATTAATAGTTGACTTAAAAATCCCCGGCATGAAATGCGTATAAGGTGCCGCAATGTACTTGCGTGTCTTTGTTTCGAGGTTCTCATTTCTATTATTTACATCTTTAGTTTCATTTTTAATAGTGTTACTCTTCTTTTTCTTTTGTTTTTTAAAAATATTATCTACTATTCTTTCATTGTACCCGTTGTTAAACGCAATGACTTTAATGTTACTTAACTCTTCGATATAATCCTCGATGATAAGGGGTATAGACAACAAGCGATGTATCATGCTATGGAATGCAGCTAATTTCTGTGAAATGGGGTGGAACGATGAGGCATGTATGACAGCGTCAGTCATCGTGGGCTTCCTAAATATATTAAAACACAGTTTTTTAGTAACAAAATTCTTAGTTACTGTCAAATCTAGAAAATGTAACCGACCTCCAACTTCATTCTCCAAAGTAAACTGTATCTTGTTGTTAATGCCATTCAAGTAATTGTGGAGCTTGTCAATTTGGCGATTTGTGCCTTTATACACCATAAAAGTGTCGTCGACATATCTACCATAGAACGCCACCTTGTAATTATATGTAGGGTTTGCAAACAAGAAAGAATTTTCAAAGTAATTTAAGTATACCTCCGCTAGAATACTAGAGAGTGGGGAACCCATAGCTAACCCCTCCAGCTGTCTGAAAAACTGTTTGTTATGTGTGAAATAATTCTGGTCCAAAATCACTTCCAACAATTCTAATATTTCATTTATGCAATTAGCATCCAGTTTATTGGTGTTAACAAGGTTAGACCTTAATAGGCGTAAGGTTTCACTCACCGGTACATTTGTATACAAGTTCACAATGTCAAAAGAAATAAGTTTATAGTGGGGTTCAATCATCAGGTTTTTCACTTTTCCAACGAAATCACAACTATTAATCAAACTTCGATTATTAATCAAATGTAAATTATGTTTTAATACACTCACTAATTTTCTAGCTGCTTTGTAACCGGGTGCAGTGGTAAAATTTTCTAGTGGTCTAATAGGAATCCCCTCCTTGTGAAGCTTTGGCAGACCTGATAAAACGGGCGCTTTAGAATTAATTGGTTTTAAGGAACGTCTAGTACGTTCATCAAAGAGATGTGTACACATGTTTAAGCTACGATTAAGACGTTTTACGTATAAATCCGTGGGGTCAGAGGTTAGCAGGGTGATATTATTATTTGCAATGAAATCATTATCTGGAATTTATAAACAGTACGATAGAAAGTGTTGTATACAATATGCGTACGACGCAGCTTAACAAGTTACAAAGGTTAATAGACGTTCAGATACCTAAAACCAGTAATACTAGTTGTAAACACGTATTCCATACACGACTATGTAATTTGACTTCGATTGAATTAAATACTGACGAAGAAAATCTTTTAAATAAAGGATTAAAATACAATCTCCCATTACATAAGCCTAACTTCAACACAAGGCACATTCTAACTGAAGTTGCTAGTGCCGAAACTGTGATTAAAGCAATTAGTGAACAAAAAGAACAAGATGAAGCACGGTTCATAATAAATAACAAATTTAACAAAATTATACGTAACCAACTTAATAACGTACATTCTCCCATTCCTTCTATGACTAATTATAATGCCGAACGTAGGATTTTAAAAACATTAAAGAAAAAACTATCTGACGATCAAGCCCTTGTCACTAAAGCGGATAAGGGTAATACTTTGGTTATTATAAATAAGAATGATTATGACGATAAAATACGCGATTTCATTGCAAATAATAATATCACCCTGCTAACCTCTGACCCCACGGATTTATACGTAAAACGTCTTAATCGTAGCTTAAACATGTGTACACATCTCTTTGATGAACGTACTAGACGTTCCTTAAAACCAATTAATTCTAAAGCGCCCGTTTTATCAGGTCTGCCAAAGCTTCACAAGGAGGGGATTCCTATTAGACCACTAGAAAATTTTACCACTGCACCCGGTTACAAAGCAGCTAGAAAATTAGTGAGTGTATTAAAACATAATTTACATTTGATTAATAATCGAAGTTTGATTAATAGTTGTGATTTCGTTGGAAAAGTGAAAAACCTGATGATTGAACCCCACTATAAACTTATTTCTTTTGACATTGTGAACTTGTATACAAATGTACCGGTGAGTGAAACCTTACGCCTATTAAGGTCTAACCTTGTTAACACCAATAAACTGGATGCTAATTGCATAAATGAAATATTAGAATTGTTGGAAGTGATTTTGGACCAGAATTATTTCACACATAACAAACAGTTTTTCAGACAGCTGGAGGGGTTAGCTATGGGTTCCCCACTCTCTAGTATTCTAGCGGAGGTATACTTAAATTACTTTGAAAATTCTTTCTTGTTTGCAAACCCTACATATAATTACAAGGTGGCGTTCTATGGTAGATATGTCGACGACACTTTTATGGTGTATAAAGGCACAAATCGCCAAATTGACAAGCTCCACAATTACTTGAATGGCATTAACAACAAGATACAGTTTACTTTGGAGAATGAAGTTGGAGGTCGGTTACATTTTCTAGATTTGACAGTAACTAAGAATTTTGTTACTAAAAAACTGTGTTTTAATATATTTAGGAAGCCCACGATGACTGACGCTGTCATACATGCCTCATCGTTCCACCCCATTTCACAGAAATTAGCTGCATTCCATAGCATGATACATCGCTTGTTGTCTATACCCCTTATCATCGAGGATTATATCGAAGAGTTAAGTACCATTAAAGTCATTGCGTTTAACAACGGGTACAATGAAAGAATAGTAGATAATATTTTTAAAAAACAAAAGAAAAAGAAGAGTAACACTATTAAAAATGAAACTAAAGATGTAAATAATAGAAATGAGAACCTCGAAACAAAGACACGCAAGTACATTGCGGCACCTTATACGCATTTCATGCCGGGGATTTTTAAGTCAACTATTAATAAAGGTAACAACATAGTCGTTTCCTATAAGACTAGTAATAACATCTTGAATAATCTCCGCACCCGTGAACATACCAGTCTTGAAAATAAAACGGGTGTTTATAAGCTAGTCTGCAACGACTGTGAGGCTTTTTATGTGGGCCAGACGGGTCCAGGTTTTTTGAAAAGATTTTCTGAACATAGACCCCCTACACGAGTTTACAACTTCGACAATATCAAGTCAAATTTCGCCAAGCACCTCATAGACAACAGTCACAGTTACACGGATTTTAGCTCAAATTTAATACCCCTTCATTTCTGCAGTAAAGGGAGTTATACGAATGCCCTTGAAGAATATGAAATTTACAAAGCATACAACGACGCCAGTACCAAGCCACATGTGTTGAACGACCAATTACAGTATAAATCAAATATACTGTACGATACCGCTATGAGATATAGTCGAGATAAGGCTTAGATTACGTCAGTACGGCGAGTGTTGTCTTGCAAGGCACACCAAACATTTTTAAAACGAATTTATGTACATAGTTTAATTGCCGTATTGTGTTTTTAATATTTTGACAAATGTCATTTTTTATGACATAGATTGATTTTATAAGTTCTGATGATGAGGCAAGTGCCTTGAAACATGTAAACTGGAAAAAACATCACGGAAAAAAGCCATAGACGGTGAGTACAGTGTATTTGGTTTTTAATTAGAGTTTTTAGTTCTCTGGAGGCCTTGTCGTAACGTCTTTTGTCTGAGGGGTATCTGGAATTATATCAAATCTTTCTTAGCTATCTTTTGATTGCTATTTTTTCCCTGACTGCTACTGGACAGCTCTGATTTCTTCTTTTTTGAGGAATTTTCGGTGTAGCTTTCCAAGCGGATTCTTGAATTATACAGTTTAATGTTTTTACCGCTACCTCTATGTGAATGTTGTTTTTGAGGGGAATATTTAAGTTTATCTTCCGGTCAACGTGTTGTCTGAAGTATTCCCAGTCGGTTCTCTTGTTGAAAAGAGTAGCTGGTTTCTTTGTAGCGGCGAAAGTACTACTAATGGTTGCTATGACTGGGCAGTGATCAGAGGACAGGTCCAGGTTTGATTCTATCGTAAGGTATCCTGTGGCTATCCCTTTTGTTACGAAGAAATCTAGTAAGTCAGGAATTCTGCCTGGATCTGTAGGCCAGTACGTTGTTGCAAATGTTGATAAAAAGCCAAGCTGGAGTTCTTGCATAATTTTAAAAAGTAGTCTGCCTCTGCCAGGTGCCGTCAGACGGGATCCCCACAGCGTATTTTTAGCATTAAAATCGCCTCCTCCCATAAACCTGTTGCCAAGAGAGTTTAGGATCTCTATAGTTCCCTCCCTGTTTGGGGGGTTGTTGGGCGGACAGTATACAGAGGAGATTGTTAGCGGTCCGTGCCAATCTTCTACGACAATACTTGTGGCCTGAAGATAGTTTTGTTCAAACTTATCAAACTTAGGGAGCTCGTAGTGCTGTATGTGGTTTCTTATTAATATTGCGGTGCCTCCCCTAGGTCTCCTGGCTGCATCAGGGTGAGGGGTGTGGTAAAGTGTAAAGTCCCGAATGTTGAAATACGAGTTGATGGAAAAGTGAGTTTCTGAAAAGAGTAGAATATCTATTTTGTTGTGAATTAAGAAAGTCTCTACTTCTTGCCTGTGAATAGACAAGCCATTTGCATTCCATAACGCTATTTTATAGAGTTGTGCCATTACGTAAATTTTTGTTGTAGGAGTTCCGTTAGTGTATCAATCTTATCGTTGAGTCTTTTTATTTCTGTGGACATGTGATTGATAGTTTGCTGTTGACTCGTTACTATATTCTGAAGGAAATAGATAAAGTTACTGTTATTATACTCGGTTTGCTGTAGTGGTGTAGGTTGTTGTGGGACTTGTGAGTTCGTGCCATGAAGAATCTGCGCGTAAGTTGAAACATTGGGTTGTTGCTGAGTGGTGTTAAAAACTGGCAGAGCATTGTCAAGTGGTTGCTGCACATTAGTTGAATTGCTAAATTGATTATCTTGAGAGCCTTGATGGATTTGTAGAGTCTGACGGTGTTGTGTCTTTTGTAATGTTCTGCCATTAGGGGACCGGAATCTTCTATTTATTATTTCCAGGTAAACTCTGCATATTTTGGCATTGGCAGGGTGAGCACCACTATTTAGGGTCTCGTCCATCTCCCTTTTTTTTTTGTACAGGCTTTATATCCTGCACTTTTGTAACAACGATAGGGCCTAGTGCAGTTTTTTCCAGCATCTAGTACACTCGGGTAATTTGGTTTTCTTTATAGGTTCTTCGAATTGAACGACCGCATTTAATAGTCGTTCAATTTTGAAGATATCAGCATTATTTGCTTTTTTTTGTAGGTCGATAAAGAAAAGATTTTTTGGTATGTTTTTTTTGTCTTTCCACGCCTGTATGTTTGTAATAGCTACAGCTGTATGACCTTCTTCGTTTAATGCTGCTGCTATGTCTTTTGTATCTGTAGTGTGATGAAGATTACGTAGGACTACTCTAAATTTTTTGTCTTACTCCAGAGTGTCGTATAACTTTATTGTCATCAAGAAGTTTCTTAACCAGCTTATAGTTTGCCAGAGAGTTTACTTGTAGTTTTATCTTGTTTCCTTTCATTACCTGATAATAGTAGTCTTTGTCAGTTATGACCTATTTTAAAATGTCTAATAGAGGCTGCACCTTATCAACAAAGTGAAGGATGAAGGGTGGAATATTTTTTTGCTGTTACCAGTTGTATTTTTTCTGTTGGTAAGTTGTTCATCATTGAGACCTATAAGAGGGAGGAATCTGTTTTGCGTGTTAGTCACATTCATCTCAGCTTCACGTGGGGTTTGAGGACTGTCATCTGTCCTTTACCTTTTGTTCTGTCTAACGACTTGGAAATTGTTGGGTCTATAGGATTCTGACTTATCACTATAGACTGATTGTGGGTCGCTACGATCGGGGGGACGATTTTCTGTAATGTTCGTATATGTTTGGCTAGGCTGTACAGGAATATGGTGAGTCGTGGACAGATTTAGAGCGTGTTGCGTTGTATATGATGGTGTTTGCATAAACGTTTCTGTTTGAATAGGTTGCAAGTTTGGTTGAAGAGGCAGATACATATTGGGTGTAGACTGCATTTGCTGTGTTTGAGGAATTTGCCAAAAGATTGGTTGATGAGTTGTGTGGTTCAATTGCATAGGTTGAATTTGTTGATACGCTGTAGATTGTACAATTGTACAAAAGGGTACAATTGCTGTGTTGGTTGTAAGGCTGTATTCATGTTTGACATTGCTAATCAGTTCACCGCTACACTTGACATACACACACTCGCACACACATACAAACACACAGACGCACGAACGCACAGACACTCTGAGATTCAGTGTCTTTTAATGGTCAGATAATGATAACCGGTATAGTAGTATCAAGAAATATAATTACCACAACAAAAACATCACATAACAGAGCACACAACGTCGACCGCACAGCACGAAATCTCAAGGAGGACTGTGCGTGTAATAAGCGGTACTTTATTTCCTTTTGTTTAGTTTTTCTACTGTATTGACTACAGTTCAAAAAATTGTACAAAGGAAATCTAAAATAATTACAAATATTTATTATATTACTACTTACAAACAATATAAAATAAACAGTAATGAATTTAATTTATTTCATTTGTTCCCTAGGACACATTGTACACTTCCCCCGTGTTTATTTATGTGAAACATCTATAGAAATATGTTTAATACATAACATACGTAAACATATTAATGTCTAAATAGTGTATGGTAATAAGGCCACAGGCCTATAACATGTCCAAAGATTGAAAAATTTCCACGCAAAAACGCCTGCAAACAGTACAACTTACACTGCTACATATTTTTGAAGAATTTGTAACCAAATGTATATTTTAAATATATATCTTGGAAAAATTTCACGAATGTTGGTGAGCATATATATGGTTAGTAGAGGGACTATGAGGTAATATGAGTCTGTAATAAAAGCGAATTGATAAGTGAACAGATAATGCACTGCACAAAGGATTTTGAGTAGTCAGTTTAATGGAGTTGTACGTTGCTATAGGATTGAATACAAACGGACTGGAATTTAATTTGTCGAACTCCATTGTAAACATACCTGTGCACAGAGTTCAGTCAGCAACAGAACGCCTTCGGCGCTATAGTAAATCATTGGTTGTTTACTCTATTTTAACTTTGTCTTTCTCCTTTCCTGTCATCAATATTTGTTATTTTTTATTTTCCTGTTTTAATTTTATCCTTTACGATGTTTAAAATTAGTAATTTTTTCAGCACTTTTTAAACTGCTGCATTTTTTTTCTATTTATTTTAAACCTATTTCTTTTTTCCACAAAACCTTTTAGCATTACAATTTGTTTATATAAAGCCGTTTTGGCATTTTATAATTGAAAACAAATTTGTTGTGGGAATAAAAATTACTTTTGATTTCGGATACACCAGAATGGTAACCACTTGTAGTACGGTTCATCAGAGATTAGATTAATAATCTACTGTTGGTACCTGAATAACCAAATGTTTGAGTCTACCACAAATTTTACCTTTTATTCCTCAACCGCTCAACAGTATTTCTGCATTCTATTTCAAGTACACCGAGCTTTTGATAAGGGAATTCAGCTACCCAAATAATATTTTTTCTACTATTGAATAGTCTTTGAAACACTTCAAACCAGCTTACTGGTGAAAGCTTAATTAATTTCTTTGTTTATTGAAGGGTAATAATAAGAATAAAATCAATATAAAAAATAGATTTAAATTGGACTTAAAGTTTCTAACCTTATATCACCATCTCCTAAAGGCAATGCCTTGTCGCTGTAGCCACGTCACTCTATCCCTTGCGATATTCTTCATTTCTCCATAGGACCCACTATTCACGACACTCATTGTGCTGCGGAAGTATGCAGTTCTTGGTCTTCCTTTGGGCTTCTTCCCCACTAATTTGCCCTCAAAGATGTTAGTTAAAAAAGCACTATGGTAATATCAAAGGTTAAAAAACCGATATCATTAATGTTAAATAATTCTATTATTAAAGAAAAATGTGTTAAAAATTTAATTTACAATTAAGATAAAGAAATCATAATTGTTTTAATTTTGTCCAAAAACGAATCCTAAACTTGTTAGATGTTATAGATAGGAAACAAAATCAACCTAGGAAAACAAAAGTATATAAAATATTACATATAAACAATTAATATATAAACACATACATTCCTTACATAAACAACAAATAAATACATACTCTTGTGCTGGTATACTCACATGAAACCTGTTAAAACTTATTTTTTATGATTCCGCAATTTCTACCACGGTGTCGGCCTGTGGCTAAGTGAGATCCTTATTTTACTCCATGTGATGACACTGTTGTAGATTCTTAAAACGAAAACGCGTAGGTTTTGTTAGTATATTAAATACACATGATTATAATAATTTAATAATTTGTGTATTTATAACAATGTTTTATGGTATATAAGTTTATATTTTTCAACCGACAAACAAATTTGTTTACCCTTTAATTAAAAAATGGAATATTATTAATTCACGTGCATCATTTTTAAACCAAAATACTGAATAATGTGTATCTGTTTAACAATAAAAATAATAAACACTGTTTCTTATAACACCGAAATATTTTAAGATTTAGGTAGGGGAGGCTGCCACTGTCAAAATGAGCCGTATGACATTCAAGGAAGAATATGGCGTGTCCGCCCATTGTTGCTACAGGTTCTCATTTCCCCACCCTGCGTCGAAGTGGCGGATTGTACGTGATACGATGACACGTTGAATTTGTAGCGCTCCCTGATATCAAACTCAGGGTTTTTAGAACTGAAGGCGATACCATATTCACGGGTTCACGTAGGCCGTACAATACATTCATACATTTGAATTGCTAAGCGCCATATAATGCATTGGTAATAGTATTGGTATTGTTATACGTAATACAACAGATTATATATGGTGTTACATTACGTCTGTGTATGTTACATCTGTATACACAGATGCACTTGTGTATATTTGATACATCATGTTTTCCATATCATTTTTCTCGTCACATTATTATTGGATTTGTTCCACTACAAGTTCCAATAACTAATGAATGTACTGTAATGTCGTCTGTGCACTCATCAGTTAATGGAACTTGCAATGCATCAAGTTCAATAATATAGCACGCGGAACGAGATAGTAATACCCTGATCTCGAGTGCGCAGTGTACTTTTATATTTTCAGAATAAGAGAATCTTAAAAAGAATATTTAAATCCAAGAAGTTATAATACACAAATTAATTAAATGTCAATAATTTTAGTTGTTACGACGCAGAAAATAATTTTATTAAATAAGTATCGGACAATGAAATACTTAATTGTCGTAGACATAGTAGTTTTTGTTTTGTTAATAAACGTTTTGAACAAACGTCGCCACTTGCGCCCAAAATATACTTTAGCTAAAGTTAAAAACATTCGACTATTCATATTACATGATACATATCTTAAAAATATGGAGTTTAAAAATACAGTAAAGAAAATATTAATCTTCTGTGCTTTCCGTTGTTTACGATTCAAAATCTTTTGACTTCATACAGTCTACTGCCATTTCTCTTACTAGCTTCCCACAGTGAAGTATTCTAAAGTTATAAGGTAGTAATTACCAACTTTCGTTACACACAACCAGCAATTATAAATCAACAAATAATTCATACAATAATACAATACAATAATTCATGTTACACTTGTCCAACAACTACAGCATAGTCAGCTAATTACAGTTTCTCACAAAACAACACGATGATCACTTCCCACTAAACCACCAGGATATCTACAAACTCCACCAGGTGTAACTAACTGGGTCGCTTGGAAATCCAGTGTAGGGGCTAGTGGGTCTCGATAGTCGTAAAGCCGCTTTTATTCATCCGATTTATATCGTACGGTAAGTTTTGTATTCGAGATGACTCCGACTTTTATCGTGCGTCAAATATATCGGAAGTGCGTACGAGCAAACTCTTTTAGTGTTGCCATCATCAGTACTGGACATGGATTCGTGCGTGTTGTATTTCGCTTACTGGTTTGTTTTTATAATAATCAGAAAAACAAAAACAACAAAATTTAACTACTTATAATAACTTTTACAATTTTAGGTTAAATTTTTCAAAACTATTTTGAAATAATTCATTTTATGTTTTCAGATTTCAAACATCATATGAATTACAGTATAAAAAAACTAATTATAGTGGAACCTTACTAATTCTTAACCCACTAATTCTGACTATGAGGTACACTCAATAAAGAACAGAATAAGATCATTTTCATTTTGTAATATTTGTATTAATTTTCTGAAAACAAATTATTTGTTTTATTCAAATAAATTATTATTATATGTAAGAGTGATAAGAAGTGTTGTCTCAGTAGTTATTTCTAAAAGTTTCAATAGTAATATTTATTACCTTAGCGTAGCAATAGAATGCATACTTTGCTTGCCAATATATAAAGTTAAATACATGACGACGTGGAGCAAGGGTTGTTTAGTAATTGCAAGCACCGCAGCGATTTAGATGAGCAACAGGTCAGGGGACAGGAACATTCAACGTTACAGCAAAAGAAGATAAAGTAAATGTTGCGTATTTTTTAATAAATTCAGCGGTAGCTTCAGAATTTATTGATATTGTGGTTTCATAAAATTAAAATATAATGTATTATCCTATTGGAAAGCAAAATATTTCTTTGTACTGACTTGAACTTTTATCATTAGCTGGCCCTGACAGGACCAGAGAAATAAAATTTTACAAATTCTAACAGAAAATCCATTTATCGGTCACATAAATTGGCAAATTAAATATGTTAAGGTAAAATAGGCAAAAGTTAAAAGTTGAAGGACTTGGAGAAGGGAAAAACAAAGTTTACGAGTCATGTGGTAGCATTAATATATTTTACACGATACGGGACTACAGGAAAACATTAAACAATTAACATGGCCTTTAAAGTGCCATTGAATTGAATTTCTAAAACTTGTAGTTTTGAAACCGTGTCTGTCAATAGTTAGCTTGCGTACAAAAGTACATTGAATTGCAACGAAACATTCCCTTGTCTTGCCTTCTTACATTTATCATGACTCGTATTCTACAACTAGGATCTCAGTGTCTAAGACAAAGGTTTCAACAGTGCGCAAAGAAAGAAGTTCTGAGTTTGCATTTTATTATTACTTGTATAAACTTACGATTGTGCCCTACTACACCAAGGACTCTAAAGAGAATCATTATGGAAATGCCAAATATACAACTACTTTACAATATAAGAGGATCTGTAGGTATTTTGAATAACTCTGATTACAAAACACAATACACTAAATTCAAATAAAAAAACACATTTCCCAATACAGAACGAAAACAATGAAATAAATTCAAAATATTTCAAAGGAGAAGAGCAAGGATGAATGAAATTTGGAAATGAAAAGGTAAGATACAAATACTGTAAAGATAAAGAGACCGAACAAGTGAGTAAAGACATAAACATACAAGGAACAGAGGTAAGTCGGGACGCTGGTTTGTTTTTAATACCTTAACGCCTGCGTCGTGTTTCTTGGTTACACAAAGGGGACACGCTCAACTTACTACGCAACTTTGTAATTAGTAGTCTGCTACAACAGAGTGCATTTTTCAATGTTAGTCTGACGCGACTCCTATTCAAGATTCTATATATTATTTTCATTATATAAAAGTGAAATAAAAATAAAATACATTTGTGGGTACACGTTTGTGGAATGTACACATTAACAAAACTAAATTAAAATTGCCTTTAAAAATAACTAAATTACCTTTACCGTTACCTTTACCTTTACCTTTTTGAGGAATTGCCTTTATTTCTTTATAAAAGAGAATTATTATTTGAATCATGCATTCAACTCATGCATTCCAACTTTAAAAATGTGTAGCTGTTACCCAGAAATAATACACTGGTTACAGAAAAAAATAAAACTTGTCTTTTGATCTGTAAATAATAGAATAATATCTACATTTCCTATTACATGTCTCAATACTCAGACCTACAGATCTTGATATACCTCTCTGTAATGACTGTTAACTCTAGTAGTTTTATAGTTACAAAATAATGAAATTAGTTTTGTTTTGAAGATAAATGTGTACATACGCAAAGGCATAAAATATCATTAATTCCATTAACAGCTTATATATTGTACCATTAGAAATATTCAATTTTGCAATACAGTGAAGCCTTCATGTAATCATATTTGCAATATATGTATTATGTGTTCATTGGAACTTGCATCTGCACATCCACGTTATACTATTACCATTGGGTATGAACATAAAAACGCTGTTCCATTTGACACTCCAAACCTGGTGCAAATCTTTGGGAATTGTAGCTCTGCTCTCTTTTAGAAATTCATCTAGACACCAATGAAATTGAGTTTGCTATAAAAATAAACAAATTAATTTCTTAGTCGAGTAAAATAATATAAAATTAACAAAATTGAATCATTTCAAAATTGAATTAGTTCAAACTTATTATGTGTTAGTTTCCTTAATTGAATTATTTTAATGTAGTTATCCTAAAATTGTTCCTAACTAAAAAAGGTATTAATTCAAATAAATTCGTCAAACACACCACCGAGCGAGCATATATTATTGTTCCTTTCATTATTGTTGCATTCTAAAATTTTTTAATAAAAAAAAATAACATTTTTAAATAAATTAGCATCATTCTGCTATATATTTTTCGTTGACCACTGCTTGTCAAATCTTCCACTGTATAAATTGGAAGTAAATTTGTCTGTTTCTATGATTTTTTGCATAGTACGTAACTACAACATGTCTGCATCCAATAAAACTGTGTGATTTCTGACTTCATTATGTATCTTCATATTTTAAGACACCTGAGCCCTCGGCTACCAAATCCTTTACCATCCTTGTTTGGTTCTCTAGTAATAAATACACTACAATAGCGAATATTCTGATTTAATCAAATCTCTTAAGAGTTTTCTTTTTGTTTGTTGTCATCTTTATGTAATTTTTTTCATCCTCTTTTCTACAAAATTAATGCTTCTGATTGTGATTTAAATTAGAACCGACCACAAGTTATAAGAAGAACCACAAATTTGTTAGTGGCTTTAAGAGACAAGACTGCGACTAATCCATGATAGCCACGAATGCTTAATTACCGTATTCCATTCTCTATGTCCATGTATGGCTCAAAGTGATAGATACAAAATATATGATGGATACAAAGACACAAATACAAAAAATATTGTAGGTCAGGGTTTATAACTAAAGCGTTATAGTGTTTTACTTTTACTGTGTGTAATCTATTTAGTTTTATATGACAATACAATAGCCGGTCTTTACTAATCCATAAGCTGACGTAACATGGCTTCCCAGTTTTTTGTTTACTTTATTAAAAATGCACAAATCTGATTATTGTAGCATCAATATTAACTCCTTACGTATGCCAAAGTACGAATTACTGTCACTGACTTTTATCAAAATATAGAATTGTGTTTTGGGAAATTAACTAAGTTTTATATTTTAAAAGACTGTTACTTTATATCTGTTATACGTATTTTTTCTTTAATTTATAACATTTATTGCTTCCTATCGTTAGCCTATTAACTGATCATTTGCAACTGTTCATTAGTAGCTTATAGATTTTTCTTTTTTGCGTAAAGCTTGTATTTGCACATCAACCTAAACACCTAAGAAGCACCTAAAATTAAGAAGAATTTAAAGAATGTGAGTTAATGTAATTATTCTGCAACTTAATATATTGTATTATGTGGCAATAATATTTTATATAATACAAATTTTTTTGTGAAAAAGGAGGTAAAGGATTTGACTTGTGTAGAGTTTTTATGTTATTTGGTAACAAAAAGTCAAAACTTAAAATTGGAAAAATTAAATACAGTCACAGTATGAAATTGTACTTTCCCAAGAGTATATATTCTTTGTTCCTCAGTTATAGTTGGATCCCTCATTTAGCACTGTCACATCCAATGAGATGTGAGCATAGCTTCCGAGACTCGATTGTTCGTTTTTCACAACAGCGGGCTACAGTGTTCCATGAATACATTGTTTATGCAGTCATATAAACTACAAGCGTCTGTGTAGAACTAGAGCTATTCCGTGTCATGTAGAATGGGTAGACCTTCATTCATATTTATTTTACAATTATTTTTTTGTTAATCATGCTCCTTTTTAAAAGTCAAATTTATACGTACTGTGTTTCGTCTGCCGAAAAATGTATCAACATTATTAGGTGGCTGCTGAATCTAACTTGCGTACAACAAAATGCATTACTGAAGGCGCTTCTTGGGACATACGTGATGTCTAATTGTAGAAATAGTAAAACTGAAACACTTTTATTATTGCCTCAAGAAATCAACAATATTCTGTGTCTAGTTCAGTTACAAAAAGGAAAACAAATTTATATATTACCCCAATTGAAGCGCTAATAGAAAGACTTAAACTCTCCCGGTACTTAAATAAGCATTTCCATTTTCCATTAAGAAGTACTTGTTAATTATTTCTTTTTATATTGACTAAAATAGCATACAAACGGAGTAACAAAATAAAAGTCATTCCGTGTTTTTAACTTCTCTTTTCCAGTTTTCTACTGAACATGTGTTTTATGTCACTTTGTTCTGCATGTAATCCTCTATCATCTTCTATAAAACACGATAGAACAGAACGATGATAGCGCGATGTGTTATAAAATATATTGATGACATGGGATATTAAAGGACAATTACATATCAATAAAAAATGTTACTCAAACAATTTAATGTGTAATTAAAATTGAAAGTGTCTCTTAAGTAATAGGCGCCTTGGCACAGGCTATTATTGTGTTAAACCTCTATGCCTTTTCAATAGAATGATGAGAGGAGTTCCCTTAAAAAAGTGAGAAAAAACTTTTCATTTCTTTCAGTTCTGTAACAAATTTCGCTTCATTTCAATTATGATTTTCCATAAGAACTTTGTAAATGACTATAATAACCTCATTTGTATGTTATAATATAACGGTATCATTAAATTTGAACTAACATTTTAGGTACATGAATTAAATTGCAGATCATAAATATGAGTGTTTTAAAAAGTTAAGACTGCTGGATTTCTGATAAACTGGTTACACTTGTTTAGTTTTACAAATATATATGGCTTCAACTTCATCGTTTAGTCCTAACCAATTCGTGGTTTAGGACTTGAAAATGGTGGAAACACTGAAAGGTTTCGTCCAGAACATGACATATAGCAGTTTAGCAAATAAGCACGACAAATTTGGAGTTACAGAGACTCCTAATTCATGTAACAAGATTAACAAAAACATACGGAATTTACAAAAAAGAACGGTACTGTAATTTACCGACAAACACTCCAATATCTACGTTTTGGCGTGTGACGGAGTCGTGATGCTGGACTCTTTCTTCAGCCAGGCAATTCGTCTCACACTTGTTGGAAATTATGTAGACTAAATTTTTCGTGTGTTGACAAGCAACCTCTTCGCACAGTCAGATTACTCGCACTGTATGTGCTTGACGAATAAAGTATTTTATATTGTAGGTGAGATGCAAAATTCGACTGCTATAACATTGAAGGTAAGTCCTGGTAAACATAATTTAAAAGCAATATTCTCTCTGAATGTCAAACGAATTTTACACCTCAGATTGGTTAAGACTTTCTTTTTGTGTTGTAGCTTTGGTTTTTTTGAAAAATACGGAATAGTCAAAAATACATTAGATTGTTAGATATCAATACGTGGGTTGTGAAACATTCCTCCGCAACGTGTTCCTCTGCTGGTGTTGTAAAGATTTGCATACTTTACAAATAATTATTTAATAAAATTGTAATTAAACGTCAATCAATTATTGTAACGAATCACTGGATTGTAGTGTGACCTCGCTTGTGTTTTGTTATGGTGAGTTTTGGTGTGGGTAAGTCCATAAAACGGTTAAGAACCCTGGAACAATCTACAATGCAAGGTTACCTGTTATAAGAAAAGTGAAGAAATACATTTTATTGCAGATATGTTTAATCTGTAGAACGGATTCCTATAAAGAAAACCTGTGTACGCCAATTCGTATTCTGAATTAAATTTTTGAAAGTAGAAGTGAATGAATAAACAGTGCGACTAATAAATCCAGCTTTCCAGTTTTCTGATTTAATCTTGATCTTATTTGCATTCAAATGGAAAGCGTGTTTCACGTTTAGATTGGAAAGCAAAATTTTACTCTAAATGAATAATTGCAAAAAGGTCGTTGAATTGATTAATACCTTTAAAGATTTTCAATCTAAACCTTTTAATTTATTACTGATTCCTTTTGTGGTAAATAATTTAAAATCAACTTATTTTCAGAAAAATTACTATCTCATTACTGCCATTAAATTGGCTATATAATATCTGAACCTCAGCAATTTCAAGGTGCATGAATCTATAGTGAGATAACGAATAGCCTTACACTCGGGCAGTTAGAAGAAGTAATTTAATCTTGGTCTTCACATTTTTTACAGTCTGCCAAAAAACTTTATAAAACTAAAACAGAACGTAGATTTAAACAGCCCTATTAAGAATAATATAGAATAAAGGCTTTAAAGGCCATTCCGGTCAACCAGGGAAGCAGACAGAGAGTTTCCCTTATCCCAGTACTATTCAGTATAGTAATAAACTTAATGACAAAACAACTTAAAGACTTCAGACGTTTAAAAATTATAGATGAAATATTACAGGTGTGTGTTACACGATCGAAGCGGCATTGACTGCCGAAGGTGAAAATTGTCTTCAGCACCCTCTCCCTAAAAAAATTATATCCTATATTACCACCCCCCAAAAAAAAAACACTTACGGTCTCCAAAACAAATATTACGTTGTAAACTACAGAAAATTGTTTGTGGTGCAGATGTCACCCATCAAGTTACTTGGGCGTGCAAATATCTTCCAACCAAGACCAAGAGGCTGAAGGTAAATATCAAGCGATCAAAGCTTCAAGAATATCACAATGTCCAAATATATCCTTAGAGCGCACAATCTAGTCGAACTAAATTCTGAGAACCGATGCCTATGTAGGAAACAATGGTGAGCCCAATATTTACCTATGCTGCTGAAAAAAGAACTAGTACAGAGAAAACAATACAGACCTTGAAAGCGACCGATATAAGGAGCTTAAGAACAATAATGAACCTTACGCCGCTTTCAAAAGCCAGAGACGTGACAGCGTAAGAAAAAGGCGCGGCGTCGAAATGTAAGTGATCAGATTAAGATGTAAAGAGAAAAATGTTGCACGCTAGTGTAAAGAGAATGACTGAGGATGACAAGTACATTCTAGTTCAAATAATTATGAATCATGAAAAGAAAAGTGAATGGTGTTATAAATGGAGATAGCGCAAAAACGGGCCGGAGTAAAAAAAATGCTTGTTTTTGGTAGAGACAAGCCACACAAAAGTAGAAAATTATTATTATTAGCGGGGGTCCTACAGTCTATGCCGCATCCCGCATTTCGATTACCATTTCTCCCCCTATTCTTCCAGTCATCATCTTCAATAGCTTGATGTCTCACGCTTTTCCTAACTCCTGTTCTCCATTGTGTTGTCAGTCTTCCTTTTCTTCTCCTGTTTTGTGGTGTGTAAGTCAATGCTTTCTTTGGCCATCGCTTTTCCTCCATCCTCATTACATGACCATACCATAGCAACTGTCTGCATTATATTCTTTCTGCTGTTGTAAATACGCGCCCTGTTTTCCTTCTTATATCTTTGTTTCTAAAATGTTGCGTTCTAGAAATATTACAAGCTCTTCTTAAGAACTCCATTTCCACAGTTTCTATCATCTTTTTCTCTTTATCTGAAAGTTGCCAGCATTCGCAGCTATAAATTAAAATGGGCTCCACAATAGTTGTGTAGATTGTCAGTTTTGTTTGAAGTTTCATTTTGTTTGACCAAAGTAAAGAGTTTAGCAAACGAATAGCCTTTTTTCCCTGTTGTATACTATTTTCGAACTCATTCTTTGTTGTTCCATCTTCTGAAATAATGCTTCCTAAATATTTGAATTCGCTACAATTTCCGATTCTATGGATTTCCAGATCTGGGTCTCCTTCTTGCATGTCTCCTATTTTCAGATATTCTGTTTTAGTAGTGTTTATATTTATACCCCATTTCTTGTACTCCTCTTTTAGTTTTCTAAACATATAGTCTGTGTCGTCTATATATTATATTAATAATTAATGCTTGATGCCTTTACTTGGTGAAAATCCATTGTAAATTATATTAAAAAAATAAAACAATAAAATAGTTTTACTGATTTTCACTCGTCATTTATTAAAATTATATATCCATGACAGCTGTTTCGTCAGCACAGTGCCTTCATCAGATGGGTCTTGTAATAAAGTTTATGTTGGTCCAAAAGGTAGATCTTTCGAAAAAAGAATGTATGGTCACAATTATAGTTTTAGATATAATGATGGCAAATCAAATTATGCAAATCACCTGTTAGAAAAGCCCATAGTTTTAATGACAATTTTAAAATTTTACATTTATCTGATAAAGGTCCAAAGCTTGATTTATTAGAAACCCTTGAAATTAATAAACACAAATATTTAAATGTATTATTAAATGATCAGTTAGATCTAAATAGCTCGCCTCTGCTTAATTTGTATAAATAGACTTGGTTTATGTTATGTTATATGTTTGTGTAATGTGTATTAAATCTTATTGACACGAGATTACTATCGCTCTCTAAACAATAGCACTTGCCTTATATTTTATATTCTGTATTATATTGTACGAATATTAGTCAGCTTACACCATCTGATGAAGGCACTGTGCTGCCGAAACAGCTGTCATGGATATATAATTTTCTTAAATGACGAGTGAAAATCACTAAAACTATTTTATTGTTTTATTTTTTTAATATAATTTATATTACGTATATCAATGTATTTTCTATACATTATAGTAGAAAATATATTTTTATAAAGCTTTAATCCCACTGACCAACGGCGTATATCTGCAGCCGTACTGTGTGACCTGCCGTAGGTCTAACTGGGAAACTACAGTCACACAATCCAGACAAAACGTTCTGCTGACAAGGTGTGATAATTTAAATTATACTTATTACTTTTATAACTATGTGGTTAGTCGTTTTGCCTGTAAATATCATATTGTGTCATATCGTCTTATATTAAATCCTTTTCATCTCTTCCTCGTTCAATAATCTTTAGTGTCTACTATAATAGACGTCTTAGGTCATCGACTTTATAAAATGTATTACAAGTTCAAATTACTCTAAATGGACGTACTGAGATATGATGATTATTGCCTCTATCACTCTAGTTGCCTGCAGCCTATTTCTGTTGTTTGTAAGGCACGTTATCCTCATCTGCTTACATATCTGTTGCCATCTCTTTACATACGTATTTCTTAACTAGTGCTATCAGTCTACTAAAAATTGAGTTACCTACTTTTATCACTTTATTCGGTCTTTCTAATTTAAAACGATTTTATACTTTATGCTATAAGATTGTTGTAATTGTATATTTTAGTACTACAGTCATAATGTTTGATTTTACTTTAAAACAAATAACAAATGAAATAACAAAATAAATAACAAACGAAATATTATGTTAAATATGTTAAGAATGGAAAGTTAAAGTATTTTTTAAATCCAGTAATAAACAGAAACAACATTTAAAACCACATAGAGGCTATCGAGACGTAACGTTGCAAGTAAATAATGTATTAAACCTGATAAATTAAAGACCGCCGTTATGGTAAAGCATAGTCAGGAGGAAATTCTGATAGTGCGCTCAATTAGACGTAATAGCTGTATGATCTTGGTACAAAAGGGGAAAGTTAGTGAAATAATTATTAAGGGAAGGCCAAAATCATTGTAGCTCAATCAAATGTATAGAAGGGATGTAGTTGTTTAAAAGCGAAAGCAATCAACCAAGAAATTTCATACTTCACGGGTGAACTGTTCCGAGACGAGCTGTTCTCCGATTAACGAAAGAAAAAGAGAAGACATTTATTTGATAAGTTATTATAACCCTCGTGAGATGAAATACATAGCCTATATTTAATCGCATAATCACGAATAGCACATACGACCGGTAGCCGTTACCATATGTATTTAGGTTACATGAAGTGCGCTCAGCATTGCAACAGATTATAATCATTGTTCAAAGCAAATCCTGTAGAGTGGTCGATTGTCAACCCTCCCATCTGACGCAAAGGCATTATAATGTTCAAATTGATTCTCTTTGTTCTCTGGTATAAATTAGTTTATCTTATTAATACAGTATTCAGTACATTATGCCGTGCCACTTTGCTGACAATATTCAGTGAACGTATCGTAAATTACGAGCCAACGTTCTGACACTGAATTACGTAATTCATTTTAGACTAAACCAGGTATTGCATTAATCAATACAGTTATATTAATAAGTAAGTATAATAAACTGAGAGCCTATTTTGTTATTGCTATACTAAAAGTTTAATGTTCAAAATACAACAAAATTTATGTACCCAATAAAATAGGTTTAAATAAAATTTCCATCATTATTCATTTTTGTAAGCTCTTCACGTCCTAATACGCTTAGTCTAAAGCTATTATATTTTTCAGTAGATGTTTTAGTTGTTTTAGTTTCCCTATACTTTCAAATTTATTTCTGCATCTCCTTTAAAGGAGACCTCTTTTCTGCCCTCCTCCTAGGACTTATCAGTTAAGTCTCGTCACCTAAAATTCTATTCACGTAATTGGACTGCCTAGTTAAAATCTCCCGACCTTCTTTTCTCAAGCATCTTAACACACGTTTTGTTATTAATCGCCTACGCCATCTTCTGCTCCTTATCATACTAAGTAAGAAGTCTGATAACATCATTAATATGTCTATCGTTGTTAATACGTTGCTATAAGTAACGTCTACGTTGCCTTGAAATGGTTTCGGTCTTTTTCATCAAGATAACCATACTAGTAAAAACAAGGTGATATTGTTTTTAAGTCTAAATTCTATACTGTCCTCTTTTGACTACAGCACCTCCGTTGTCCTACAGTGCAGTATGTACTCAGGTCATTCTGAAGGTTACGTTAGACAGAAAGGTTGAGGGAAATTGACTGCGCAAGTATGTTTACTAACTATTGGCAATCGATATATTAGATCACAGGTAACGATGTGTTGGATTTTTGCTGCCATGTGCAACTAACAGTAATAAATGTTCTCATTTCATTTGTTAAATCCGATTAACAAAAATGATGTAGTTATCAAAGGCAACGTTGTCTTAAATAACCATGTTCAATTAAATTTAAGAATACAATTTGAAATAATACATATTTTTTTCATTAACTAAAATGTTTTCTTGATTTGATATAAACCGTATCACTTTTACGATATACGCTATGTTACAATAATATGAATTATGTTTAAAGTCAATTACAAAATTTTCAACCAGTTGCACCAAATGTAAGTTTTATACTAATTTTTTAGACGTAATTTAATACCAACAATTAAATTTAAAACATATTGTAACGAAAATTACATAATGCTTTCGAAAATTCGACAGGTTCCGTTACATAAAAGTTCTACACGTTTCTCAGCTAGCACGTTTCTGCAGCGTCTCTGTCAAGGTTGCACTGAAGCATTTCCAAAACTATTCGAGAGCGCTTGTAACTACGAAAATTATGCTATCTTGCTACTAAAAGAATGGAAAATTTACCGGGCCTATATAAGCAACAGCGGCCGGCTTAAAACTGATTTACACTGGCGAGATTATAGAGTGCGTATCAAGGGTTTATTGCTGATTAGTGGAAAACGATTATTCTGTTAGTGTGAAAAGATTGTTGTGATGTTATTTTTGACTAATTAATTGTGGTTATTAGCGACTTATTGGGGTCTGAATTTTGTTTCCATTGTACCATACGACGATCCGTGAGATCGTCGTTATAATTTATTGTACATCCCCATGGAATTTTTATTCTAAAATGTATACACATTTGTAACTAAACTATGTGTCAATCATTCATTAATATTGTTTCATTGAACTGATAAAAATATATATAAAAAACTCAAGCGAGAAAATACGTAAAGTTTGTTGGCAACATCTTTGAAAGTCAAGCATTTTAGCAACAATATTTCGTAAAAGACGTAGCGCTGCTATTACTCGAAACATCTGTAAAGTTTGTTGCAGAACTTATCTTCAAAATTCTGTGAAAAACAAAAAATATATATTTCTCATAAAAATTTCTTGGATGATAAACTTACGTAAACAGTAAAGTTAGGCGTAGTCGCATCATGCACTAGGTAACATATGTAGGAAAAGAAATAATCTTTGATTGATATGCACGTTAGACGAAAGCACTTCTGGCTCAAGGTAGTAATAACCTGGAGTAATGTGATCGATTCAAGGAGGCAATTTACTTAAAGAAGAACTGAGGGGTAGTTATCAAAATAGGTCATATATAAATTAACGCTGAAAAAGAGACGGGGACAAATAACGGGGTGTTCCAAAATGTAAAACAAAGACTACAATAAACATAAACTGAATGGAACATTTTAACGTATATAAGTAGAAAGCTAACAAAAACAGGAAAATAACTAGCTGTCCTAGAGAATTTAAAATCTATGGACTTAAGACACCCGGGTGTTTAACTTATTTAAAAAGTAAATTTGTAAATCACTGAAATCTTAGCAACGTAAGGCTAATTTTTCCGTTATTATATATTTTAAAAAACCGTTATGGTAGTAATTAATTGTGGTTTTAACCAAGTAATAAACATACATATTGTGTCTATTCACTTAAGTGCAAGACAAATAGTGATACGACATTACAGGACAGTCTACGTGTTTGTCGAATGTGCCAGAAGAATCTCGCTCTAATGTTTGTGGCATACGTGACTGTCAACGCATTCGCGAGAGTTTTCTCGAAGCCGCCAGCCGCGCGGACTGTGTCAAGGCCGTAGTTAATATGCAGTTCACACGGGCGCTAAGACGCAATTAGGAACATTCTGGTCTGTGAGCTGAGTTATAAATACATGGCGGCAGCGGCCTTAGTTTTCAGTATAGCTGCGATATATTTACAGTGCGGTTCGAGAGTTATGGTCGGGCGATTACAAGCGATATTACTCTGTGCGTTCAAGTGGTTAATAGTGAAGTGTTGTCGTTTATAAACGGGCGGTATATTGTAATACAATTGTGTTTTAATATTAGTGGACATTTTATTGCGTGTGAACAATTTTTATTTGACTTGTTGTAAGAGACTGTGTTGTTAATTACGAACTGTTTAACTGTGAAAATCAGGGCTGGTGATTAGTGACTTAATTGGTGTTTTAAATTCTATTCTAAAAGTGAATTCTTCATTATTTTTAAAACACTTCTTATTTAAATTTATGTGATTACAAATGAATACAGATAAGAACTACATGGACAAATTATTTTAAAAATCAGTTTTTAATCATTATCAAACTGGAAGCATGAAAATATAACTTCAACTGTGAGAGTAGTACGATTAGATTGTTTTGTTAGTTTACAAATGTATTACTAAGTATGCTTACATCATACACAAAAAACATTCCTTCCTTGTGTGATAGAATTTTTGTACTTCCATACAGTATTTGACTGTTGTACTTCAGCTTGTCCCTGTTCTTTAATCTTCTATGCAAAATTGATAACTGTCATTATGTCCAACTTTACCATGGATACTAACTTTATATATTTCTCTCTTTTCTCACTCTGTTTATTTTCTTTCTCACCTTTCTTCGTTCTGTCACTAACCTATATTATACTAACCTATTTTATTTTATTTTATCACTTTATTTTATATAATCTGTTTACTTTCATCTCTGTCTCTCTCTCTCTCTCTCTCTCTCTTTCTCTATCTCTCCCTTACACTCTCTCTGTATTCATTTCCCTATCCCCGACAATTCTTTAAATCTTCTTTCTACATACTTTTACATATTTCGGTTTGACATTGTATAATATCTGTTAAACTTTCTCTTCATGTTTGTCCCACTATTCCTTGTACTATCAATAATTACTTTTAAAATTAAAGTTACTGTGATGGTTATGCTGTGTTGTAAACACATTTTGAGAATCTAAAATAAAATTAAGGAAACTTAACACACTGTACTCCATTTTATTTCAAAAATATGACTTAATTTACAACACTAATGTAAGTAAATCTGTGTACGAATCTATATTATAATCGAATCTTAGGTCAGTAATATAATTTACAAAAATATTTTCCTGCTCAGTATATTTTCTTCACCTTATATAAGAAATAACGCAAATCTTTTTAATTAAAATATTTGGGATAGTTAATAGTTTCCTAAACTTTAATTTAATAAAACGTTTTTTGAAAAATAAAGTCTCTACTAAATGTATACAGAGCTACACTGAAATTTTCTATATTTGTTTATATTCACTGCCCTACTCTAAATCGATGAAAAATGTAATCTTATTGACTGTACAACGTATTGCTCCCTATTGCTATTGGGTTTACCAATATATTTTGCATCAACCCTTTTAATATTTCAACGCCTTTTCCAATTTTATTGGGGATAGTTGTTACACTTCGCCAAATGTGCCCTGCTGATTCCATAATATTATACCAAAATATTTTATTTACTTTTAGACATCATTGTTTGTCCATTTATTTTAAGTACTACGTCATTCCTTTTCCTCTTCACTTTTGTACTTAAGCCTCTTACTTAAAGCAAGTGTTAATCAACATCTTAAAAGCCGCAACTTCATACTTCGCATATTTTCATTCCCACATCTACTATGTGCGCCTTATCATTAGCAGAAACTATCAGAATTAAATCATCCGCATAACTACAGTATATCTTTTGTTAAATCTACACGGAATACCCCAACATAAAGTAAATTACATGTGGTGGTCAAAGCATTTATCCTTAAGGTACTGCAGTATTTACCAGGACGTTTCTGTTACTGAAAACTCAAAGCTTTGAGTAACCGATTTGATGCGCACATGACAAAAATTAACGCAATTTTCCGACGTTATATGAGGAACACTGCGATGCAAGTTAACAGTCTACGGTAAAGTCATCAATCAAGTAGTAAGCTTAAATTATATTGCGTTACTTGAACTGTCCAATAATGGAATGGAATGGATTTCTGCCAATAGGGATTGCCTGTCGAGTTAATAGAGGGACAAATTTCTTCGTGCCGCAAACATCCAAGCTGATAAATCAAATTAATACATCCCGATTCAATGGTTATGATATGTTGATTTGTATTATGTCGTATAATAATATACGCTAGCAAACAAAACCGGATACCGCCACGACCATGCAAGTATTGTTAACAACTTAAATGGAAACATTGCGTAAAGTGACACGAGTTCGAAAATTATAAACTTCCGGAACTATGTGTGTGTTTTCGCGAGAATACTTTCGGAGAATGGTATTAAGGCGTTGCATCCGTGTTAATGGAGTCTCTTCTCTTACTGTTACTATTTTGAGACGACGTTAAACGGATGTTTTTAATTGAAAAACAATATTGCAATCTTTATCAGTCTCAAATTAAACTTACATTTACAATAAAGAATGGAATAAAGATAAAGGTTGTTTTCCTTCATCAATCATTACTAACAATGTTAGTTGCAACTACTGCATTCACTTATTACATGTTTTCGGATAAAAATATTTTAAATATTGTTTTACTCGCACTCTGGAAAACTTGAAATTTTTCAACTCCGTAATTCAATGTTTGTTTGTTTTCATTTTTGGGTAGACTTTTCAAAGTTATAGTATTGGTTTCAGTAATCGTAATAATACTGTCAGATATACAGTACAATAAAAATTATTAATACGTTACACCATACTATTTCGTCAGGGAAAAGACAAAAAGAATACAGATTTTTAAATTTAAATTCTTGTAAAGATATTTTGCTCTCCTTTACAATAAGGGAATTGCCTGTTGCCAATAAATTCTCTACAGCGCCTAAGACCGTATAACTGTCTTCATAAAATTTGTTTAAACGCAACGTCTGCCATTTCAAATGTGTGTCAGTCAGTAATTTAAGTTTTCTCTTCAGCTACTGTTCTCGTCAAGCCTTACTTTGCCTATTACTAATTCAATGAATTTGTTCGCATTTTTTTATAAGTACCACGCTGTTTAAATAACTCTAAATTAAACGTCAGCTTTCTTCTTCTTCTTCTTCTTCTTCTTCTTCTTCTTCTTCTTCTTCTTCTTCTTCTTCTTCTTCTTCTTCTTCTTCTTCTTCTTCTTCTTCTTCTTCTTCTTCTTCTTCTTCTTCTTCTTCTTCTTCTTGAGCTTGTTGTTGTTGTTGTTGTTGTTGTTGTTGTTGTTGTTGTTGTTCTTCTTCTTCTTCTTCTTCTTCTTCTTCTTCTTCTTCTTCTTCTTCTTCTTCTTCTTCTTCTTCCCTCAGGGAATAGACCAATCACTCACCTGTTCCGGTCCCAAAGCAATATATCCACTTCACCATCACTTCTTGAATGTTCCCATACTTAGTTGTCCAACAAGCTTGTATTGCCAAACTTCCGTAAGCAACCTCCCATCTGGCATCCTGTTCATATGAGCAATCCATCACTTTTTGTTTTTCGCAATACTAATCGTAAGAGATATTGTTTCCTTACTAGCGTGAAAACCGATGTTCGTACACTATTTGTTTTTTCTTTATAAATTTATATAGAACGCATTTTGTTAATCTTAATGTTAGTTTAATTTTATTGTGTTTTAACAATTAACATAGTATCTATTTGCTGACGATAATCGTTTTATAATGTAATAATTCATGTAATAAATGTACTTTGTAGTTCAAGACAGATTGTCATTATCAATAAATACTGTGCCCTGGTTCTCTCTACAGCGGTTGACATAATTGCCTGTCAGTAGATTGGCGAAACCAAACACTGTTGCGTTGAGATTAACCAATTAATTACAGCGAACAAAGAGACTCCATTTGCTTTTGAGCGGTGTCAGCTGGCTTTCAGCGTTGGCAGGTGTCAAGTTATACCGAGACCGAATGCGTAACTAGTTTGATTATAACTAGGTAATATATATTGTGAAGGCTTCATGTAATATGAATCTATGCGAAAAGCTTAACGACTACCAACAGAACGAATCTTCCTCTCAACATTTAGTTTCCTATCTCAATAATTCCCTCGATCACGGCGGTGAATAAGTTTTAATGGCTTAGTACGTGCTATACTGTTTCTCTCTTTTGCAATGATCTGAAACAGTGTCCTTCTTTCACCCACTCTTTCCAATCCCTCATAATTAGTAACTCTTTATATCCACAATATTCTTAAGATCTTTCTTCAGCACTATATCTTAAAAGTTAAAAGGTAATTTCTTTCCAGTTTTCTAAAGGTCAAACTTTCTAAGTCATATGTGTATATGTTTAAAATCAAACGTTTTACATATTTCTGTCAGGGACACATTTCTAGATGTCAGAAAAGATTTTGTCTTAAAAATTTTTCCCATTTTTTATGTACTTTCTATATCATTGGTGCTTTTTCTATTTAGTAAAAAAAAAGTATTAAGTGAATAATTGTTATTAACATTTACGTCACAGAGATGGACAGTCAGGAGTATATAATTGAGACCTGTGGAAGAATTTTGCTTTACTTGCTGATAACGGGAACATCTGTTGGCAATAAACTGTCTCCACAGCTGATGACATTTGTATCGTTTATCTGTCACCGAATCACTTGTTTACTTGAAACGTGTGGAACTTCAAAAGTTTCTCAGTAAGTAACTGTTTACTTTTCCACTTCAGCGTCTGCGCTCGCTAATAAGACAGTTGTTTGTATATTCCTAATTCGGTTAATTTTGTTTACCATTTATTTATAAACGTCATAAAGTAAAATAAATTGGCCTGAAAGCGAGTACAAACGGAATTATTTTACAAAACCTGGTTTAATATTTTAGAAAACAAATCGCATTTTTAATTGATTTAGTAAAAATATGAAAGAACACTGTTTTGTGTGTCTAAGAACAGAATAAATTCCATTATATGTCTTATAACAGGAAAATCAAAAGATTTACTTATATTTTAGAATAATGTTTCTGGAGCGGTTTTGGATTATAGAAGGTTTGTGTAAGCGTAGCATAATGTACACTACGCGGCTTGGGTCAGATTTACATGAGAAAGCCTTACTTAGGAAGAGCCTTATCTGAGTTAGGAGTCGCTTATCATCAAAATATGCTAGACACCTATCAAATAATTTTCCCCAATTATACCTGTCGATGTAGCAAGCAATAGGCAGAATACTTTTAATTTCAGTACATAACTGTTAGAGAATTTAGTAAGGAAAATACTATTAGCAATTCAGTACCTTACCTAATTACTTACAACATTTGCTACATTGCATTCCTAACCAGTCTTATTTTAATCTGTTAGTTCTTCAATTAAAGCTAGTTAGATTATTTTTAGACTTTTTTATAAAAATATAGGAAATTTTGCATGGAAAAATTATAAAACTCATTCTAACATTACGTGACTTCTTGTTTTCCTCCTCTACAATGATTAGGTTATATAAACCTGTTTTCTGGCACCCACTTCATCCTCGGCCGACCCACATCTCTTCTACCAATGGCTGTATAATTTAGTGCCGCTTTTGGCAATCAGTCCTCTGTCATTCTTTACAGATGATCCCACCTTTGTCTTCTGTAAATCAAAATAATTTCATTTATGTTCTTTACTTCGAGATCTGCTCTGATATCTTCATCCTTATTCTATATTGCAATGTATAATTTAAAGTAATTTGAAGAATCTGCATTTCAGCACTCTGAATCTTGCCGCGTTTCTTTTTTGTCATGACCCACGCCTCACTATTACGTGACTAAATAATAAATTTAATATGCGAAATTGCAATACGAAATGAGATTACACTGCTAGATTGGTCTATAAAAGAATATTTTCCAGATGATAAAAAAGAAATCTGAGGGTGCAACTAGATACATAGCGGCATGTAGGAATGAGGCCTCGTATAAAGAAAAAGGAGGACTGTCAACAGCAAAACTAGTGTGTACAATAGAATGCCTGTAGATTACACTTCATGATAAGGTACAGAATCAGAAATATGAAAATAGGCGTCAAACTGCTAATAACGTGGACACCAAATAAACGAGGATTATAGTTACAGACAAGTTATAATATTCTAGATAGTAACTGGAAATACGTTATGTTACGATAGACACAAAGGATAAGCGAACAAGAAATATCACAACTGCATGTGCGTGTACATCGCACATTGAGTGTTACGCAAGGAATAAGCTGAAACTGTTCACTGATTGGTAATTGCGGTAAGGAACAGCTAACCTTCAAAGAGTAAGGGTAGCAAATAAAAAGAAAAATGTTTTATTCCAACCACATCGGAATCAAGACGTGTTTTCTTGTTTGGTGGCGAAAGAGTCTCAATTATACCAACAGAAGGTCACGCAATATGACGCTTAGATGTATAGATCCTAGGAACTAATGCGGTTGTATCCCTCTAAACTACATGCTCTAAAAAATGAACCACTAAATCATTGTTTAACAATTTGTCTACTTGCAGTAAAGAAACTAAAAATAAACTTGAGTTGAAAATAAAAGTAAGTATATGCTAAGTCTCTAAAATTTAATCCTTTATAAACAGTGTTTTACAAATAGATGTAATAGTAGTGATGCAGTTAGTGTCTATAAATTTTGGGTTTGGGAACCTAATTTGTAAACTTCTCGATTATATACTTCTCGTAAAAATTACATAAAGTTACGTAAAAAATGTATACATCGTTTTATTTAGAAATGCATACTGGCTGTAGCACAAGGAATGAGCACTATAAGTTACTTTATTAGAAGCCTATAAACCCAAGTTGTCTTATTCAATTGTCGCCTTGGACTTAATGGCGCTGGAAACACTAAGGTCGCTCCCAGTTAAAAAACACTGGTCGACAGTGTATTTGTAACACAGATCAAAATATAATTTTTAGTATACATTAGCTTGGATTAGTATTACTAAATAACTAGTAATTATTAACTAGTTATTGGCTTGCAAATAACGAATAAATAATCAAAAAAGGGTCAGCACGTCACATTCTTATGTTGCAGTGCCATATGTATTGTTCCTGTACAATATTTTCTGTTTTCACAATAAGACTGTTGGCAGCATTGCAGAACAGTGGTGGGGGAGTTGATTTGCTTTTTTGCCTCTGCTTACCCCTAATCGTTAGTGAGACAGTGCACAGTGAGGCTATGTGAGTTTACAAGTTTAGTTTTCTTTAAAAATGTCAAGTGTACACCGCAGATTGTGTAAAAACTCACCAGATAAGTTTTGTTACGTTTGTGGACGTTATGTATTGAAGCCACAACATAGGCTTATAACAGAAAATGTGAAAAAAAGCATACTTTTTGTATTTTGATTGCAAGGTAGGGGACCAAGATAAAAATTGGGCTCCTCAAATTTGTGTGAGTTGTTATGTAACTCTTATTCAGTGGGTAAGAGGTAACAGAAGTTCTATGCTACTTGCTGTACCTATGGTTTGGCGTGAGCCAACCAACCATTTTAATGACTGTTATTTCTGTCTAACCAATACTGCAGGATATTCAAAAAAGGAAAAATATAAATTTAACTACCCAGCTGTGGCTTCTGTAATTAGACCTGTTCCTCACGGAAAAGGCTTACCAGTTCCAGCTCCACCATTAAATTTTGAAGATGTTGTTATTCCAGAGCTCCACGATGATAAAGATCTACATACTGAAACTGAAGATTTATTGGAAAACAATGTTGATCCTACTTATTTGCCTCCTTCGAGCGACCCTCATTTCATTCAGCAAAATGAACTAAGTGATTTGGTCCATGATTTAAGGCTATCAAAACAGTTAGCTGAACTTCTCGGCTCAAGACTACAAGAGTGGAATCTTTTGGCGAAAGGAACAACCATTACCTCCTTCAGAAAAATAAATGCTAACTTCTCGGTGTTTTATAAACTGGAGGGTTCAATGTGTTTATGTTTCGACATTGTGGGGTTGATGACTGAACTTGGAATACACCATATTACTACAGAATGGCGCCTTCTTATCGATTCCTCTAAATCTAGCCTTAAAGCTATTTTACCTCATAATGGGAATAAGAAGCCATCAATTCCAGTAGCTTATTCACTTTAAATAAAAGAAACTTATGACAACATGCTTGCTACTCTAAATGCAATTAAGCACGAAGAGTTTAAGTGGCAAATCTGTGGAGATTTGATGATAATTGCCATATTAATGGGTCTCCAATGTGCATATACAAAGTTTTGCTATTTCTTATGCTTATGGAATAGTAGAGATACTAATAAACATTGGTAAAAATGTGTGGCCAATGAGAACATCTTACGATCCAGGAGAGAAAACGTCTTTTACGACCACTTAGTCGATCCTAAGAAGGTACTTCTTCCACCCCTACACATCAAGGTGGGTTTGATGAAAAATTTTGTCAAAGCCATGGATACAGAAGGAGAGGGATTCAAGTATTTGACTGAACGTTTTCCTCGACTTAGTGAAGTTAAGATCAAAGAAGGTATTTTTACTGGACCTGACATAAGAAACATAATTCGTGACCCTGAATTTGAGAAAAAGCTAAACCAAAAAGAGCTAGCAGCATGGAAAGCATTTGTGAAAGTAGTAAAAGGATTTCTTGGCAACAAAAAAGAACAAAATTACAAAACTTTGGTTGAAAATCTTTTGAAGGCTTACAAAGCCATGGGTTGCCGAATGTCGCTAAAATACATTTCTTACATTCGCATATAGAGTTTTCTCCAAGAATTTAGGAGCAGTGGCCTAAGTGATGAACAGGGAGAGAGGTTTCACCAGGATATTGAAACCATTGAGACAAGATATCAAGGGCGCTGGGATCATGCTATGATGGGAGATTATTGCTGGTTTTTGAAAAAAGAAGATTTGACGCCACATAAGAGGAAAAGTGAATAAAAACTAAACCAGACCTTAAAAAAAGATACAAAAATATTTTTTTCTTTGAAATAGAGTGTACTAGATGTATGTAATAGATTTTAGTTTTAGTAGATAATAAATATATTCATTGTATATTAATACACCTGGATTTGCAACATTTATTTTCAGCCCTTTCAACCAAATTTAGGTAATAACTATAACAAAAAAACTGTAGGTGATACAGTTTTTTCGTTGTCATTTTCGGATTCAGCGGTACGAAATACATAAGAAAAAGGATATTTTATTAGTGTTACAGAAAAAAATATGTTTTTGTAGACCTGTGAAATTGGGCATTTCGAAATAACCTGAAATAAAGTTGAAGTCACGAAACCTGCTAAGAAAAATACTGTATGACTAGTAAATTAATAGTAATTAGAAATACTTATTACTTCGACAAGACGAAATTCAAAATGATCAGAATTGGAACATTAAATTTATGGAATCAAAGAAACTACATGGCCGTGTTATAAAGGAAGAATAGGAAACTACATATCAGTTACAAAAATTCAAACTGTATTTAGCCGTAACAAATTTAATTAAAAGTTTTTTGAGGAACAGAAAAGTATAGTTAAAAATATAAGTTGTGGAATACAATAACACAGCGCTGGATTGAAAGTTTTCCTTAAGATATGAGTAAGTTATCTAGTTGTGACATGTTGTATAAAGTTTTAATTGAGTAAAAGTTTGCAACACAAGAAGGAGCATAATTTTATTTTATATTAAAAAAAGTATTGTAAAACTAAATTATATATTATTGTAGAAAAATAATATCTTATAAATTTAGAAGTTTTGTAGATATTAATATTAAATTTCCTTTATGTAAAAATGTACTAGACATGATAATATTGTTACGAGATTACAGAACAATCTACGTGTTTCTCTAACGATCCAGTGGAATCCGGCTGTAATGCTGGTGCGTACGTGATTTCAACATGAATTCCCGAGACTTTTCTAGGGAAAAGTCGCCAGCTGCGCGTACTGTGTCAAGGTCGCAATTAACTACGTCGTAGTGTAGAGGTAACGTGCAGTATGGAATAATCTGGATTTTCGGGGGGGGGGTATAAATGTAAGTACCCAGTGACGCTCAGTCAGTTATTGTTGCGATTTATACCAGTGCGGTTTGAAGTATTGTGGCGAAGTGTTATGTGTTTATATATATGTGCAGCCAATTACAATACAAGTGTATTTTATATTATTAGACATTTTTATTGCGTGTGAACAATTTTTATTTGATTTCTTGTAAGAGACTGTATTGCTAATTACGAACTGTTTAACTTTGATAATTAAAGCTGGTGAATAGTGACTTAATTGGTGTCTTATATTTTTATTTTCCACCGTACCTTACGACGATCAGTAGACCGTCGTAACAACATGAAATCTACTTCAAAAGATAATAGTTACGGATCTCAGCTGTAACATTTTACCACAGGGTTAAGAACAATCTGAATTTTATTGAAAGGTAAAGTAATATAATTTCAATGTAAAGAAGAAACGAATTCATAATAAATTTTTTTCAGCGAAACCTCAGACTACGCATTTAAAAATGAATAATAATGCAAATGATGTATTACGGTTATCTATTAACCGTAACCGTATAACTGGGATTCTTATTTACTAGAGTAAAACTCAGTATGTTTATTTAAATGTTAATAAGATTGGATTTCTAAATCAATAAAACTTGATTTGATAGCGTCACTGATTGCAGATTTACTGCTATTTCAAGCAGTTAAATTGCGAATTGTCATATAAATAATTGTTGTTTATATCTGCCTATTGCGAGAATTATAATTGGTTTTGTAAAATAACACGTCTCAATTTATTCACTATCGCGAAGTAAGCGGCGGAACTATATATACCTATATTCAAACACACTTTTTGCTACGTCTGTTTCTTGATGTATATATATTTAATATTTATAATCACTTTACCTCAAGATATTTTCTCCTTATTTGGAACATGTTTCGGGTACCATCTTGTACCCATCCTCAGGCTACCGTATTTTGTGTCTGGTGAAGTACATATGTGTTGGTTGGTTATTATGTGGCTTCCTGCTGGATTCTGGTACTTTAAATTGGTTTTATTGTGTGTGATTGTGGTGTATGTGTTAGTATTTTGTATATTTCCGATGTTGAGTGCTTTGAAAATTGTGTCATGTTTTGTATCGATTTGTGTTTGTTCAGGTATTAGTTTGTTTTGTGTTTTATGTTTGTATATTTGTAAATTTTCCCAAATGTTCATTATGGTGCCTTTGTGTGATATGTGTTTTATTAGTGTCATGTTGGTTATGTTTGGGAATTCATGTCCAATGTTTATTGCATGTGTGGCTAAATTAGACTTGTATATTTCTGGTTATTTGTATGCGTTTAGGTGTTCAAAATAACGTTTTTTCAGTTGTATTTTGTTTGTCCTATATACAAAATTGAGTGCCAACATTGCAATAAATATTACATAGGGCAAACAAAATAACAACTGAAAAAACTTTATTTTGAGCATTAATTTTGCTTTTTTACCTAACACTGTATTACATAACATTTTTGTTGAGTTTTTCATTGAAATTTAAACAAATCATACAAAAATCTATTATAACCTAATTCATCTCAAATTATAAAAAACTCACAAACGGAAATTTAAATTATAAATTTGCTGTGACTAAAATACGCAAACATTATTCTAATTACATTTTCTATTCATTAGAAGTCATCTGCTTCTGCTGTTTTTAATAATATCCTTCGTTTAATAATTTTGGTGTTCTTCATCCTTGCTACTTAATCGTCCATATTACCTTTAGCATCCGTTTAGATCACCATATCCCAAAACTGATCTTATTTATTAACACGTTTTAGTAAATTGGGATAACAAATAACACTTTTACTGCCACGTAGTAATAACCACATTACTACCAATAAATACATTACTTTCAAAATAATTACTTTTCTTTCTTCGTTGTTAATCTATAATTCATCTTTGTGACATGACATTAAGTTCACATATTCTGTAATTCCAGTCATACAAAAGGTCATACAATTCCCATCTTACTCTATTTTCTTCAATTATTTAAATCGAAAGCCACATTTAAATATTTGTGTTTAAAAACAGTACAATCACGGGACACTAATACGTATTTATAAAATAAAATAAATAATGATACTCATATAAAATTTGTATAATTGTATTAAATGTTTTTTAAATTTATAAAATTTATATAACATAAATAATAAAATGAAGCAAAACAGATTTCCAATGTGGGAGACGAATGAAGTGTTATGTACAGTATGCTACATTGCTACTTGGCCTACTGTGACATACTGTGATATCAGAGTGGAATTGTACGTTAAGCATCCGACACCGTTTGGATATAATTAATAATGAATGGTTGTGTCGTGGGAGACATTACAGAAATGAGAACTTCAGTGTCGAGTGAACATAATCGACATGTAAACGTTTGCTCTTACGTAACTGTAGTAGGGGAGATTTTGCTTTAAAGAATTAAGATTAAAATAAGACTGCCCGTATAATTAAATAACACAAGGGCATAGTGATTTTTATCTGAAATCACTATTTTAGTATTAGTAATCGGTATTTAGAATGAATATATAAATAGAATCATATCGTATAAAGTCATAATCGTCGTATTATTTTGAATAGGCCTAAAATAATGTTACCTGTTTAGTCTCCTTCTTAATAAAAGTCTTGGTCTTGGCTTTCATCATTACAGTAGCAAATATTATAAAATACGGAAAATGTACAGTAGAATTTAATGAGAGAAATATTGGAAGTTACTACCAAAAATGTCATTGAAGCCTTTGAAACTTTTTTCTGGTTTGGATGAACACGCACTCGTCAGATTACTACTTTCATAGGAAATAGATAGAAGAAAGGGTGTGTACCTTGCATGAATCTTATAAGCAGTATGCTGTTGTGTTCTCTGTGTACACATTTTGTGCAGTCGGTTCTATTGACAGAAATGTGGTAATTTACTTCATAGACTTTTAGAACCTCTGTGATAACCATGTTTCTAAGGCGGGCTTCTCTACAAATATCAACGGCATTTAGTATCCGTTTTTTCCGTTTCTATGTCTGCTATTATTGTGACCAAAGTATACATAGAAATCAAAATAGCTGTTTTATTAACAATAGTATTCGTAACAATAGTATTTTTTACCAAAATATCTAACATTTTTGTGACTGTATAATTATTTAACTACAAAATTAATAAGTATATTCTAACTTTAATATTGGAAATATGCCGATTCCAAAATGAAGTTATAGTACAAATGTTATTTAAGTAGTTTATACAGGCACCCTACGTCAAATGATGCGGAAACAAGTATTAATGATGACGTGATATGAATATAAAAATGTAATGGTATCTATGCGTACAAATTCAGATAACAACTAAATAAACACAATGCTATACCACAATAAATTGAGTATGCAATTTATTAAAAACGTTTTTCTTTTTTTAATTTTTGCATTTATGGATGAAAAACGTCAGTGGGAAATAATTTAATTTTACCGAGAGGCTGCATCTAAAATCGTTGTAATCATTCAAAAGTATGGTATTTTATCGAGTGACATTTTAATTCGATTCGCCGCCCACACTCAAGGAACACATATTAGCGCGATTGGATTTAAAATTTTGCAATCAATACAATCAGTGTATGTTTACGAATAGGTAATATTTTATTGAAACAAACTTTTATTTTTAGCTTCTTATTAAGTTGAACGTGCAGCATTTGACATTTATACTTCTAAACTCCAGATAAGGATAAACAGCCTTCTTTTTTGCAGTAGATTAAGGAAGCGCTATTTCAATAATGACCGTCTCTCCTGTGAAACTCGTGCCGTTTTCTGTCCCTGCATACATTAAATGGTTACTACTTATTAAAAACCAATAGTGTTTTCGCTTCGACAAACCGTTTTCGCTTGGTCAAATCATTTTTGCTTGCACATACTTCATAAATGGCGATTAGCTACCGAGAAATATAGAGCTGGACTCAATAATTACTATCAATTTTCATATATCTGGGAAAAGTTCTCTCACTGGTTCCCATTCACTTAATTTTCTGCTCTAGGCGTTCGACGTTTTTTGTTCACTATAACCTGTTTCACATTATTTCAAAATATATTCTGTATTTCCTTCCACAGATCTATTTTACTACTAATGAAACTTTACTTTCCCTGCAAAATTTAATTTTGTTTTTAGATTTACCTCATACTTTATAGACATTTTACAGCTTTTGAACCCCTATAATTGTGTGACGTCACAATCCACATGTCTCTTAGTGTGCAAGTTGCTGGACTAGACTTTTTGGGCAGACCAGTGAATGATTGTTGTATTCGATATTCGCGCATTTGCATTTCTTGTTATTCACATTTTTAAGACGCCGTTCAAATAAATTTGACTTAGTGGAAGCCACACCGGTTTTTATTTGGTTGAATGTCTTCCACATATTCTACTCCAGCCGTGAACCATTGAGTAAAACTTGTTTTAACGGGTTATACTCTGAAGGTTCCATGACTACAGACACTATATTATTCAGTTGTTAAGGCAACTTAGATAAGTCTAAGGAAGCTCATTGACCTATCTACACTGTTTGTACTCTGAGGTCTACATTCTAATACTATCAATGGTATTCTATATAATGTTGTCTTTTGCAAGAAACTATTATACAAATTAATTTATTACATTTTACTGTTTTATTCAGAGGCGTTACGTTCAAATATAATGTATGTTATTTATCAACGTTTTTATTGTCAGGCTGAGTATACAGCTAAGTTACCCTTAAAGAGCGTATACCTGGTTACTGTAACTTCTCATCACATTTGAAACGACAAGCTGCACGTCCTCTGTACATGTCTAGCGCAATAACCGCCGCATTGTAGAATTTCATACGTAGCCTCCATTTGCATTAGTTTCTAATAGTCCTACTGTTGACCTTGTAACCTTAAAAATCTTTTGTGTCCCTCATGTTTTCAACCTACTTTTGTATGTTTTCTCTGTTTTTCTGTTACATACTAGCCTACTGAAAAATTATAAAATCGGAAGACACGAAATGATACATTTTTGAGGGACAAGATTACCACGTGTGTGAAACAAGGCTGTAAGCCTATGAAATATACATTTCCACGATAACTCATTCTTATTGTTCTTGTTGGTAGAAAGTTCATTATGTTTCCTCTTTTTTTAAATTATATTTCATCCAGTACATCAATAGCAATCGTCTATTTAATTATAAAGGTTATACGTTTCTAAAAATTAAATAAAGCTTCAAGATGTTAGTGGTAGTTGTGGTTATCATTTGTCAGTTACATAAAGTATAAACTTTAAGGTCTATAATAAATATGTACTAAGTAATAAAATGTTCAAGGCGGCTCAGTAGACGAGTGGGTATGGCACCTGGCTAATAACCTAGAGGTCCCGTGTTCGATCCCCGGACCCGCACCATAACATCAAGGTGCGTTTTTCAGCACCTAGGTCGACTCAGCCTGTTGAAAATGAGTACCTGGGATAACATCCTGGGGATAATAATGGGCGGCTGAAGCGTAGTGCTGGCCACCCTGCCTTCCTTGTATGCAGTGCGGCTCGCATATGGCAGCCTACCCTGCCTGATTCCTAAGCTGCTTCGGTGGTACACATGGGAGCCATTATTATTATAAAATGTTCAAGTTATGTCTTTTTTGTGATAGGAAAAAGCAAGGCGCATGCGTCAATAACCACGGTTACCAATAACAGTAGAGAATACATGTTTCATAACGCTTGGGCAATTACACGGTTGACCTGTTTGTAGGCTGTGCTGTGCAGTAGAAAAAAAAACAGCGACGCATGTAACTAGGCAGGAAGATTTAATGCAAATATACTACGTCGTTATATAACCTTGTGCATCGTGAAAGGTCATCTTATTTTCCACATCAGTAAAGATAAACATATATACATCAAATTTAGTTTCAATTTTTAAAAAATTCACTGATCATATCCACGCGTCTCATTTCCCTAACCATTTTAAATATGAATATAATTAGGCCTATAAGGTACGTATAGTTTTTATTGACATTCAGAAAGTCTACGATTTGTCTCCATAGAAAAAAATGAAGGCGGTTGTAGAATTAAGTAACTCTATTATCGGTTCAAACTGAATTTAAACACAAATAAATAAAGGAGACTTAAATAGCTGATACAGTAACGCCCATAAAACATGTCAAAAGTAAAAAAAAAAGGTTTCCATCTTTACTAAAGATGATTCCATTATTGAAACAACTATCCTGGATGCCTCTGGGAAGAAGATGAAAGGGACGTTGTCGAAAACTAATAAATTTTTATCGAATGCAGAATGTGGACAAAAATACAGCTTAAAAAAGCTTTAACTATATGACAGGCTGCTTAGCGTAGTGGATTAGGTAGACAACGCTTTGTTTTATGAGCAGCACAGACGGACCGAGATTTTATGAGCCGAAAGTGTTGGTTTATGGGAAGTGTAATTTGGATAAACGTGTTTAATGATGCTCGGTGGTTTTTTTACTGTTCTTGGTACAATTTAGCCCTACAACACTACAGAACGATTTCCCCAGGTGTACTGGCAGCGCAATCGTTTTGTGGATTCACATTTAACAACACGATCTGTTTTTAATCACTGTGCCCAGTTAATATTTTTATTTTGGATAAAAACAATGGGTCAGGCAACGCAACAAGAATCTTAAACAATTATACGTATCTGTCAAAGTCATCTTGAATTACACAGAGATGTGTAAGAGGATGGTCGTTTGGGGTATTTACAAGAGATTACATTGAAAGGATATTATTATCATTATGTATTATTATTATTAATTGGCGATTAAGATTTTAATAAACAAATAATTTTAAATTCCGGAAGGGTATAAACAAATAAATAGTAACTGGGAGTAATTAAAAGTTTGAAAGCTTTTAAGACCCCCTCATTGTACTCGTTGCAAAATCGATAAATATTACTCACTCACTTCTTCCCCTCTCCTTTGTTATTCCTTTATGAGATTTCTTAATTCTTGAGTAACTGATATTTATATGATTTTTATCCTGTACACGCGCGTGCGTACACATACAACTACAGACATAATAAAAGGAGTTAATACTCCTTTCTCTACTTTTATGATTTCCGCAATTTTTCAATTAGATAGTGATTGAAGAATAAAAAGAAAGACAAGGGGTTTATGGTAAAATTCCTACTTGTGTAATTTCCAATGTTGCTGATATGAGAGTTTTTACGAGGACTTCATTTTATTGCGTCTCTGATAACTGCTTTATTTTTTCTGTTTTTGCGAATACTATGTTTTTAGAAATTAGGAACTCTAATATGCTATAGCATGAGTCTGATATTGAATTGTAGACTGATGACCGTTTCTTTATTCAGAATATTCTCACTCCTTAACAGATGTAAGACTTTACAGTATTCGAATTCTCAACACGGTGCACTGAACTCTATAATTTATTCTACTATTCAGAAAATCTAATGTTTAATTTATGCAGTCTCTGTATCAAAACAAATTTATATTTCTTTGTTAGTACAGTTTTTTCCTTAGTCTGCGGTATCTCCAATATCCTAACCCCATTCGTAAAACTTCTTAATTAAATTAAAAAAGAATTCTTCTCGGGCGCATTAAACAATCAAAATTATCTTGCAATTGTTTCATAAGAATAATTACGCAAAGCCTGTAGAATTGGTTTCCGAAGTAGACCAGGTTTATTTATAGACTCTTGTATTAGGGACTAGACGAATATATTTGGAGCTTCTGTTTTGGTGCCAATGGAATATATGCATTGCACCAACGGTTCCTAGGTTTTCCTATACTGCATTGACCAATAAGCTTTTACTGCCAAGCCATTTATCACTAGTAAAAACTGAAAATTTTAAAAGAATTTACAGATCGGAAAACATCCGATAATAAAATAACAATAACTTACCAAGCTGTAAATCTCGTTCTACTACAAGTGTCAGCACTTGTACAAACTCTTTCCGTTCTTAGTTTAATCCTGATATAAACAAACCCACGTGGCAAATCTGAAACGCTATTGGTCAAGGGCGTTGACACTGTTTACACAGTAATGTATTACGTGCATGTGCAGAATGTCTTTACAGTCATTTGAGAGTTATCCCGCCACTTAAATCGGAGCACGTCGTTTTAAGACTTCCTCCTTACCACTGTATTCTGATTCGTATTGAATTAATATGGAGCCAGTTGAAAGGTTATGTTGCCCGTCACAACCCAACATTAGTTGCATGATATAAAACAATTTACTTAGAAGGTCATAAATGAAACAACGGCGGATAAGTGGAGTGATTCTATGCAGTATATAATCAAGGAAAATGATAAGCTATAGCAACTGGCCCACATTACCGACGTTGTTGTGGATAATGAACACTCTTATCAATAATAACGCTGACTCAACTGATGATAAAAGTTCAGACACAGATATGGAAGGGATTCAATTACACTCTGACAGCAACTGATAGTATTCAGTACACTAGTAATTATCACAGCTTCTATTTTCGTTTTAAATAATCTTTGCATTTTTGTTTGTTGCGATATTTAAACGGCTAATAAGAAAAGCCATTAACCGGTGTTAAGAAATATTTCACTGTCAGTCTGACACTGTCGCACAAATTTTACTTTAGTTAGGACAAATTATTACACTTTACACGTGTTTATACATTATCAATATTACATGTACCCTGTCTGTACTCCTTCTGTCAGAGTGACACGCCTCTAATTCAAGTAGCAAATAGCGTTTCAGATGTGCACTCATGTTTTTTTGAATCATGATTAAGCTAAGAACGGAAACAGTATAACTGACTTTGTAGACGCTTATGCGTAATAGAGCACTTCATACAATTTATTGTTGCACTTAGACAGTAGATAACACGAGTGACTACATGACGCTTTGCACGAGTTATGTGACCAGCACGATGACGCAACGCTCTCCCACGCTCCCTTACCATCTGTGTCCTTCTGTCAATAGTAACACTACTGGGATACCAAGGCTAAAGTATAAATGGCGGTGTTTTGAAAGCGCGCAATCAACTGCAGTTGTGAGTTTACGTATTACAAATTAAAAAGCTGCATTACCAGTAATATTGCTAAGGCAAAAGAGGCATTTAATGGAAAGGAAAGACTGGTGTGTGGCAACATTAATAAGAGTTTAAGGAAAAGGTTGGCAAAATGTTATGTGTGGAGCGTTGCTTTATATGGTGCAGAGACATGGACACTGAGGAAGGAGGATGAGAAAAGATTAGAAGATTTTGAAATGTGGGTTTGGCAAACAATGGAAAAAGTAATGTGGGTTGATAGAGTATGGAATGATGAAGGTTTGAGAAGAATAGGGGAAGAGAGAAGAATCCTGAAGGTGATAAAAAATAGGAAAAGGATTTGATTAGCAGAAGAGACTGCTTGCTTGCAACTGCCATGGAGGTTGTAATAGAAGGAGAGAAAAGAAGAGGGTGTAGAAGAATGAAGCTAATACATAGCATTAAAATCAAAGGGTGTTACGAAGAAACGAAAAGACTGGCATGCGATAGGACAGTTTGGAAAGGTTTTACGATTTGAAGACCTGCCTTAGAACAGAGCACCAAATAATAAAATACCAGTAATTATAAAAAAAATTGTTACTATTGCTGTTCCCCTATTTAATTCGACAGTGTAAATTAGAAGATTACTGGAAGATTTCTGAAGACTGGATGTGACGGGGTTACGCTGAGATGGTAAAGGATAGGAGACATTGGAGAAGATTGTTATTGGTGGCCAGGGGTCAAGTTGGGCTCCAGTACTAAAGAAGATGACCATTTAGATGATATTTTGTTTTATTTATATTAATGGTTAATAAACATTTGTAAAATTAAAAATATTTAATACACCATTTTGACTAATTTATTTGTTATTAAATTTGGAAGTAACAAAATCTATGCCGTTGAATTGTTTTATTCCACTGTTTCAAGATTATCTGTGGACCAATTTGTGAGTGACAAAGGAAGAGGTAGGAAAAACCTACAGACGTTTTGGATAAGGCAGTCTCCATATAAGGTTGGGAATCAGATTACAAGGAGAAAAGTTTATAAAAGTTTGTGCAGTAGAGAAAAAAGTAGAAAAATTTGTGTAGAGACGAGACGAAATCTGAAATATAGTTGCACGCAAAGGAGAACAATGTATACAGAGTAAATTATAATGTAGTTGCACGCAAAAGGAGAACAATGTATACAGCGTAAATTATAATGTAGTTGCACGCAAAGGAGAACAATGTATACAGCGTAAATTATAATGTAGTTGCACGCAAAGGAGAACAATGTATACAGCGTAAATTATAATGTAGTTGGACGCAAAAGAAGAACAATGTATACAGCGTAAATTATAAAATAACATTAACGTAATACTAACATTTTGTACAACGTGAATTGTAAGAAATGTCTTTACACCCACCAAAAATGCAAAATTATAAATGCAAAAGGGGGAAAGTAAAACTTCTTGTCGCAGGCACGGAACTCCTTTGAATTACTAGCAACAGCGCAAAGGAAATAATAAATAGCGAGAAGATATAATTACAGATGTTACAAAGTCACAAAAGCACTTTCTTTTCTGTTTGTCTCTATGAAATAGTGTTATCTGTTGTTAATTAAAGGTAGAAATGTCACACAAAAATAAATGAATCCTTAAAGTGTGTTATAAAGCATTAAAATATTCAACACGTATTCTATAAGTGGCTGGGTAGAACGCTTTGGAGGGCACTAGACTAGATTTACGTGATTACTCTTCACACATCACCGCTGAGGCTATAGAGTAACTTTAAAACCTCGGAGGGGTATAAATAAAGATGTTCTGAAAGCGGTCGGGCATACAATATGACTTATGACTGGCGATTTGATGCGTGTGTTGATAGCGGTTTAATGTAAAATGAGGACTGTGCTAACTCGACTACTAAAGGTAATCAAAGGAAACGGGAGTAAAGAGGAGAAGAAAAGGAGATGAATAAAAAGGTAAGATGGAAAAGAAGGGGAAGAAGGAAAGGAAGATGAAGACAACAAGGGGAAGAAGGAAAGAATAAGCATAAACGTTTGTGCACATGTGATAAAAAAGATATTTTTCCTTAGTGATTTGATTAATATTCTGTCCGTTGTAATTCTGATCATAGACAATACAGTTCAATATATGGGTGACAATTTAATTCGAATGCGTTTCAGTGTCCTGAAGTGGAAACTCAACACGAGTAGGAAACAATAACACTTTCTGGTTAATAAAATAACACTTTTAGTGGTTTTAATTCACTTTCAGCTTCCAATTCAGCAGTCCTTAGTGAAAATGGATGCATGTGTGTGTGTGTGTGTGTGTGTGTGTGTGTGTGTGTGTGTAATAAACTGTCAATAAAATCTACACATGGGTGCAGTGAACAAATTGTCGTTGTGAATTTCCTAAATGAAATATGCTAAGAAAAGTGTCATTTAATAACGAGCTTAAACTAAAATTAATTTATTTGATTGAAAATAGCCCAATAGTACGTTCTGATGCAAAATCTGAATACTAGAAGTGTTCATGGAAAAATCTTACTTATCACTGTCTAAGTGACGGTCATTGACAGCCATTAACTGATCACGAATTTACAAAATAATGCAAACAATAATCTAATTTAACTTTATAAATTAATCTTGATTTTTATTGAACCTGCAATATATTATAAGTTTTCGATACACTTTGTTTACACTTTTACGACGGTCTCTGATCGTCGTATGTTACAGTGGAAAACAAAATACACAGACACCAATGAAGTCACTAATAACGATCTTCAATTACAAATAACAATTTGTAATCAACACGTACAACGATTTCAGTTAAATTTGTTCACACGCAGTAATAATGTCAAATAATAGAGTTCAAACTATTATTACACATTAACAGTTCGCTACAATTCCTCAAGAAAGACTCGATCCGCGCTATGGAAAATCGCTCACGTAACTGACTGAACTAAGCTAGATGATCTTGCTTTTAGTGGTCGCCCAGAGGTCCAGTATAGCTTTCCCACCTTACTGCACATCGGCGTAATGCGTATCTGAAATGTTCTTGAACACACTGGAACATACTTGTGGGCGGCCTTCACTGAGGCTATACCTGATTTCCTAGCCAGGTGGGCGTGTGGAAGGACGCGCTCGATTGTTCCAGAGGCTTCTCGTAACAATATTGTAGATTTTGCATTATCCCACACTACTCTCCTGAAAGAAGAAAATTGATTATTATTACAAAAATAATGCAATTAACACTGCTTTACGTTCAACTTGCAATATACCATTCATTTTCGATTCAATTTTTTATCATATAGATTTAGCAATATCGCGCACTAATCTCCTGAGAGAAGAAAACTGCTTGCTAAAATAACAATTTTATTTAAATAATTTTAATAAAATGTTTTATTGTTTGGTAAACTTACTTCTTTTAATAAGACTCGAACGATAAAATTTAATATGGCACCAAAAAAAAAAGTGTAGGCTCTGGAATCAAGAACAAATTTCGATTAGAAAAGTATGCAACTTGCTCTTGTTGCCTATGTTGAATAATAAAAATTTTCGAAAAATTATAAAGTTTTATTCTGCACAAATTCGTATCATTGGTTCCACAGTCGGTTGGGTCAAAAGGCGAAATAGGGAAATACATTGGACTTATGGGTTTTACGTTCCCTCTTACTACGTAACCTGAAAACTTCGACCGATAAAAATGAAGAAATTGATAAGTTTATATAATGTACACAATAATAACAGTATTTTAATTATTCATATTTTTTGTATATATTAAATAAACTTAGCCCAAAAACTGAGTCGGTAAAAATAAAAAACCCAATAAATCCATCGCACACTCGATATAGTACATATTACAATACAAACTCCTTACGCTAGATGCTCTGGCTCCTAAACAATAATTTGTTAACATTAAAAATGTTTATAAGGGCGTGTGGCACATTTGAAAACGACCGCTGGTGCGTGATCGAAAATGGGAACCGGTGAGTTTCCATAGAAACTACTTCTTTGTTGTCAATAAAGTAGTACACATATAAAACTTCGCTTATGAATGCGACTACATTTTAACTAATAATCTGTACATTGGTAAATGAAGAATGAATTCATTGATTGGTGAATAAACATAAATATATATATTTTTTAGATTTATTGAAGCATTTTCAATGCCCTTCTCTGTGCATTGCATTTGTGCAATGCCTGTAACTTTTTGTACATGTAGTCCAGACCACGTACGTGATGTACATGCTATTTACTTTTAATAATATCTGTGTTATAAGAAAATATAAATATAAAACTTTCTATAAAATTTTAATTTTTTCAGCCGTGAGGCATAACAAGTTTCCTGCGAGACACTTTTTTCCCATTCAAGTTTGACTAAATCATTAAGCGCGTATGAGCATTCCTGTACACTTGAACTGTACAGGAAGATTCAGATTTAATTCAATTTAATCCCAAGTAATTAACAGAACATTTTCTCTTGGATACTTTTAGTTTGTTAAACCTTGCATTCAGTCACCGTTCAAATATTTTTACATTCTTAGTAATCTTAGCACATCGTTACTTGTGTTGAAATAAACACACGTAAATGAAATAAAAACGTAAGTTACACGTAAACACACACGCACTCGCGCGCGCGCTCCACTATCCTGTCCGTTAACTTTTTTTTTATGCTTCGGCTTATATGGACGTACTTCTGTTTGTACTTAGTTTCATCCCTCCTGTCGACCATACAGTTCTACATACAGTTCCTTACAGTTCTACATACAGTCTACATATCCTGCAGTTGGTCTCTGGCTGCTTTAACTTCTCGTCTCCGCTCAGATGCCAGCGATTCGGGGAAAACCTATATAAAAGTAACGTAAAATATAAAAATAAATTGATTTCTCTTTCGAGTACAAGTACGAAAGTAAATAATTCGGTTATAACCACGATATTTTAGTATCTTTGGAACATGTACCCGCATATTTTCAAAATATACGCAAAAATACTACATTTGAGCTTACTAAAGGGTGTTCCATATAAAACGCAACCCATCTATGTAGTAATTACATTTGAATAAAAAAGGCATATGTAAATTATTTAATTAAATATTTTATTTCCAAACTTTACAATACTTAAAATTCTAGAGTAAATGCTCGAAGTGGCCGCCATCTTCATGAATACACGCTTCCACCCTTTTCACTGTGTTTCTTGCAACTTTTTTTAGAGTATTTGGGTTGATATTTAAAACAGCTTGTTCGATATTGACCTTCAGTTGTTCAAGTGTTCGTGGTTTGTTGCTGTAGGTGCTTGTTAATAATAATTTTTTAAATGAGTGCTGCGATTGAAAATCCCGCGAGCTGTGAAGTGCGCTCAGTAATACGATTTCTGCAAGCAGAAAACTGCAGACCGGTGGACATTCATAGGCGACTGTGTGAGGTGTATGGGAAGAATGTAATGGTGTAAGGCAGTGGTGTGTTCTGTTTAAAAATGGCCGCACCAATGTGCACGATGATGAGCGGAAGTGTGTGCAGACCTTGTCAGCAAGGAAAATGATGGTGACAGTTTTTTGGGACAGGAAAGGGGTTCTCCTGGTAGAGTTGACGGAACGGGGTACCACAAGCAACTCCGAGGTTTACTGTGAAACCTTAGAAAAGCTGCGGAGAGCAATCCAAAACAAGCGACGCGGTAAGTTGAGCTCCGGGGTATTGTTCTTCCACGACAACGCCCGACCGCATACAGCATCACGAACGCAAGAACTTCTGGGAAAGTTTGGATGGGAGCTTTTCAATCATCCCCCATACAGCCCTGATCTGGCACTGAGCGATTATCACCTGTTCATGGGTATGAAAAAGTGGCTGGCAACACAGCGCTTTGAAGACGACGAAGAGCTGAAGGCGGGCGTTAATGAATGGCTGAAATCACAGGCGGCAGATTTTTACGATGAGGGCTTTCAAAAACTCGTAAATTTGATTAAACTCGATGTCTTGTTAGGTGCTGGTTTATCACGGTACTTACGGCAAAAAGATTCTTGCACTGCAACCACTGATCGCGTGCTAAAGTACGACTCAAGAATAAAAACACGTTCGTCTTGCGAAAAAACCATTTTCTCTCTAACAATGCACTGAGCGTTGTGATCGCTTTGTCATAGGTATCAGTGGCAGTTTACTGCGCCGGCGCAATGTTTGATTGTTGGACGAGTCTATTCCAGTAAAACGTAGAGGAGCTTGGCGGTAAATTCAAATATTACAGAAGGCTGATGATTAGTGGGTTGCGTTTTATATGAAACACCCTGTATTTTGGTTTCTGTGTAGCATTAAAATTCCTGTGTAGATATACACGATTCCTGTGTAATGTGTTGGTTATAAACCTTACCTAAGATTAATTTTGTTTAGAAGGTGATTTTCCAGAAGAAGCTGATTTTATTTTACATTGTGTTAGTAGTAATTCTTAGCTATATGGATAGGTTTGACAACATGTTCAGTTGTCTGAATACATAATCGTGTTTCCTCTTCAATATGGCAGCTAAGCGAATGCAAGAATCAAGTATATTCCTGCAAACTTCTTGTAGCTTATGACAGACAACGACAAACACTGTTCTCAGCATGTCAACAAATAGTGGTTTCTTCTCCAATTTGAGTATCATATATGATAGTGAATGTGCGTGAAAATATTCTAAGAAGTAAATGGAAACGTTTACTATGCAAAATTGTGTAATAAGTTGTGTATTTCTAATAAATAGAGACTATAAACATGCTGGTATACTATAAGCAGAGTCATAAAGTTAGTATATATTATTATTTACATTCCAGCACTAAAAATGTCAGAAAAGTAGATTACAAAAATTTCGTCTGCAATTATTTGGAAAAGCTGGGGATGTGTGTCAAACATAGATGTAACCTATGTGCTGTGCATGTGTAATATTAGTGCTGATAATTAGTCAAAAGTTTTTTAATTAATTGATTTCCTTTTTGTTACAGTTTACGTCAACTAGATGGGTCTGTGTGGGGCCTGTTATGTGAATACCGGAATACGTACTTAACAAGAGAACGATACGTGCAAGCCGAAGGAAAACCTAGTGATTGTGTTTTAGACATTCTCATAAGTAAAGTAATTCGTTGTTTCTTGATTGTGATAAGTGATTCCTATCTGACTACGTGTAGACTTTACACGTTACAAAGCAAAAAGTTTAGACAAAAGTTATCGTTTTCTTTGTTGTGCATTTAATTATTGTGTCTTCTAATCTGCTGATTGGGTTAAAACGGAAATTTATATAAAGGTAAGCAAAAGTAGACTTATTGACAGTAAGCATTAAAAAAATGTATATTATTTTTTGTTTTTATATGTCACGTAAGCGTTTATTCGAAGGAACCATCTGTCAAAAAGGCATTCAATGCACATAAACATTCTGTGACATAAAACTCGTTTCAAATAAGCTTATTTCAATCCAGTTAAAAGTATATGATTAACATGGTCTTAGTACAGCACCAACTATACTAAAATTAAATGTTATGCACGTCTAAATGTTTAAATACTACGCATGTCTAAATGTTGCACTCAGATAGTAAAGATGAACTTTTTTAAGTTTTAAATCTAATTGGACGAGCTTTTAATCCTTCAATAATTTTGGCAGAAGATGAATTTCATGAACACTACTGTATATATTTTGAACATTTCACGGAAAAAAATATTTCTTCGCTCCTTTTCTTCAATGATTAGGTTATACAAACCTGTTTCGGCACCCATATCATCCTCGGTCGACTCACACATTTTCTACCAGTGGCTTTATAGTTCAGTGCCGCTTTCGGCAATCATCCTCTGTCATCCTTTGCAGATAATCCCACCATTGACGGCTGTAAATGGAAGTTATTTGAATTATATCCTTTACTTTGAGTTCTGCTCTGATATCTTCATTTCTTATTCTATATTGCAATGTTTAATTTAAAGTATTTTGAAGAAACTGTATTTCAGCATTCTGAATCTTGCCGCTTTAATTTTTTGTTATGACCCACGCCTCACTCTCATAAATCAACGTGGGTATTGCAATTGTCTTATAAAATATAATATTTGTGCTGTGTCTTGTTCTACTTATAAGATTTCTATGAATCTTATAATCGTACTACAAATATTCCTAAATTTATTATTTTTACTCTTATGTCATTTTCAGATTGATAGCTTACTGTAAAGCCGAGATATTTGAAACCGTTCACTTGTTCTAAAGTGCTTTTGTTTATAACTATCTTAGTCCTCGGTGAATATTTACCTTTAAATATCCAATCTGTATTTCGGGAACACAGTTTAACAAATCAATTTGTATGGGTTCACTGTTATATGCGGATGACATAGTTCTTATTTACGAAACATAGTAGTGAGTTGCGAATACAAGAAAACGTGGTAGTTGCAGGGCTACGACATGAACCAACTGTAATTAGGTTTGGAAATACAAAAATTGCAAAACGTAATAAATATTTATGCGCATCAGTTCGTGAGCACGATATTGCTACAAACAAAAATAATTTGACGACTAGATGATACTCTGAGGAGTGAAATGGTTGCAAACGTAGCTATAAATTTGTGTTTATAAGTCAGAATTTAAAAGGAAAAGAAAGCATTGTTCAGAAGTACTGAAAAATGAAAGTATAAAAAATATCTCATAAATAAAAGCAGTATTGATGAATCTTCTTGAGATGATTGTGCAGAGTGACGAAAAGTAAAAAAATAAGTACTAAAGAAGGCAGATTTGAAATATGCAAAATTTATTTCAACCAACTAGACACAACTAAAGGGAAACGGCTGAACTTGTACGTAGACTTAACTCGCGTGTCAAGTGACAAATGACAAACACTGTAAGAAACAATAGGACTGGATTAAGTGTAAAAGAAGAAAACGAGGAAGGCCAAGAAATGTAGAGACAAAGAAGCCTTATTTTTGAGGGTGTTAAAGTGACTAAATAGCAAGACGAAAATCAGTGGAGCCAACAATGTGGCAGACGGCGTTAACTTTAACCAATTTACGATAAAGGAACGCGATTTCTCGCGTTCCGAAAACGATTAATTGACATTATTAAATCTTTGTGTTTCCAAATAAAATTGTTTTATGACCGATTCTAATCACAATTCTACACATTGTTTATTTACTGCTGACAATGATAAAATGGTCCTTTTTATATATCACAAACTAAATTATGAGTTAGCTAGGATAGGCTGTCTATCCAAAACATTTGCCACCTAATTATGATAAAACAACCTAGGCGCTGCCCACCTTTAATTATCACACATGCAGTAATTACAGGTATTAATTTGTACAGGATAAATTGATTGCAATTCGAAAAACGCAATTTGACTTTGTGATCCCCTTTTATTAATTTTAGTAATTTATCGCATTAAAATGTGTTTTCAAACGTGTGCCATGCCGTTCCTTCCTGTTTTGTCTTTGTTGTCTTTTATTTATGTATTTAAGGAATCAGTATACACAAACACACACATGTTAATCAGTTTACATGTTCTTTTTTTTACAGTATATAATAACGTATTGTGTATTCTTTCGATATTCTAATTTGTTGTGGGTGTGCGTGATAACACATCGGGAGAAATTTAGGATTCTGTACACATGCTTAATATTGTTTATAAGCTTATGATGAGGTTGATAATTTTCCATAGAAACTTCAGGTTATGAATCGTGTTCACATTTTAAAGACACACTATTTGTATGATAACTGGGCATACTAGAAACATTTCATTTCCGCCTGTAAAAGTCTGCAAAGAAGTCGAAAAAATCTGTAGTTCCAAAACAAGTTAAATTACTTACAACTTTTAATTTTTTCTTAACGTTTACTCCTCTAAGTTTCTGCCAAGATATTTGTGTATCAAATACAAGCTTCTTTCAAAATATTGTCATCATTATTCGTCTTGCATGTTCGGGATTATCCTAATCAAATTTTCACAAATCTCTCCGTATTTCGTTCAGTATAGCGACTGTGATGTCGTTATTTACAGGCTACATACTATTAGGAGAAACGATGACGTGTGATCCTGTCAAGTGTTGTATGATGTTGTGCATATCGAATGAGGGAGAGTTAATCAATGTTAACTCCTCAAGAAGTAAAGTTTTGAAGTCGGCTAGGCATACTGCTAAGACGAACAGTCCTGTTTCCATAGGCATTGCTCGACAACACACACCTTAACTGTTTGTAGTTAATGCAACAAAATTATTAATTAAGTTAACAATTTTTAAACATAGTAAACTTGAACTAGATTTAAAAATTGTAACTTTAAATTAATATTTTTATATTCGTAATATTTTATTTTCCAACAGAATACCAATTATGTTCTGTTTGCGAGTTAAGTAGGATTTAAACTAATTTGTATTCTCGTTGTTTTTGTGGATATTAAATTAGCAGTACAACACACGCGTAAACATATTACAAGTTTTTTTTAGAAGGTACCACAGATTATAAAAAACCCTATCATGTGTTATTGTGTTTTATTAAATCCTACGTGTGTAAACACACACACACACACACGACACCTGAAATTTACCTACATTCAAAATTAGCGGCTGTCATTGTGTAGGAGTTTTTATAGCCCGAAATAAGCTTCTTTACTCTCCCTTCAAAGATATTTAAGGCTACTTGTTTTTCAACTACACTTCTACCACACATATAATATTGTAATCTTTCGAGAAACTTTCTAAATTCAAAATGTATTTGATATTTATAAAGAGGCAAAACCTACTAAGAGCTAAGTAAAAATTGACAAGAAATTTATAAAATTCATGGAAGTTGTATTTTGTACTATTTCGTGAGTACAGGCAGCAGTGTTTGCCGCGTCTGCTCGAACACCAGAATAGGACTACCCCAGAAGACATAAAGCCTCGTCGGATATTTCCTATTAATCTCTTTAATATTCCGAGTATTATTCGTAACAAATGTTGGTGAAATTTTTAGAGGGCTGTTACTGTCTAAATTTTCTGCGAAACTTCTCATTTCATACTGTAATTCAATAACTCCTTGCACAAGTTTACCGGTGACAATTGAAGAAAAATTCCTGTGGCCTTGAAAGTGATATTCGTAAGGTGAATACTAAACTCAGCACCACGTCCGAACTTTCATATTGTCACTCGCCACACTTTCAACATATACCTTAGTATTTTTTGCATTTAATTTTCTTACATTTTATAGGTGAAAAATTGAGAATCATACCACCAAGTTTCCTTTAATTTTGACGGATTTTATGCGAGCACACTCACTATTGATAAACTTATAAAAAATATTTTCAAAACACTCATCATGCACTAAAGTGTGGTGATCTCTCTGTAAACTAAATGTACTATGTAAGCGGGAATTTAATCAGATATTATACGTAATATAGTATACGTAGTATACGTAATGGAAGTCAGGACTTGACTGGAAAGTTAGAAGGGTGATCTTCAATATTTATAGGTTGCAAAGTACTGAAATAGACATAAATGGATGTAAAAAGGAAGCAATAATAAGAAGAGGGGTAAGACAGGTTTGCCCACTGTCACCGTACTTGTTTAATTTGTTTATAGAAGATGTTGTAACTCAGATGAATAGGAGTTCTAGGGGAATTAAAATAAATGGCGAACAGATACACAGTATTCGCTTTGCAGATGATATTGTACTGATGGCTGACTCAGAAAAGGATATGACCCGAATGTTAGGTACGTTTAACAAAATTCTTCACGCTTGGAGATTGAGGATAAATGTTAAGAAAACTAAAATAATGGTTGTAAGTAATAAAAGAGAAGACATTAAATCAACCATTATGTTGAACAACACAATATTGGAGCACGTTACTGAATTTTGTTACCTGGGTAGCATATTTACAAGTGGGAATAAGTGTCTGGCAGAAATTAAGAGGAGAATAGCTCTGGCAAAACAAGCATTCCAGAGCAAAAGGAACTTATTAACAAGCAGCCATATTAGTATTGAAACAAGGAAAAAGTTTGTTAAGGTATTTGTATGGAGTGTTTTAACTTACGCGTGTGAATTGTGGACCTTAGGTAAGATGGAGAGTGACAGACTTCAGGCAATGGAGATGTGGATTTGGCGGAGAATGACAAAAACTAGTTGGACAGATAGGAAGACGAATGAACAGATCTTAGAGGAAATAAATGAGAATAGAACACTGCTTAGGAGTATAGAGGTGAGGAAGATTAAGTTGATAGGGCATGTGATCAGACATAGTGCTTTTTTAACTAACATCTTTGAGGGCAAAATAGTGGGGAAGAAGCCCAAAGGAAGACCAAGAACTGTATACTTCCGCAGCGCAATGAGTGTCGTGAATAGTGGGTCCTATGGAGAGATGAAGAATATCGCAAGGGATAGAGTGACGTGGCTACACCGACAAGGCATTGCCTTTAGGAGTTAAAAAAATTATACGTAATATTGCAACTTTAGAACTTACTTTATGATTGCACAACGTATTCATGAACTCCGTTACTGCTCATACATCGTTATTAGAACAACAGAGTAATATAATGTTAAGCGCGGGAAGTGTGTCACTTTTCTGAGTTGTATTTCACAAAATTGTATAAGTGTTTTTGGAAGTTCTTTATTTATCCGTTTTCTAGTTTTCTCTCCCTCTTGTCCATTGTTTTATTAAGTACGACGTCTTTGGAATGGCAAGAGATTTGTTTGGATAAATAAATGTTTCTGCATAACACAAAAGATTTGAAAAATTTATAATTTTTGTTTATTATTAATTTAATTCTTACTTTCCATTAAAAGAATATAATCTCTCTTAGGAAAATCACGGGTGGGCTCGATTTTTGTTCTCTATTTTATTTTGTAATGTCTGTTGATTTGTTTCTCTTCAAATTGTCCCATCGATTCTTCAGTTCTGTTCTAGAATTTGCACGAATAGTTTTTATTCAGTTTCTTATAATGGAAAGAATGAATTGTCAAATCTTTCTTACAATGGTTTTATCTTTAAATTTTTCCCGAGTCCACCCTGTAAGTGTTTAATCTGATCATACTTTCCAAGTGGATACCACCAAATTAGCTTAGCCATTCACCTCATTAAGTCTTAAAATGTCCTTACTTACAGTTTGGTTCTTTTTATTGTAACATATGTACTATTTCGTGTAATTAATTTCATAAACCCTGAAGATGCTGAAGGTGACAGTTTTGTAGTTTTACATAAGTATTTAAAATAATTCCTAGGTAATAGACTACATCGTAAAAAATGTCGTTTATCTAATTGAATAACAAAAATCTATGATATTTATAAATTAAATATTTTTTAACAATTATTAAATAATTAATATTTATTATGACAGTATCAAATACAAACGTTTAGTAACACTCTGCAATTTTCCTGTTTAATGTGCGTAATTTTCGTATTGCAAGTACGAAATAGCTTAATCAGCTCAATCAAATAAACACGATTAGCCAACCGAACATTAGCACACGCCGAATGATTTGTAACACGAACAGCTGATGCAAGCACTATTCTTGTAATACACAGTTATATTGATTTCGATGCTTATCTGCATATCACATTAAATCGACACGTGACTACTAATAAGCACTTAGTAGCCAAACATATTATAATTAACCAGGCTCATTGCGTTCTACTGATTGAACTACCGGACCGCGTTACTATCTGCGCTTACAAAATCTGTAAGTGTATTAGATTCGTTCATTAATACGTTAAGCCATTTTCATCAATATTCGCAGCAGCAGCGTTATATACATTATTATTTTACGTTTCCACTACGTCGTAACAGTTGCATCTCCACGTCTAACATGCAATACGAGCGGTCTCTACCATAACACAGAGTTATTCTACGGCCACCTTTATCCCTTCAAACAAGAACTCCATTGACACCTACGCCTTACATTCTCACATGGTTCCCAATCAAACGTCTATGGAACAAAGTTTGATACGCAGTGGGTTGTAATTGTCGATTTCCCTGTATCTCCAACATCTCTTCAAAAATTTAGACTTAGAAACCGTGATGAAGAAATTGGTGTACAGGATTTCTCCACTTGGTTACACTAAAACTCACATCCAATATAAATATAACGCCGTTTAAACAAAATGTATATTCGATATAAATGAAAAATAATTTTAATTTTAAACTGTATTGTGAGAGACGGAATTCATGGACAATACGCAGAGAAAAGCGTAAAAAAATAACTTTACAACTGACGAATACGAGGGCTGTTCTAAAATTAACCTCCGATTGGCTGACATACACAAGATGGATAATATAGTAACACGGTGCACCTGCAGTAGCGACCAGTATACATTGGCATTGTCATGTGTGACTTCTTGGTCCATTTTGTCTACTCCTGATTGAGTAGTGACCGACTAAACATGGAGTCCGCCAATGCTTCTCCCGTTAGCTCTAGTGCGTGGTGGTATCAGTTGAAACGTTCCAACGGCGATTGTTTACGTACAGACGGCGTTTGACGACGATGAAAGTGCGGAAGCGAAACCGTCCGGCTTTGATGGGATCGTGCGGGAACGTTCCCCAAACGAGCCGGTGTGGGCATCGATCGTACCGTCAATTACCGTCGGATCAAAGTTTGTAAGTTGGTGCCGAGTCGTCGGCATTACCGTCAGGCGGTTGAATCCTTTCGCCGGGGATCCACCAGTACAGGTCAGAGGGCAGACTCCAACTGGTGGAGGTTTTTATTTAAGAGGTTTAAATTTCAGGGCAGTTTACAGACTGGAGTGGCGGACGATGGTGCAAATGCTTTGTCGGTGGTGGCTAACCACTACGCTACACCGCTGGGCTAAACCCGCACAAGATTACCATCGCGCTACCTGGGTGATGGTAAGGCTTGCTGGGTGATGGTAAATCGTTCTCATACTTTAATAATAAGAACTGCACACTCAACAACAGTTTGCAATGCAAATAACAGTTAAATAGGCCTACTTGACACCTTCAGTAATGCCATTCTTTAATGAACGTAGAAAATATTGGAGATCACTATTCAAACGCAATGGAATCGCTGATATGAGAAATGAAGGAATCAAACTGCCTGGCAGCTGTTAATACAAAAGTTCTTTAAACACCGATGGACAGTTATGGAGTGTAATTTTAATTTAAGTGCCTTCATGTGTGTCTCAGCGCGAAGGCCTGCTTGTGTTTATATATTCGTAGACCCTGTCGTAAATACAATGAAAAATATATGTAGGTTATTCCGATTAGTCTCTTTGCGTTTACTAGAAAACGACTCAGCTGCTTTACTTCTGTTAATGGTACACTAAACTTTTATAGCTTTAAAATTAAAGAAATATAACTCAAAAAAGTATTATACCAGTATTATAAAGTATTTATTATTAAACGTATTTTTACGAGTCAAAAAGTGCATTCTATTGGAAAACATCAGCCGTATATATTTTTTTCTTTTCATCCCCCTCAGTAAAAAATACATTTCAATTTTAAAAGAAAATATGTTCTCCTCATTTGAATATTAATGCGTTTGAAATTGGAAGCGTAGAGCGCGCTGTGCCTTTTTGTTGTAGAAAATGTCTGCGTCCTTTACCAAACTAATTGTTTCTAAATTTGTTTTATACGTAATGCATAGAATTTTCTCCGAGTTACTACAATATTACAAATTAGGCGCTTGATTATAATATATAAAAAATGTGGAAACTCAGAAGAATTTATATCCACGTAAATCCACACGAAAGTGAATTGTATATTCTAGCGTCTCATTAAGATAAAATTAATGATTCCAGATTTTAATTTATGCTTAGTATAAAACAAACTAACACTGCCTTCCTTGTACGCTGTACGGCTCACATTAGGCAGCCTACCCTGCCTACTCCTAAGCTACTTCGGTGGTATACATGGGAGCCATTATTATTATAAAACAAACTAATAATATATTTATATAAATATTCATTTGTTATTTATTGACAAACAGTGAGACTTATTTTACTACCTAGGTAATAGGCCTACACGGGAAAGGTGTGCTGGAGAAATTTAAAATTGCTGGCATCAAAACCTCAACGAAAAATATTATAGTGCGTTTCTTTATTCATAGTTAATTAACAAATCGCCTTGGGAAACGCAAATCTTATGTTGCAGATTTAATATTATTTACATAATTTGTTGGTATGAATTGAAATAGAACATGCAAGTTAGCAGTCTGACGAGACCAACAAACCTTATGCTTTATATGATGTTTGTATCCACAATAAACATTTTTGAAAGGCTGTTAATGAAATAAACATTTGTATGTAAAAGGCAAACCAAATATAATATGAGATTTTTAATAGTATGAAGAGGAAAAAATAAATTTCAAAGATAGTCACAAAACGATCTACGAGACAGTTGCCTAATTACGTTAATGTAGGAGCAAGGACAGAAAACCGTATCCTACAGAAAAGGTAAATGAAGCTTACAAACAAGAAAAATAAGTCTTGTACACCAAGCAGCTGAAAGAACAAGGAGAGATTAAAACAGCACTACGACTATCAAAAGGTAGTTTCAAAATAGGCCTAAATCATTTTTCGAGATAATGTGGGGTCGTCTTCACCTGTTTGAAAGTATAATAAGGACGTTCTAAAAAAAAATCAATTACTGATAGTAGAAAGGTGGGGGGAGTAGGAAGAAAAGGACTAGTATTGGAATTGGAACTATATATTGAGACGCTGCTGCCTGCTAAAATGCATACATTTTCATTTACAATAAAGCACATTGAGCAATAAGCAAAAAGCATGAAAAGCTGGATGAAGATCCCCTACACAGGTAGGTAAAGGAGACGCTTAGATAGTTAAAGAAGAAAAACAATATTGTGCTAACAGTCGTTTACGGATTCAAAGTAATTTCCTTAATTGACGAAGAATTCACTATTAAATTAAGTTTAAACGCCTGTTTTGGCAAAATCATAACAATTTGTTTTTGGCTGCATGTTTTAATAACGTACATTTTATGGCAACGTTTTTTTTTTAAATTTGTATTCAAATCTGAATCCTAAACAAAAAGCATACACAAGCTTTAATGCATTTAAAGAATAATATGTCTAATGGCAACGGTCTTTTAATCTCTTCTTCTTCTTCTTCTGCACCTCACGGAGTAGGGCATTTTGCCTGTCCCGTCTTTACAGAATATCTCTCCATCTCACTCTCGGTCTTCCTACATCTCTTGTACGAAAGGGTTTATATCGAAAAGAAACCTTAGGTAGTCGTCCATGTCCATCCTCCACTCAGTCCAGATACTGTAAACATTCCCTGCGATATGTCTGGATTTTATCATTTATGGAGAATACCTGTAACTCTTTTCTAATATCCTCGTGGTGGCGCAATGAGAGTGTGCAATCTCTATTATCCATAAAATCTTAGAAGTATTAGTAGTGTCTGATTGCTGATTATAATTTTACTTCCATATTCCTTAAGGAAATGGAAGTATGGTGATGGCAAAAAAAATCGTGTTCGAGATTATTGCAGATTCTGATTGTACTACACTCAAAACATGAAAACAAATCGTTTTTCGAAAAGTGTGTGTGTGTGTGTGTGTCTGTAGATTTTTTTTCTATGGCAAACGATAACTGCCGCAAATTCAAACAGAATCAAATAATTTTTTGCGTAAAGCCCTGATTTGTAGAGTACTCACGACCTATTGTTTTTGGTGAAGATCGGTTGAGGGAAAGGGGTAGTTTACCAGCAACGGTTTTTTTTATCAAGGGCAATCTTTTTTTAGCAAACGATAACAGCCGCAAATTCAAACAGAATCAAATAATGTTTTGCATACAGCTCTGAATTGTAGAGTTCTCAAGACCTGTTGTTTCTGGTGAAGATCGGTTAAGGGAAAGGGGTAGTTTACCTGCAACGTTTTATGTTTTAATAAAGGTATTTTCTATGGCAAACTATAACAGCCGTAAATTCAAACAGAATCAAAAGATTATTTGCATACAGCCCTAAATTGTAGAGTTCTCAAGACCTATTGTTTTTGGTGAAGATCTGTTAAGGGAAAGGGGTAGTTTACCAGCAACGTTTTATGTTTTAATAAGGGTATTTTCTATGGCAAACGATAACAGTCGCAAATTCAAACAGAATCAAATAATTTTTTGCATACAGCCCTGATTAGTAGAGTTCTCAAGACCTATTTTTTTGGTGAAGATCGTTTAAGGGAAAGGGGTAGTTTACCTGCAACGTTTTATGTTTTAACAGAATCAAATAATTTTTGCATACATCCCTAAATTGTAGAGAACTCAAGGGCTTTTGATTTTGGTGAAGATCGGTTAAGGGGAAGGGGTAGTTTACCTGCAACCTTTTACGTTTTAACAACAGTAAAGTACTTGTAAATTCATTTAAACTTTTTCAAACAATGGTAATTGTTAAAAATAAAATAATTTTGTTGCCAGGCAATAAAATTATAATTTTTTTATTTTAATGTAAATCATGTATGAGAGAAAATATATCGTTCGTGGCAGGCAAGCATGTCTCAGTTATGTAATGTTTACGTTTCCATTTTATTATTATGACTACCGCAATAAAAAGGCAGGGAAGACACACACACACACACACACACACACAAAATTCGCGTTATTTCTGGCCTCATTCATGTTTATTTTCTTACATTTGCACGCTTTTTAAATGAAAAGTGCCGAAACCCATACCAACATAACGCGTGCAAGCCGAAAAAGTGTCCAGCGTGGATAGCGATTTGCTTCCTGTCGATCGCTGGGCAGTGTATCTGCACGTGTCTACAGAGGAACGACTAATAGACAGATTTTTCGTCTTTAGGGAATGAACCCTCTGGAAGATGCTGAGGGTCCATGAGTGACTTCGGAGCGCTCCTTCTTTTCCGCGTGTTTGTTCTGTGAAACGTACACTGTAGATTCGCAGCTTTACTCTAAGCAACGCTCAATATGAAATGTTGAAAATTTTTGTCCACGGTGTACCCTCATACACACTAAACCTGCTCTGATGTTTTAATTACGGACATCATAATATTAAAACTTTGGAAACTTGAGCACTACTTAATGGAGATCAATCATTAACTTATACAAGCCATTAATTTTATGCATATTTTGTATATATATGTGTACAACGTTATCGGCAACAAAGAAGTAGTTTTTGTTAAAATTCCTTCCCGGGATATTTGGCCGTAGTCCAATGTTTTCTAAAAAACCAGACGTTTCGGCAATGACATCGACTTCCACCATCAGTGAAAATCGAGTGCGATAACGTGAGGTGGTATAGGTTGTAACGTAACAAAATCATCGTTACATAGAAAATATAACTAACACCCCAAATCCTAAAAATATAACATATGCATGTCTTGACTAATATAATTAAAACCTAATAAGAGAAAGAGTAACGCTCAACTATAAAAAACCACAATATATCAATAAATAGATAACAATAAAAAAAAAGGGGGAAGCATCAGAAAAGAAAGAAGTTAAGACTAAATGGATCATCAAATATAATGAAAAAGAAGAAAAATGAATTAAAATACTAAGTCAGAAAACAAGACCCAATAGGACCTATGAGTGAAGGAAACATAACCAAAAGAAGAGGAAACCATATCTATGAGTGAGGAATAAACTACCATAAGAAGAAAACATACAATACAAACCTATGAATGAGTAGGGTATTTCTACAAAGAAGAATATAAACTGAGGAGAAGAGGATACACATACAATAAGTGAGAGAAAATATATGTAATGAGAAGAAAAATACACAAGGACCAGACCCATACAAAATGAACGAGGGGACATACCCATGAATGAAGAATGGATTCCCAAGAAGAGGACACATATGATAGCAGAAACCCATCAGCATTTTAATGTCAAGATAAGAAGAGGAAGAGACGTTTAAGAAGAGTGGATAACATGGAGTAAGTAACTCAGTCCTAATGTGCATTACAAAAAGTAATCACATAGTACATGTTGATGATAAATAAATAAATAATAATGTGTATCAGTTAAAATATAATATTAGTAAAATAAGGATAATACTGTGTTGAAGATATAGTAATGAGATTTGGTAGTAGAATATGTAAATAGAAATTGGGAATGAAAGACATTCAAAGGCATATATTATACCAAGCCAACAATGGATTAACATAACCTCAACTGATCAACATATACAATGTAAAATCAAAAGTAACTATAATAAAAACACACACAAGTATATTTCTATTATACACCAATCAAAATAGAGTTTATAAGGAACAAACTAACACCAATAAGAAATAGACAGCAACAAGATTTACTTAATAATTAGTAAACAAAGAATGGCCAGAACAACAAGGCAGAGGTGACGCCTCATAATTACACAAAAAGCTCTACTAAAACAGATTCTTAAGGACAAAGGAGTATACCAGTAGTGAGACAAATAGCCAATACCACTTTGAGGACCATTTACTGTATTTGAAAACATAAAATTATTGAATTATAATGTAAACCAATTATACATGTCAACCGAAAGTAGCTGCAAGCACCATAATTACAATTCATTCAGGACATATAACACAACAGTGAGAATAATAGCAACAAGACACACAATAAACCTCACCAACATTCAAATTACAAGAAAGGAATACATTGTTAATTAATCAATAATCATATAAAATAAGTATCAAAATATCAAAAGCCCAAACATGTAATATTATAAACAAACAGTACACATGAACAAAACCAGTTTGAGAAGTAAAACTTTGAATAAATGTGTATTAATTATTAAGGAGCAATGTACCATAGAAATAATTGTATTAGAATAAATCATTTTGTATAATAATAAGAGTTAATGCACCGGCATACCATGCCTAATCGTTTGGAACAGTGCATGAATATAAATTTGCTAACAAACAATAATCTGTGATTAGATAATAAGAGGAAATGACTCTAATTGCTATAAAACAGTGTTAGTAATAATTATTTATTGAAAAAACTGGAAGGACTTATATTATAAATAAGATCCACAATAAGTGCATAGTGAAGTAGCTAACTTATTTATCAATGGACGGATTTATGGCTTGTTTAAATTTTAACTGTAGAGCTGAGCATCCGAGAGTTAATAAAATTGTTAGTTTTCCAACTAAAACAGTATTAAAAAAGTTATCAGCAAAATAAATTATATGTATCAATTGCAAAAAAATTGCTGACTTCATAAATACTCTCCGACCCAAAGTCGAATTGTAAAATTTTAGAAAATTAATTTCTGAAAAGGTGTTTGGGGAACGAGAGTATAGATTTATCAGCCAATCAGAAGAGCTAATCCCGACAGATTCGAAGTAGAATTTATCCAGAGCGGTAACACTTAGTTTTTGTCATTCAGAGTGAAAGGTTACGGACCGTCGCAGCAGAGTATTGTTATAATTTGTGCGCGACCCTCCTAGTTAAGCATCGGAAGTAAACATAACCATAAAATGCCAGTGTATAATATCGGCATGATATGTGAAATAGAAAGGGAGTACAAAACTAATTAAACGATTTTAACAATTTTTATGCATTTCTAATAACCAAAAATATTTGTTGTTTTCATACTTGAGTCAAGTATGGAACTACCTGACTGAAAGATGCTATTTTATTAATTAACCCACTTATTAAATAACGTTCCTTGTATTTATTTTAATTGAATAAATGATTGATCATAATTAAAAAACTATTAAACAAATTTTAATAGTTAACTAACTTTTGACGATTTTCAAGGTTAGATGCTGATTTGACTAACCTGTAACGAAGGTTAATGATTATAGTAATTATGTTCAAGAACGTTATTAAAGTTAATTAATGATAAAAAAATATGTTATTAATGTATGTTTAAATGTTATTGCAAGTTTTTTAATATATAATATCAATAATTACTGTCAATAAGTGACTTGAAGAGGTACAAAATAACCTCCATATCTTACCAAATGAGTAACTATTTCAAATTATTTTGATTAACAAGATAACAAGAACCAGTACTTGAATAAATTTTAAATTGATGGATCCTTAATGATAATTACTTATTAATAATTCTAAAAGAGAGAGAGAGAATAATTTAAAACAACAACTGTTGAGTTAATTATCGTACATACGACATTTTAACCTGTACTCCATAAAACAGGGGTACCATATACGATATTTTACCTTTATATGATCTCATTCACTATTTTATTTTGTAAACACTTTTCTGTTAATGCATAACAAAAAGACTTAAGCATTTTCCAATTCGTATCTTGTAGTCTAAAAGAACACACGATTTTGGTAACAATATAAAAATAAAGTTAACCCTATTTGGTTAATAATTTGTAACTTCAAAACAAACAGTGTTACCGACCTTGAGGAACAAGAATCTCTGTATTAGAATCAGTTATTTCTATTTGTGATTATCAATTGTTTGAAGGAATTTTTTGATTGTATTCCATTAATTTGATGTTAATAAACCTACAATTTACTTATCTACAATCAGTCTTTATTAAAAAAAAAAAAAACAAGTAGATCAAGAGCAGTCATTTTATCAGAAGGTGGCAGTACAGTGTACAGCGCCAGAGTTTTGAATTTTGAATCGGTATCACTTACAAGACTTTTGATTACAACCTATATTTAATTTTCATCAGTGAAATATTGTATTACTTGTCTTGTGTTTTGAAGTTATATTACAGGGACTACTTTAGAAGACTGCATTCTACAAACACATATTAACTGAAGGGAACGACATCAGCGAATACCTTTAAACAACTATTAAACAATTATAAACTTTTATTTAAACTAAACACAAATAACCACCATTAGTAGATCGGTAAAAACGTTAGTGACCACAGTACTGTGGTTAAGGCTGAAGCAGTAAGTAGAAAGAAGTAGTTTCTATGGTAATATTTCATTTCGAAAATGATTTTAAATATAAATCTTAGAATATGGAAATCATGTATGATTCTCCATACCGATATTTTTAAATTCTTATGTTATCTAACATTTATTTGTCAAATAGCCTTTTTCTGTAAATTTTCATGTCCATAAAAAACGATTTCACATGCTAAATCCAATAGGGGTTAATATAACTTAAACTGAACCGATTTCTTTCTCTCACTGCTATGTTTGAGTTGCTTTCAAACCCCATAGTTCGATGCAATATTTCCTAACGGGATAATTTATAGAGTTGTATACAGAACTAGTCACTGCTACTAATGGAAAAAGCACGTTATTCCAACAATAACATAGATTGATTACTGAATATACTAATTACATAGAAAGATTACCAGGCTTCTTTCAACTCAAGGAACCTGAAAACAAAAACAAACGGAAAGAAGAAGGAAATAATGTTTCTTAACTTTTGGTTAAAGTTTTGCATATCAGGTATTTAATAGCCTTGTACAATTATTGTCACTATAGTTTATAAAATAATGAAGAGAATAGTCGACATTTTCACAATTACTCTCAGCAACTCTACACGCAGCCATAAAATCTTGCATATAGTAAGAACACAATTAAGATTCCTTACTACAATTCTAACCCTTAACGGTCTTGTGTAATTGTATACTCAAAGCAGTAATGTTGAAACGGAATCTTCGCAAGACGGTTTACTCAGTTTAATGGTCTTGGTTTAATGGTAATTAAACTTTACTCAGTTTAATGATCTGTAGATAATAGCCATACAAAACAAATTCCCTCATTAGAGTACAAAAGAATGTCTACATTCATTAAAAATTTTCACGTATGTTGGAATCGTTGAAATAAAAACGTTAACCAAAAACATTTAGAAGTAAGTTACTCACATTATATAATGGACTATTTACATATTGTTACGACGGTCTACTCGATCGTCGTAGGTACAGTGGAAACAAAATAAGTACAAGACACCAATTAAGTCACTAATCACACCTTTAATTGTTATAGTAAAACAGTTCGTAATTAACAACACAGTGTCTACAACAAATCAAATGAAATTGTTCATACGCAATAAAATGTCCACTAATATTAAAACTCAACTGTATTACAATTATACCGTCCGAATATAAAACGCAACACTTCACTAATAACTACTTGAACGTACACCGTAATAACTCGAACCGCTCTGTAAATATATCGCACTAATAGTCTCGAACCGCACAGTCAAAAATCTCGCATTGAACTGAAAACTAAGGCCGCGACGCGATGTATTTATAGTTACGCTCACACACCAGAAGCTTCCAAACTGCGTCTTATCTCTCGCGAACTACGTAAATTGCTACGGCCTTGACACAGTCCGAGCGCCCGAGCGGAGCCTGGCATAGTCGAGAAAATTCTCGCAAAATGCGTTTAGTAGCACGTACACCACACGCTTACGTCTAGATCTTTCTGGCGCATTCGATAAATGCGTAGATTGTTCTGTGCTGTCGTAGCACTGCCCCCTCCTTAAGCCTGTTCGTCCCGAACTGGCAAAGCGTCTCTAAATTTGTATTTAGCCAGGCGATCTAGGTGGACGACCTTGAACTTTCGCTGTCCTTCCTGTTGAATCCGATAAACAACATCGTGAATCCTTTTTTTTACAGTGTAGGGTCCTTCCCAGTTAGACTGAAGCTTAGGTGAGCGACCACGACGGCGCTTTGGATTGAACAACCAGACTTGATCTCCTTCTTGGAAACCCACACTATTGCTGCGAATGTCATACCGAGTTTTCATTTTATCACTGGCAATCTTGAGCCGTCCTCTTACCAAGCGATTCATTTCTCGCAGTTGGTTTTCTAATTGCGAGGAATAGTTCTTTGGCTCTTGGGACTGAGTCTCAGGTGATCCAAACATCAAGTCCCCAGGAAGACGAATCTCCCGCCCAAACACCAATTTTGCTGGAGTCATGCCGGTTGTGTCATGTACTGATGACCTATACGCCATAAGGAATAGTGGTATACGTTGGTCCCAGTCTGTTTGGTTCTCGTCAAAAGATGCTGCTCAAGTGTCCTGTTGAATCTCTCAACCATCCCGTCCGACTGAGGATGCAGAGGCGTTGTCCTGGTCTTTCGAATTCCCAGTAGACGGCATAATTCTTTAAACACTCCTGATTCGAAATTTCTCCCTTGATCCGTATGGATTTCCATAGGGGCTCCACAGCGGCAACAGAAGTTGTGAACTAACTGATTTGCCACAGTGGTAACCTCCTGATTTGGAATTGCGTATGCTTCCACCCACTTAGTAAAGTAGTCTCCTACAACCATGATGTACCGGTTTCCATCGTCAGTAACTGGGAATGGTCCAGCAATGTCTATGGGAATTCTCTCGAAAGGTTGTCCAACGTTATACTGTCTCATTTTTCCCCTGCTTCTGGTTTGTGGGCCCTTGCTTGCAGCACATATTTCACACGTCCGAACCCATTCCTCTACGTCGTGGCGAAGATGAAGCCAATAGAATCGCTTCCGTATTTTGTCAAGGGTTTTGTTAACGCCAAGATGGCCTCCAGATGTTACATCATGCATCTCCTTCAAAACAGACTGCACTATACTTCGGGGAACTATCAACTGCATGACCACGTCTCGTCCATCTGCACTTTCCCAAGCCCTTTTCAGCAATCCGTTTTCTAAGGTGAGAGATTCCCATTGTGCCCAGTAGCCCTTCAGCACTTCGGAACCATGGCAGATATCTTGCCAATCCGGGCGGCGACCTTCCTCTTTTGCTGTCAAGATCGGTCCAATGTCTTCATCAGTCATCTGTTCTTGTCGAAAGTCTTGTGTTGTCCAGCCATCAGCCAGGAAATCTACAGTGATGGCTTGAACATGTTCGCTTGAGTTTTGTTCTTCCTTACTGTGGCAATGTCGGCAGTCTTCCGGGCACGGTCTTCGTGATAAGCCATCTGCATTACCGTGCAGGCGCCCCCGCCGATGTTGTACCTTGAAGTTGTACTCTTGCAGACGTTCGAGCCACCTTGCCAACTGTCCTTCCGGATTTTTAAATCTCAAGAGCCATGCAAGTGCAGCATGGTCGGTACGTAGTGAAAACTCTCTCCCATAGAGGTATTTATGGAAGTGCTCCAAGGCTCTGACAATTGCCAACAACTCTCTTCTTGTAACACAATAATTTCTCTCTGGTTTAGAAAGCGTCTTGCTGTAATACGCTATTACTCGTTCTTCACCGTTCTGCACTTGAGACAAAACTGCTCCTAGACCAGTATTGCTTGCGTCTGTGTCTACGATGTACTTCCCTTCGGAAGCTGGAAAAGCGAGAATTGGCTGCGAACATAATGCAATCTTCAACGTTCTAAATGCTTGTTCACACTCTCTCGACCATTGGAAGTTTCGTTTATTTTCCGTTAGCTCATGTAGTGGTTTAGCAATAGTAGCGAAGCCTTTCACAAAACGTCGGTAATATGAGCATAACCCCAGAAAACTCCGTACTTCGTGTTTATTCTTCGGAACTGGCCAGTCTCTTACGGTGTATACTTTATTAGGATCCATGCTAACGCCCGCTGCCGAAACCAGATGGCCCAAATACTGTACTTCCTTCTGGAATAGAGAACACTTCTTCGGGCTCAGCTTCAGTTGTGCACCGTGAATTCTAGTTAGAACTTCCTTAAGGTTTTCCAAATGATCTTTGAAAGTCTTCCCGATCACTATGACATCGTCTAAGTAAACAAGGCAAGTTTTCCATGTCAGGCCTCGGAGTATCAGGTCCATCAATCTCTCAAATGTTGCCGGTGCATTACAGAGTCCAAATGGCATGACGTTAAATTGGAATAAGCCACTTGGGGTCGAGAAAGCGGCCTTTTCCTTGTCTTCTTGATGAAGACCCACTTGCCAATATCCACTCTTCAGGTCCAATGTAGAAAACCACTGTGCTCCGGACAACGTGTCGAGTGTATCGTCAACGAGAGGTAATGGATGGCAGTCTTTCTTTGTAACGTCATTTAACCTCCGGTAGTTTACGCAGAAACGCAATCCACCATCCTTCTTCGCTACCAGCACTACAGGGGAAGACCAAGCACTTGACGAAGGTTCAATTACTCCCTCTGTCAACATGTCCTGTACTAACCGAGACATCTCCTCTTGTTTAGATAATGGAGGCCTTCGAGGAGGTTGGCGTATCGGTGTTGTGTCCCCGGTATTGATGCGATGTTGCACAAGAGAGGTTCTTCCCAGTGACTGTCCCCGAACTGCAAAACAATCTTTGAATTCGTGTAAAAACTGTCCGTTTTCTTTTACCTCACCACTTGAGAGGTCGTCAGAAGATCTCTTCAATAATTCTTGCAGTTCCTCTGGTAATTTAGAAGTATCCGAAGAACTGGGTCTTCGTTGCGTTATTCCGGCTACCCAGGCCACAGGAGTCAATTTGCCTAGGAGCGTATTGCTTTATAAAGTGATAGCTTGATCCAAAATATTCGCCACTCTAATAGGTACATTTCCGGTTTCGTCAGGTTTTACTAAACTTCTGGCAATTAGTATGCCCGGTGTGCTGACTACCTGGGGTTCGAATATAGAGCACTGATTGCCCCTAGTATCTACCGCAGTTCTAAACATGATGATCTTTTCGGAGTTTGGCGGAACAGTTACGGCCACTTGGTTTATGACGTCCATCGATTTTTCTGCTCTCGTCATTGTTGATAGCATTACCTCTTCGCCTCCGATTCTCAAGACATTGTTTTTGAAGTCGACTATAAATCCGTATGCGTTCATAACGTCCACACCAAGAATTGCTTCATCCACAATGTCTGCAACAAGTACTTGATGATTAAACTCAAGTCTACCGAAGCGTAGGTGTATCTCCACTTTTCCATACACTTTTACAGGCCGTCCAGTAGCTGTTCGCAAGCTGCAAGAGCACCAGATTGGCTTGAGATCTTTCAACACGTCGGGGCGCACAATAGAAACTGTTGCGCCTGTGTCAACTGTAATCGAGGTTGGCCTTTCTTGAACAAATCCGGTAACTACCAAGCTCCCGGTGTTTTTCTGAAGCGTAGAAATTGCGTATTCTCTAGGGGCTTCGTTCCTCCAGTTAGTCAGCACACGCCCCGTTGCACCGACTATTGCTCGTTTCCCTGCTGCTGAATTCTAACCCGACAATCTCGTTGTAGATGTCCAGGTTTCCCACATCGATAACACTTCGGTCTTCCATCCTTTCTTATTTTATTCTGTGGCGCCGACCGTCGAGTCTCTGTTCCTTGTTCTTCTTCCTCATCGTCTGTGCCGTCTCGATCTTTTAGCTCGCGCACTTTATGACTTGTCCAACCAGACGCTGATTTGGCGGCCTCAAATTGCAAAGCATGTACCAGGGCGTCCGCACTGTTCTGGTGTCTTGCCATTCGTAACACTTGCTGTAGTTCGTTATCTCGGACACCGGCAGTAAATGTCTGCATCGCAAAACGCGTTCGAAAATCTTCTGGCGCTTCAGGATAGGCCAGTCTAATTAGTCTGTCGATACTTGCTTCAAACTCTTGAAGACTTTCCCCGGAATGCTGTCGCCTTGCTCTCAACTGGGTGCAGTACACATCTCGCAAATGTTTATCACCATACCGTAATTCCAGAGCTTTTATCAACTCGGCATAGGTGTTCTGGCTGTCAGGTGGCACTTTCTGTAGTAGTTCTGCCGCGGGTCCTTTTAATGCAAGAACAAGAGAAACAGCCTTGTTTTTTTCTGTCCAATTATTTGCGCATGCAGCAGCTTCAAATTGGCGGAGGTACGTTGCCCAGTGAGTGCTTCCGTCAAAGGTTGGAGCTTTGACATGAACTGTCCCTACTGCAGGCAAAGTGACTTTCTCTGTTAACTTATTTTCTGTGTATTTTTCTGTCTTGATCACTGGTACAGTCTTTTCAGAAATTTGTTTTGGTTGAATCTTCATGCACTGTTCAACTTCAATTTTAATTTGTTCTCTTATGTTTGCCATTGAGTTTTCTACTGCAGATATTTTTGTTGACATAACTTCTTCCACAGTCAAGACAGATTTTTCTACTTTAGCTATTTTATTTGACATGGATTCTTCTACGTCAGATTTCTGGTAATCTGATTGTTGAGCTCACCTCGTAATTCACCTACGTCACCACGTAGGAGACCCAATTCTGAGGTAGTATGTTCTTGCATCTGCTTTTGTTCATGAATTAATACTTTGATGTCATCTGCCTCCTGCTTGCGTTTTTCATCCTGTCGTTTTTCTGCTTCTTCTCTTTCTTGTATTCGTTCTTCTTTTTGTGTTCTTTCTGTTTCTTCCGCCTCCTGTCTGCGTCTTTCCTCTGCTTCCAGCAGGAGGGTTTTCTGTCTCTCTTCCGCTTTCTCTGAATCCTGTCGTCGTCGTTCTTCTGTCTGCAACAACAGCGCCTGGAAATTTTCCATCATCTGACTGGCATCCATTGTTTTTCGATTAATTACGAATTACACTCGTCTTGTACAAAGTATCCACTGTTTCCACTGTTAACCGTTCTATCCCACTTCTGACACCACTGTTACGACGGTCTACTCGATCGTCGTAGGTACAGTGGAAACAAAATAAGTACAAGACACCAATTAAGTCACTAATCACACCTTTAATTGTTATAGTAAAACAGTTCGTAATTAACAACACAGTGTCTACAACAAATCAAATGAAATTGTTCATACGCAATAAAATGTCCACTAATATTAAAACTCAACTGTATTACAATTATACCGTCCGAATATAAAACGCAACACTTCACTAATAACTACTTGAACGTACACCGTAATAACTCGAACCGCTCTGTAAATATATCGCACTAATAGTCTCGAACCGCACAGTCAAAAATCTCGCATTGAACTGAAAACTAAGGCCGCGACGCGATGTATTTATAGTTACGCTCACACACCAGAAGCTTCCAAACTGCGTCTTATCTCTCGCGAACTACGTAAATTGCTACGGCCTTGACACAGTCCGAGCGCCCGAGCGGAGCCTGGCACAGTCGAGAAAATTCTCGCAAAATGCGTTTAGTAGCACGTACACCACACGCTTACGTCGAGATCTTTCTGGCGCATTCGATAAACGCGTAGATTGTTCTGTGCTGTCGTAGACAATGTACGTTAGACAATGTACATAATAAACTAAAATAACTTATTTTAGTGTTAGTAACGTTGCTTGTATACAAGGCAAATAAAAGTTAAATATTCATAAATTAAAGCAATAACTGTACAATCAATTAACTTACAGCCGATTCATTAATTTCTATTGTCAAAATCCCTATATTTCTCTATAAGTCTCTTCTCTATCCATACACTTTCCGAACGTCTTTCGAGTCATCACTCATGTTTGTCGTATGTAATCTCCGTTATCCTTCCATTAGTTTTGTCCTCACGTTTTTCATGACTTTAACTAACTATAAAGGAAATTACTATGTAAATTTTCTTCTATTAAATTTGGCATTCGCTTTAAACAAAGCTTTCCCACCTAAACAAATTTTTCCCTACAGTATTATTATTTCCACTGTATAAATTATTTAATAGGCACAATCCCTCATTGTTGAACGCACAACATTAAAAATTAAATATGCCTTATTATTTAGTTTTTTCATCGCCTTATGCATTTCTGTAAATAGTACTATTTTATTTAGTATCTACTTAATTCTACAGTCTCGTAGAGAATAATCCGTCCTAATGTGAATAAGCGGTAAACGTTTCTATTGTGGAAATGAAAATGAAAAAAAAGAATAGGGAAAATAAAGATGCCAAAAATGTATTGTTACGTAATGCGGAAAAGTGTCACACCATTACAGAACATTCTAAGTTTTTGTGGAATCCGGCTGTAATTTTGTGTGCGTACGTTATCTCAACATGCTTTAGCGAGACTTTTATAGACCTCGCCGGCCGCGCGCACTGTGTCAAGGCGCTGATGCGTAGTATTGACGATTCTGAAATCTTAGCGGGGTATAAATATAGGCAATGAGCGGCGCTCAGTTCAGTTATTGTCGGGCGACTTACACATTGCGGTTTGAAGTATTGTGGCGAAGTGTTATGTGTTTTATAATTGTGCAGGACAAATTGTAATACAATTGTGTTTTATATTAATAGACATTATTACTGAGTGTGAGCAATTTTTATTTGATTTGTTGTAGGAGACTATCTTGTTGATTACAAACTTTTTAATTGTGATAGTTAAAACTGGTGATTGGTGACTTAATTGGTGTCTTGTATTTTGTCTTCCACGGTACCATACGACGATCAGTAGACCGTCATAACAGTATATTCAACTGTGTGACAGAGACAGATGATGTTGAGTACACGTACGAAAACCTAAAAATCAGAGTTTTCTTGCACACAAAACTCTAGGGGAGCCCAAGCACAGAAACTTTTATGGACGTTAAGAGATTAACAACATCTAGAAATATTAATTAAAATGTAAAACATATCTAATAACCTAATTTATGCCTAGTGTCAGAATAAAATGTAGAAAGTCAGACAACATTTAACATTAACTTCTTTCATAAATTTACAAAATAATTTCTTTGATTAAGTGGCTGCAAAAACAAATCTGAAAGCTACGTAACGTGGATATGAGTTTGCGGAAACGAGTCATTCTATGACTCTAGGATATTGATAACAGAAAATTTACAAGTGTTTAATTTTCTATATTGAAGTTGCAGAAAGGAAGTTGTATTAATTACTAGAGTGCACATTTCGGTTTTGCATATTAACGTTTGCCTAGAAATTTTAATTGATAAATCAGCTTTAATGTTTATTTTACAGTAGCAAAGTATGGGAAGTTTGGAAAAATTATAAACTATTATTAGCTTAGCATTATTAACTAATTATTAAGCTTGTTTTGATATTAATAAATTATTCTCCAACCTAAAGTATCCCTCATTCAGCGGGATTAGATGTATATAGAAATTATTATCAAAGGTAACTATCAGAGGGACTCTGATTGGTGGCATAAAGACATTGTGTAACATCTAGGTTAGTAGTAGCGTTCAGTGTAGTGACGTTTACGCTTCTTTCCTTGTATGCCAAGTCGATTATATAGGCAGCCAACCATGTAATTAGCAGGTAATTTCGTTGAAACAAAAATATCTATTATTACCAGATATTAAAGTAAATTGAAACATAATTAACTTTATATGACTTTTGATTTATTATTATTAGCTTTCCAAAAATTTCTGTGCAGTTTAGTAAATTACGTTTGACATTTTTATTATATTTAATTCCTTAACTTTTTTTCTGTTTGTAAGATATTCGTTTCGAATATAAAAGCCACTAAAGAATATGTTGTATAATCAACAGTTCGCCTTTGCAGCTCAACAAGGAATGTGGTGACGTATGCCATTCCACTGCACGCATCACTGTAATACTACACATTTAAAATAACAAAGTTTAACAAAGTTTCGGTATTACTTGACTGTCTCTCACAAGGTATTTCTTGTAGCGAATAAAAAAAAACACTTTAACAAAATATTCAGTAAATTACACTTACATACAATGTACGAACGTTCAATCTAATACGCACACAACACTACAACTAAATACGTGTGAACAATGTGTTCAGAACCAGTAATACCGCACCAACACAAGCACGCACTATCATTCAGTAGACCCCCCGCTCCTCAGGCGTCTCGTCAGCAAAGCTCGTGTACGTACAGTATTTATTCTTGTAAAAATAATACCAATATGCCAATATAATAATATGTCAATTTTTAACTTTTATATATTTAAATTGTCTCTGATATTTGTGAATATAAAATGAAAAAATAACTTCATGTACGTGTAAGATGTTAATAAAACTAGATGAAAAACAAATTAAAATAGGTGTAGTTTGTATATCTTGTTATGTGCCTACTACAAGATGGTGCCCCTTAATGTCTTCATGTACGATGGACACCTGTTAAAAGATGTTTAATAGTGTTACGACGGTCTAAATGATCGTCGTATGGTACAGTGGGAAACAAAGAACAAGACACCAATGAAAATAATAATCACCAGCTTTAATTATCACAATTAATAGTTTGTAATCAAAAAGATAGTCTCTTACAACAATTGAAGTAAAAATTGTGAACACGCAATAATAATGTCAACTGTAAAGAATTCCGCAATAATTATAACAAACAACACTTCGCTACAAACACTCGATCCGCGCTAAGGAAATCGCTCAACACCACTGAACTGACAAGACAGCTGCTATGGATTTTTATAGGCGACGCACGCCTTCTAGAAATCTTCCATCCTCAATGTGCATGCCACTCAATGCGTATTTAAGTGTAAACATGATCATGTTTTTAGGCTGGGGGTCATTTCACAAAAACCGTCATCGAAAAACGTAACGCTTCCACACTTTCGATTACCCACAGTCTAGAAATTTGATATGTAAACGCATCAAGAAAGAAATAACCGCTGCTGACATTGAGTTTAGCAAACGTTTTAGTGCGAATAAATATGGTTTTACATGCTCTGTTTGTGATCGTCTGTAGTTTGGAAATCATTTACGTAATCCACCAAACGTAATTCACATTATACCTTTCAAAAGCCTAAAAACATTATCATGCTTCGATGTTTCGGTTTCGTCGAAATTCTTTGAATGCTTTTTTCTAGAGTTCTGTGTAACGTACTTTAACGCGGCCTTGACTGAGGCAACACCTGCCGCAGTAGGCGGGGGACAGGTGAATACACTCTTGTTTATTCTAGTTGGTTCATTTCGTTTCAATAGATACCAAATTAGCATAAATTCACAATACCTTATGTAAGTACAAAAGCAATAAGTATATAAGTGTAAATTACGTAAAATCACATGACCTAATATATATGTTCAAAGACTAAACAATTTTAATGCAACAAAATTCTGTAGTCGGTAAAACTAACAGCGGTGAATATTGTAAAATCTGTGTAGCCATATCTTTCTAATTTATTACATCTGTCGACAAATGTCGCGTTGCTGTTGAACGCTGATATAGGTAAATTAATAGGGCAGCGAGTAACAGGTAATATGATTTTGTAATATAGGTGAGTAGATAGTGCACTTCACAAAGGATTTTGAGTAGTTAAGTTTATAGAATTTTACGTTGCCAAAGGAACATAGGGACTACAAGTGCAATGGAATTTAATTTGCTCAACTCCATTGTAAGCAAACATACCTCATCACACAGTTCACTCAGAAACAAAATACTTTCCACGAAATCGTAAACAGTTGACTGTTTATTCTGTATTAATTTTGCCTTCCTCTTTTCACGTCATGAAAGAGGAAACTTAATGAATTTCATTTATGTCAATAATGCTGGGTGCTACTGAGCCTTCATTTACAAATACAAGCGAGTTTTTACTACTTCCAACTTTAAACGTAATTTTCACAAATTTACTTTTTTATTACTTATGATCCATTATCTTAAAAACTATTTAAGCTAGCTACCTGAAAATTTATGAGTTGTTTTAGCACATACGACAACAGCCACTGAAGCAGAATTAGAGCACAATTATGCATACATTTGAAGCTAGAAGTTTTTAAATACAAATATCTTATAAAAAAATAGAATGTTTCTTAAAAAATTTATAACTTTGCTCTCTGTGGTTTCAATTAATTAATTCTGCTTCAGTGTACACAAAACATATCACAAAGAGAGCTTTAAAATTTGGAAGTCTTACATCTAGTGGTTTAAGAGATACAGGGGCATAAACCTGGCTAATTTAACATTACCGATATAGGCCTTTCAAACTCCCCTTAATAATTGTTATTTTAAATTTTCTCATTGTTTTCTAGTACCATATTTCAATGTGTTTATTTCTTAAAATATCCTTTTTAATTAAACTTTTGAATAATTTTATAATTACTTCAAATTTATTTCCATTCACAAAACATTTTTAAATTACTGATTGTCCATGTAAATCATTTGCTATTATATTAGAAGGAACATTGTCTTGTGAGTTAAAACACTTTTTATTTCCAGGATTTCAATCTGTTTTAGTGAGATATTGTCAGGCAATCCATTAAAGAGCTACCGACGATGCCTTCTCTTAGAACAGGCAATATTGGGATTAATAATTTTGGGTGTTACCAAATTTTAAAGTATCCCTGTTCATTATAAACACATTCTGCGCTCATAGCAAGTCCACATTTTTAAACGTTTCACCTAACCATAACAATATTTTAAAATGCAATACGTACTTTACTAATAGGCATTTAATTACTTTATTTGTTTTTTGAAGCAGAATAATTGTTAGATAATAATCATAAAAAAAGAGAAATGAAAGTCATAGTTCGTAGATTTTTAATGTTATTCTTGATTAAGTTTTAAGATTATACATAATCATATAATATAAAATAGAAAACTATACGCAATGTTTACAAATTTGTTGAAAAAATTACAATAACAGACTCAAAAGTTGTCAAAAAAATAATTCTAAATATAGATGTCATACAAGGAAAACAAATTAACTCAACATATACATAAGAATTATGTTGCAGTACAAATGTAAAGAAATAAACAAAGACAAACACTTTTATACACGCACAGGCACACACATGCACGTGTACATCTTCCCAAAATACACACACGCACGCACATACATGCGCGCGAGTGCGTCTCCGTGTTTGCGTGCGTGCTTATGTGTACCCACATAAAGTAAATGAATACGCACAACCGTCCTGCAATTTTTCTCTTCTGTTACCGTGTCGGGCTATGGGTCAGAGGTATCCTGATGTTACTCTATATGACGAAATTAGTAAAAAGTAACAAAATTTAAACACAGTATGTTTCTAATTGCAAGTTCGTTAATTGCAAATTAAGTAATTCGTTATAGAAAATTAAATAATTTTAAAATTATTAATCATTCTTTATAATAACTTAGGAGCAGTCGTGGCGTAGTGTCAAGCGTGTGGCCCTGCTACGCTGTTGGCGCAGGTTCGATTCCCACCGAGGCCATCTGATTTAAGATATACCTTTTCCCCTCGCAAGGCAATGGTAAACCAGCGAGAGGTATTCTGCCTAGTACAAACCCTCCCCAACTGTGCCGTCTAGATCCGGCGTTAAACTGTATGTTCCATATACCTGTGAGAGATTCCGTAACACACGCAGCACGGGTATATACGGGGAGGGTACAAACCAGTCAAAAGACTGAAGGACACAATGATAATATAGTAATTTAAAAATGTCTCAATCCACAAAATCCTTTGCTTTTTATCAATTGAAAACTAAATTAAATAAACACTACATTAGTTAGCAAACTAACCTTTACTAATCCGCCGTGTGACAAGTAGATTTTGTTTCTACGGGTTTCGAAACATATGTTTCATCATCAGGTATCTTCAAATAGAGTAAATCACTCTTTCGAGGTCGTCACTGACTAAAATCCAATTCAGCATATGGATTGTACGCGGTGTTAGGTGTGAACGCACTCAAGCTGAATCTACTACTACGCGGTCATTAGTCCTTATCCGAGCAAACAGGTTCAAGGCTGTGTCGTGTAGCTGATTGGATCTATAGTTTAACTGATCATTCGAAACAGAGTTGCGACAATTTACATTCGTGTATGCTCCATAAATTTCAAATCCTTTCAAAGCATTCATTAAACGGCCCTTTTCACAAATGTGTAACGGTATCAAATTGGAATTGATGTGTGCATAATTATGATTGTTTGAAATCAAAAGTCGAGAAAAATTATATTTCATATTATTATGGTTGTAATTCCTTATTTGCTTAGGTATATGTTCGCTGAAACGTTTTAGAAAACCCTTGCTCGTCTGTCTAATATAAAAGCAATCGCAGTCATTACACATAAATTTATATATACCTGTTTTCTTTTCCAAAGATATGCGTTTACTTGCCCTGAGTAATTTTAGTAAATTAGTTTTAATACTACAGTAAATTTGTTAATATTTAGTATAGAGGGTAAACTTTTTGACATAAAATTTGTGTAATTCGTGGTTATAAAATTACACATTATTTGAGTAAACGTGTTTGTGTATGTGAGAGCGCGTGTGTGAGAGTGCGTACGTGTGTATCCATGTATACGTGGAGGAGTCGAAACAATTTGTTTTACATCATCAAAACAACTGCATTATTACATATTGTTTTCCTTAAATACAACGTATTTAATTTGTATTTAAAGACTGTGTACATTGTGACTGAATGTTCTAGCTTGATTCCAGAAAATTACGTATGGTTTCCAAATAGACAAACACATTGTGACATAAGCTGTAAACGTATCTACGAATTAAACACGGAATACTTGAAAATATCTCAATCCACATAAGCCTTTTATTTTTATCGATTGAAGACTAAACTAATTAAATCTTATTAAAGTAATTATTAATAGTTTGGGTAAAAAACTCTGTTTATTCGTATAACAATGATAATAATAATGCCTACCTTTTGTAGTACCTATTGTATACCAGGAAGATCCTGTTCGCCCACTATGGAAGGCATGTGACGCATGGAAGGCATAAACATGTACATTACATGGAAGGCAGTATGTTAGCTCAATGGACATAGGGGTTCTCATTCCTACAGCCTGAGTTGGCTCGGTCGTATCTGGATAGGCTGATTTTATGGCGCTTTCTGCAATCAAAACCGGAACCTCTACAATTGTAGCCAGGCGGAACCCCGATCTCTTCATTGTCTTAACACAATAATTTAGTAACTAGCTAACTGTGTACATTGTGACTGAAATGTTCTAATGTTATTCTAGAAATTTAAGTATGGTTTCATTCTAGGCCTACGCATGATGACACAATCTGTAAAGTTACATACGAACGTATAGTAGGCCTAGATACAGTTTTCCTTGACCAGGCCCATTAACTAATGACTACACAGAACGTCGTCGATGTGTTCATTAGTTAATGTAACTTGTCATAAGACAAGTCTGCTAACGTGTCAAGCGGATTGAGATACGAATAACTTGATTTATACAGTGCGCCGTAGTTTTTTAGTTTCTTAAGAAGAGAAATGTTAAAACAATCTTCTTTCCTCCGATTGTAAAATAGAAATTGTTTTTAAGTTAATACTTTTAGTTGTTGTGACGTAGGTAACAATGTTATAATATGAGCATGACACTATACTGTTATGCCATTACAGAACAATCTACATGTTTCTCGGCTATTCCACCAGAGCCCGGCTGTAATGTTTGGGCGCGTATGCGACACTTAACATGCGAGACAGTGTTACGTAATACGGAACAATCTCGTACATTCGATAGTGTTGTTCGACTAGCTTCTCAAGTATCCTCTAGAATTTTCAACTTTTTGTTAAGGTCGCCTATTATGGAACCCTACAGACTATAAATACCCCACTCCGCCGCTTAGTTTCCAGTTTACTTCGGGCGATTACTCTGTGCGTTCAAGTGGTTATTAGTGGAAAGTGATTATTGTGCGGGCCTCTATTAGTTGAGATTATTATCGGTGTGGACAATTAGCTTGTGTTATTGTGCGAGTATAATCTTGATCAATAACGTGTTGATTATAAAACTGTTAATTGTGATAATTAAAGCTGGTTTTTTTAGTGACTTCAGTAGTCTCCTGTATTTTATTTTCCACTGTACCATACGACGATTGTAACGATATAATGAAACCAGAAATACGAAAATTTTTCAGGAAAAGATTTGTAGCGCTTAGAAACTTGTCACGGTAACCAGAAAGAAATATAAAAATAATGTTTTTGGAGCACTTTAAAGCTTTTGAAAAGTGGTGCTGAAAAGGACTTAAGAATACCATGGACCAATGGACTGAAATAGTACGTCGTGATGATGTTCCGATGAGAATGTGTTAAAAAAATTAAGTTAAATGGATGCGGGAAGGGAGAAGTAATATTTTTTGGCTTCCTACTACGCCTTCAAACTGGTTCACCACGTGATCGAGGGGCGCAGTCGGAGGTGAAGGCTCAAGCAAGAGTACATGAAAGAAGTTAAAGAAAGAAGAGGATATGTGGTTATCAGGAGGCTGTCCACAGAATTAAAGACATTGTAAGCCCACCAAACTTTGAATTCAGGAGAAGAAGAAGGAAAAATAAGACACAGTTCTTTGTATTCTTATGTTCATACTTGTTGAAAAGTAAATTATATTTCTCATAAATAACATTTATGAAATACACGCCAGCGCATGAAATCAGATTTGTACCTTGTTGCTAAAGCTAAAACATCTGAAGATAGAACTCATATATATCCATGAATATATATGGAGTTTAAAACATAACGCAAAATATATTGCAACGATACAAATTAAAACAGCATAGATAGGTTACATTGAAACTATTACAACAGAGTTTATATCTGGAGGTAGGAAAATTTTATTAAAATAAAACATTAAAATTTACTATTGTCTTATTACTTTATAATATAAAATTGTTTAGTAATGAATTGTCTTTCAATAAATTAGTCTATTGGCTTGTTTTACATATATGTTACTTGTGCGTTGATTTCCAACTATTTGCGTAGACTCCCGGCGCTCCGCACGCTGCTCGTCGCTACCGCTGCGACTCTGCACGCCGACCAAAGATCAACCCGTTGAATAACTACGTCCCGGCACAGACACACACTGCGATACAAAACTGTTGTTGTTTATGATTCTAATAATCTCAATCTCAGGGATCAAAACTGGGTAAAAATAGATCGTGTATTAAGCTTACACAAACAAGTGTTCTCGCGTAAACTCTCAGATTATCTCAGTAGATAATCTGCCCTACTCCGGAAAGTCTTCGACTTTACGCGAAAAAACACCAGAGAATGATGTATTTAAAAACATCCGAGTTCTATAAATGGTAATGGTTACGAAGAACTGGAACCGTGAATCAAATCCTAAGTATTAACGAAATCGACTTGTCTTGTCACAAAAATCTCGTAACAGCGAGTACGTCGTTCTATGACGAGACTTCAGAAGGAACTGAGCGATGTGTTCTCTGCAAAGCACCGACTCAAATAACTTTTATATCTTCTGATTGGTGGAAATACTATCAACGTCACAGATGGTCACTGTGATATCCAGTCTTCACGTAAAACTTTGTCTAATTCTGCAAACGCCTGTCTAGAATCTACAAATTATATTACTTTCTTGGAGGTAAAGAAAATAAAACGAAGACAGATTTCCTTTTAAAAAAAAGCATATAAATTTTATAGTTGTGGAGAATTGAATATTACAACAATACAAAATGATTATTTAATGTAATTTAATTTGTGCTGTGCTAACATGTATCTAACATTACTGTTAGAATGTACCAATTACTGGCGTTTGGGTGTAATAGTAATAAGAGTAGTTATTAATTGAATTGTACGTGTTTTCATTTATTTATTCAAAAAAATCACAAGTGTTTTTAAAATAGCATTGACTTCTCCATAAAACATTCATTATTGTTTGTTTAAACGTTTCTTTTTTGCAATACATTCATCATAAAATAAATCGTTATATCCTATATTAACAAAAGTATATGCTACACATTTATTTGTTAATCTAAAATTTCTCGACCGCTCAGTCTGACTGTGTGCTTTATTGCAGTTTTGTTTTCTTTGCTTTATATACTTTTTTATTACATTACTTTATGCATTGCATACATCTTAATGTTTTATAAAAATTTAAATTGACTAAGAGCATTGTTATTCTCTTTCTATAACTTCCCAACTACTTTACTTTCTGCATTGCGTGTAATATTATTCATTGATTACTTTCTAAGTTTTAAATAAAATTTACATTTACTAAATTACTTGTTAATCATCCAAGCAAATTCTTATAGACTTTAAATTATATTCTCTTATCTCTATCTACATTTAACATAAATTTTATATATTTTTAAAATTTTAAAATGTCTTTTCAATGTTTTTATTCCCTTATTTACAAATTATAAATTGGTTATTTGTCACCTCGATTCTGTAGATCGTACCCATGTCCTCCGTTGATCTATAGGTCCAATTCAAATGGAGTTCCCTGCACGTTCTCCGGTTCCACTTGTCGTCCTCCAGTTACTCGTCCCTCATGGTCCCATCTGGTTGCTGTAGTGTAGAGTAATATGTTGCTCTGCATCAGCTGCTTTTGTCCTAGGAGACGCCTCTATTGCTCTGCATAGCGTTTCTCTGCCTGATGTGACTCGTCGGTTGTCTAGAGTGCTGAACGTTTGTGGTTGTAGACTTGTAGAGTATGTTTGATAATTGTATTTAAAAAAATCAAACTAAGAGTTATTGTTTGATACTTGGATGAACGTATTGTCCATCCGACTTTACAGTTTATTTCAAAAAATCGCGTCGGTACTGAACATAGCGTCCCGCCGCTTCTGAAGACTGATTGAGAGTATTAAAAATTCGCGTCGCCAACGGACATAGCGTACCGCCGCGACTGAAGACTGCTTCAGAGTAAAACTGGCTCTACTGGGCCCGTATTTATATTCTATCAAGAAACCACACCTGTCGGAACAGAATTCTGCACGTCAGAAACTGCCCGTGGCGTCAGTTCTCCCACTATCATCCAATTTCATATTTTTGCACATGTCTGCCAATTGCAACTTCTAATGCGGATTTAAAGGGTTTCTAACATTGTCTGATTTAATTACACATATTCTATGGAATTACTATTGGACTCGCATAATTAGTGTAATTACTACGCTCTTAAAATCGCACATAATTCGCACTGAACGTCCTAATCACACCGTTTCCGCACTGCACATGTGTATTAATTTTATGTATATTTAGAAGTCTTTGCAATTTTTCTAACATTTACGGTTTGCTTATAATTAAATAAAACTATAATTTAGAATCTACTTGTCTAATTGGGGTGAGATTGCAAACTTTCAGGCTTGAACAGGCTTCACGTAAACAGTCTATTTACTAGTGTACACACTCTCAGCGGCAATCGCGTGATCGTGCCTGTCGATTCCTGTGTATAAACTCAGCTTTCAATTTCACACCTGCTTATCTATTACATATTAATAAAATTAAATTCTTGGATTTCGTTGTCCATGACGTGTCCGTTACTTAACTAAATATCACTATAATATTGACGACTCGGAACACTAAGTTTTTTATAAGTAAAAACGTAAAGTTTTACCTTACAGCCTAAACCGGCTTTCACCTATAGAAGGCTTCATCAGAGGCTGTCGTAAGTAGCGCTTTTCGTCTTGTTGTTGGCGCCGAGATAGTTTTTCGAAAGATCGAAGCTGTGTGTGTGTGGTGAGATGTGTTCGAATAATGCGTGCGATTTGAATTGTGTCTGTTCGTTTAGGATGTCGTTTTTATTTGTTTTTGTGTGTTTATTAGAAATATACAAACACACAAAAACAAATAAAAACGACATCATAAACGAACAGACACAATTCAAATCGGACGCATTATTCGAACACATCTCACCACACACACACACAGCTTCGATCTTTCGAAAAACTATCTCGTCGCCAACAACAAAACGAACAGCGCTACTTACGACAGCCTCTGATGAAGCCTTCTATAGGTGAAAGCCGGTTTAGGCTGTAAGGTAAAACTTTACGTTTTTACTTATAAAAAACTTAGTGTTCCGAGTCGTCAATATTATAGTGATATTTAATAAAATTAATCTAAATATTTATTTTATTTAATAAATTTACAGTACAGCCTATGCTTGTATTGTTGCATTATATAAAAAATAAGTAGCTTATAACCAAGAGAATTCTCTGGCCAACTTTCAAAACGAAATGTTAATTTTCAACGAAGTAATTAAATAAAATGTAACTCACATGCGAACCCACTTACACACAAATACTTCACATGACGTAAAAGAGAATAAAATTGGGAGCATTTTCACCATACTTTTTTAAACATAGCTTGGTTCAAAACTTATGACTACTTTACAAAGAAATAACAAAATCAATTTAAAACATGTCTAAGGCCGTCAGAAAATGTGCTTTAGCCTTAGTATCCCTAATATATAAAGTTCATATCCTGTGTTTCGTTGCAATATAGAGATCTTCTTCTCTTCGTGGTTTGGTCTCTTGACAGTGCTCCGACTCGCATAGTTTATTTAATCCCTTTTACTAGTTCCCTATAGTTAGCTACTCCTAAATGAATACCATGTAGAATTTAGTCTGTGTTCCTTGTCCAGAACTGATATCGTTTTATGGTCTTCCCTGATATCTGTCTTTCTGCAACTGTCTCCGTAGAGTTACATTCTGTCACAGCTTTATTTGATTTCATTTTGAACGTCACTACTTTCAAAATGTGGTTTTCAAGAACAGTCTATATTTCACTGTCACAAATGAGTGCTGAAAAAGGCTTTCATAATAATTTAAAATTATACCCGTTCATATTTCATTATAAGTTATTACTTACTAATTTTTTGTCTTAATCCGTGTTCATTTTGAATTAAATAATACATGGTTTAATGATAGCAATAGAAGGTCGGTAACGTTCCTAAACTCATCAAGTTAACCTACTATTGTTTTTCTAGTAACACTTCCCTTCTTACGTCCAACTTTTCTTGGACAATTGCTTTTTCACTATCAACTGATCAGATAGTGTATCTCATAAAATTCATATTCACTGCACTGCAAACAGTTGCCAGTATATAATTCGGGTTCATATTGTTACAAAATACGGAACGTCCTAAAAGTATCTCGGCTATCCCAGTAGAGCCCGGCTGTAATGTCTGTGCGCGCGCATATTGCTGCTGCTTTGAGATAAAAAACAATTACGTGACATTTATAATGCATAAACAATCGTGGTTATTCCAGACCATACCGCACGGGGGACTGTGTCAAGACCAGACAGTTACCACGGATTCTAGATCGCCTGTATTACGCAGTTTTCTCGATACGTCATCCAGAAAGTGACCGATTATTCTGCCCTTTCAGCGGGGTAGGCTATGCGACGGAGAGTCAGTTGACGTCGAGCCATTACACAGTGAGTTTAAGTGGCGATTTATTCAAGTCAGGGTCGAAGTATTGTGGCGAAGCGTTCTTGTGTTATAATTTTGCGGGACTTTATTAGTTGACATTATTATTTGGTGTGGACAAATCTTTTTGAATAACTTGTTGATTTCAAACTGTTTATTGTGATTTATTAAAACTGGTAATCAGTTGTGTCTTTATTTTGTTGTTTTCCACAGTACCATACGACGATCAGTGAGACCGTCGTAACAATATTATAACATGAAGTTATAAGTATATCCACAATTATTTCCCATTAGCAGCCCTGAGAATGTCTACTATCTTCCAGGAGCAGGCGATTCCAAAGTTGTTGACAGTCTCGCTGCAGGTAGCACTGAGGAACATAGTTTGAATTTCGTAAGTTATAATTTGTTTTACTCTGACACATAGAGTTCAAAAATAAAACGCTAGTTGACAATGCATTCTGTTTGGTTGTGTACAAAAACTCTCTCGGAGCTCGTTCCAAATCCATTAATTTGTTTCGTAGTCAGTTCGACGCTTTTGTTGCTGACTGTTCATTAACAAACACTTTACACTTTCCCACAGTTTAATAATCCGTTTATTTTGCAGAATATATGTGTACACGTAAAGGTGCACTGTTTAATAAAAGACGTTTTATTTATTTGACGAAAATTAACTTTACCCATCAGTACAGGACTCCTGCTTAAATTTTTTAATGTGTTTGCTTTTAATTGAAAACCAAAAGCAACTTTGCAGACAGCACAGTAATAATGAAATCTTGCCTACTCTGTATAATACCCAGCTGAAAACTTTACAGACGGACGCAGACGCACGCGCTCGCTTACGTATATTGATATACAGATTGCAATTGTTTTAATTCAAGGCTTACAAAATCAAAAGTTAATTAATTAATTTATAAAAAGGCTCCCAATTAATTTCTTAGGAGCTCATATTACAAGACAGCAGTTATCGTAGATTTGAATGGCAATTTGTCAGAAGATATTCCTACAAATACAAGTGTGAAACAAGGGTGCCCCATTTCACCGACACTATTTAATATCTACATGGACGACATATTTCGGCGATGGAGAGCTAAAACTGACTCGGGAATATCACTTCAGCAAAATATTCATGTGAAGGCATTGTTTTATGCAGATGATATAAGGTGATATAGAAAACAGAAGAAAAGTTACAGTGGGCAATATTTACGTTCAGTAGCCATCATACAAGACTATGGGCTACTGATCTGTGCTACAAAATCTAAAACGATGGCATTACAGGGCAGGTATTCTATAAGAACTACGATAGTCGTGAATAATCAGATTTCGGATCAGGTTAGTCATTTTAATTACCTGGGTTTTAATATCTCATATGGAAATCATATTGATTGGAATAGTAAACTAACAAAGTTTAGATGCATCTGTGGAATATGTATGCTAGTGAGACATGGACTCTTGGTAAATTGGACGTGCAGAGGATTCACACGTAGAGGAGCCGAAATTAAATTTCTAGAAGGGACGCAAAGTTGTTCTCTCTTGGATCGGAGAAGGAACGACGATATAAGATGTGATCTAAACATTGTATCATTGCACCAGAAGATTGAGGACCACAGAAAAAATGGTGTGAACATTTAAATTGCATGCCTGATATCCGTCTACCTGTGGCTGCCTTGGGTTATCTCTCTACTGGGAAGAGAGTGTCGGTAGACCGAGGAGGAGATGGGTCCGGAACAGGTCTAAGACGTAGTCCTTGCAGTGTTGATGATGATGACAAAATCAGAGAATAACAGTCGAAGGTATATTAATATTTTTAATTCATGTGATTTGTGCAGTTTGTGTTCAGAACTGGTATTACATGAACTAAGCTGGCAAAGTTATGGTATAAACTCGTGCTATGAAATCTATCTTAGCTCGCAAACTAGTCACATCGTTGCATTCTTGCGTAACGTCTCGGTTTGTGTTTAGAGAAAGGATTTAAGAAATGTCATTTACTATCCCTGCTTAGAGATTACAACCTATTTAAATTGTTCCTGTAAAGAACAATGGAAAAATTTGTTTTCGCGCGAGCATATTAACGCAAACATTGTCCGGTCGCGCACACAAGTAGAGCGGAAATAAAGACCACTTTCTGATTGACAGAAATGTGTTTCACGTAAGAACCGCAATAGCTACTCATAGTTCTAACTATACGCTTTGTGCTGAATACATTTTACAGGTTTGTGTCTATCCTGGTTCAGCAGCATTTCGTACATTTTCACAAGACATTCTATTTTCAAACTTTGGGGGTTGGGTCGTTCTGTCGTTTATGGGCAATCTGTAAGAAATCTGTCACGTAAATTCAAACTTTAAGAAATTATAACAAACTAGTGCAAATTAGTAAGGACTGCGCGCTTTAAAAATTGTAAAAATCACACTTAGATGAACAATTTACTGTTTTCAAAGTTTTCAGTAACATTCATTGCCATATGTCTTTCATTCATGCCATATTCATTGTAATCACACAAAAAATCCATTGTTATTGAAATTACTAACACCACTGCTAAAACTAGAATAGAACAATACCCCTCACGGTAGTACAATTTACAACTTCGTTTATATATATATTGATATTACGTAACGCTCTCGAAAAGTCGGCAGTTGAAGTTACGTGGAAGTTCTACACGTTTCTCGGCTAGCCGAGTAGGTGCAGTGTCTCTGTCCGTGTCGTGGACTCAAGTACCTTCACGACTTTTTCGAGCACTCTTAACTGCGCAAATTTTGCCGGAACGTCGCCAGAATAATGAAAAATTATTCTGCAACTTCTGTGGGGTCTATACAAGGGTCTATATAAGGAGGCTGAGAATTTAGTTGCACCTGACAATCTTGTAGAGTCCGGATAAAGTGATTGTTACAATTAGTGGAAAACTCTAATAGTTGATATTATTAACGGATGTGGAGAAAGTCAACTTGAATTATTGTATGAAGGTATATTGTTGCGTTGAAATTGTTATTTATGACTAATTTAAGCTGGTAATTGCTGACTTCACTGGAGTCTGTATTGTATTTCTACTGTACAATACGACGATCCGTAAGGCCGTCCTAACAATACGCAAAGGTGCGCTAACGGTCCGTAACATTTGCCGCCGTCTCTGCATTATATAGGCAAATAGCCTTTAGGACTTACAAAGACTGCCAGCACCACCTGTAGTGCCACAGTAATCTTGAGGAACGTGCCGTGTATACCTCAATGTGCACCACAGTGTTGTTTACTGTCTCACCGCATTTCGCATGATACTCATTTAACAACATGCTCGTTTCTACTTGTTTTCTTACTCTTTACTAAATCGCAGAGAAATGTAATAAACAAAGATCAAATACTTTCGAAATGATTAAGGAGTTTTATGACAATAAATATTCATCCACTAGCGTGAATGTAATTTATTCCGTTCACTGGTTTGACAATTTCTGATGCTCGTCCATACGTTCGTTCAATACGGAAAAGCCACCATATGTGTAGGCCTAAATGTCGTGTTAACTGGAGCTTGTACGTGCTGTTACTCTTATTGCCGATTAGTAGTTGTGGCACTGAACGTCATAAGCACCATTTCAAAACGCACTGGTCAACCAAACGCATATCTGATGTAACTCGGCCCCCTATGTCTATAGGTTTTAATAACACGACTTTGTATATACTAGAAATAAAAGATTAGCTGCTGTCAATAAAATACACTTAAATTTACAAAAATTTGTTCAGAATATTTTCTAAGAGTTTTAGAGTTATGTTTATTAGTTAACTTACCAATATTTAGTTGTGTAATATACCGATGTCGTAAAGTGTGGATCCTGAAACCATAACTAAATAACCTCAAATCTAAAACTCAAAATTATACGTCTACAATAAATTTAATATTTACTTTATATGCTTGCACTTTATTTATTTTGTTTTGTATTTTATTAACATATGTACTTGTTACTTTGTTTTGTCTCGTGGCTTGTTATTATTATTTCGTAACAAATTCTAATTTTCTTAAATAACGAAAAACAAAAACATTACCACATACTTCTGCCTACTGTTTATCGTAACATCCTCCTCGTGATTTTAATGATATATTTTCTCAGACTCTCAATTCCTTATCATAAACTCTCAACTGACACAAGTCACTCACATTATGTTTTTTTATAAGTCTGCTAAAGTCTTCGCAACAAATTTCCTGTTTAGTTACCAAACTCTTTCCCTAGTTCTTTTATGTTACATTAAATCTATAAACGATGCCAAGTGGTCTACTATGATGTGCAACTCTTTTATTTTGCTTCCTCTTGCTGTTGTATCCAGGGTAATACATTTTATCCTTCTCTGTGTAAACTATATTTTTAATCAATCCTTAAATTCCTAGTAACCGTCAAATAATGAATTTTACAAATGAAGCGTTTGCGATGATCCGACTGAAAAGTACAACAGAAGTTTTAAATTATTTGTGTCGGCGATTCGACAGTATTTATTGTCATCATTAGGACAATTGTTGCTGAGTTGTTAGGACGCCAAACACACAACTGTGATTATGTTTTTAATGTAAACCAAAACAGAAGAAAAATCAGTATTAGCATAACTAAGAAAAACACTAAAAAGCCATTAGGAAAACACACTTAACGAATAGTCTCTCTTTTCTGTATGCATGTATACTTCAGCATATAAATAAATAAATAAATCTGATCTTCGCAGAATATACAGATTTAAAATTACAAGAGAGAGAAAAATGTTTAGAATAATTAGTCTGTCCTAGCGGAATTACAATTTAAATGTAATTAAATACAACGAAGCGTCAAATAAAAATATTTCGGATACAGAAGCAGAAAAAATGGGTTACAAAATTAAAGATACTGGGCAGAGAAGAGTGGTCGATGGGGAAAGGAAGATGACATAGCTGGATCACCGTTATAATAACAAAAATAGCCAACCCGTATCCCGTGACCGACCCGTATGCACCAGGATGATCGAAGACAGGAACGCTTAGAGAATCATATCGTAATCAATTTTCGTTCAAGTTCCACCAAACCATGTTAAACTATAGAAGAGAGTAGGAAGAGTTGATTACAAGACAAGAGATCACAATCCATGAACCTAAGTAAAATGAAAGATTACCCTGAGAAAAGGTAAGTAAAGGTCTAACTAACAAACGATGGTTATTAGAAAAACGTATAATTCAAAATAGAAATCACCGTACAAAATGTTTTAAAATCGTTTCACATAATTGAAAAGTACACATATAAATGCAGAAAAGTAATATAAAATATTTTAGTAAATATTCTACTTGACTATACCATAATTAGCCATGATTACAATCGTGCGGAATGGGAGAGTAAATTATATTGTGCTTTAGTATGTATTTGCCATGTGTCGCTTACAGTGTTCATTGACGTCATATTGTTGATTACTTCCTACGGGTGGAAAGCTTCTCTCTTGACCTACTGTTTTTGACTCACTTTTTGTAGCGTTTAATTTATTGCCTGCTTGCGTTTTAGTGTTTATTTTTCTTAACTCTCTAAACCTAAAAAATTCTTATTTTAAAATTTCACAAGACCACAAATTTTATAAATAACTAACCAAATTTTAAATAACATTTTCATAAAATGATTAAGTACACAATAATCTGACACTCAATATACGAGAATGTCTTCATATACCGTATAACAAAAATTTGAAAATTGTTCGATGAAAGACCGTTTTGTTGCTCTCTATTATGGTATAGATTAAGAGATTAGGACTTTTAAAATACTGAGTTATATTTAAATAAGTGTGTAACACTAATTGTAATAGTAACCTTTCTCCTCTGTCATATAAATTACCTGTAAACTAGAAATCATCAGCGTTCTTTAAAAGTATGCTGGTTGCTCTTAAAATTGTTGACAATGCTGTTGATGTTGCTTCCGTTATTGCTGGTACTCTTCCTACTGCTACTATACCAGCTGCTGATAATCCTGTTACTTTATTACTACTACACTAGTTACTGCTTATACGTACTAACTCTTTTTTATTGATTTCGAGATACACAGCCCTATTAAATGAAAAGTTAACAAAATGGTTATTTTAAAGAAACTTATTAATAATTCTATAATACTAAACAGAAGCAATAACAGTTTTCATTAAGACGTCATACGCCTTGAAGGAGGAAAATGTGAATCCAGGAGTTTCCAGTCACCTAGGGATATATTTAAGGTTATTCTTTTAATTAAAACTAAACACGAGGACACTCCTGTTACGTTGAAAATACCATTGTTGCGTTTACATGTTTGCTGTTATAATCAAATGGTTTTCTTGTAAAGGAAATAAACAAATGAATAGAATATTTTTATATTTAAATTTATAAGTGAAATGCTCAAGTTTCTTTTTGTTATTGCACATGGATGTATAGGCCTGTACATAATGTTACGCTATTACAAAACGTTCTGCATATTTCTCGGTTATCCCAGCAGAGCACAGCTGTAATGTCTGTGTGCGTACGTGACAGGTAACATTAGAGGCAGTGTTACGTAATACGGAACATTCTCGTATATTCAATAGTGTTGTTCGACAAGCTTCTCAACTAACCCAACCGCGCATGTTTCTGCCAAGGCAGCCCTGAAATTCTCTAGCCTCTAGAATTTTGATTGCTTGTTAAGGACGCATATTATGGAACTCTGCAGACCATAAATAGTCTACACCTACTAGCTTAGTTTTCAGTTATTGTCGGGCGATTTACACAGTGCGTCTCAAGTGGTCTATTAGTGAAAAATGATTGTAGTGCGGAATTCTTTATAGTTGACATTATTATTTGTGTGGACAAATTTCCTCGAATTCTTGTACAAGTATAAACTTGTTGAGTAACTTGTTGATTTCAAACTGTTAATTCAGGTTAATTAAAGTTGTTAATTAGTGACTTAATTGGAGTCTTAAGGTTTCTGTGTAAGTACTTTTAATTCCACGGTTACTGCGCTAGTGTTGCTGTTGCTGTTGCTGCTGCTACTGATGCAGTTTCTGGTACTACTCAGTTGTTACTGATAAATGAGGTGACGAACACGTTTTGATACAAAGCTGAAGTACGTGTTCAATTAATTTTCTTATATTCCGGTCCCGAAATTTCATTTAAGAAAATTATAAATCTATTTTATTATAATATAACAAAAGAGTAAAATTAAAGCATTTTGTTTATAATTTCTATGTTACAAAATAAAAGAATATGAATCCTGGTACAATAAATTGTCTGGGGTCTCTTAGAGGTTATTTTTTTAATTAAAAATAAACGGGAGCAAAATCTAATTGCAATGGAAACACTCTGGTTGCGTTTATAGGTTTAATAAATTAATTAAAGTTTTTTTCATAAGGGCCATGTACGAACAAATAGAACAATGTTTGTAATTATTTTTTCATATTTATTTATTTATAAGATTGGTGCAACAGCATCGGTCATTAGCAACTACAAAAATTATAAAAATGGAATTGTAAATCATACAGAAATTCACATACAAATGCAGTAAAATATGTTGAACAAGAATCTGCTTAGTGAAGACAAATATTGCAAGAAAATACACAGGAACTGGTACGATTTAAAAAATTCATTAGATATTTGTTTAAATACCAGCAATAATGCAAGTAAAAATTGCCGCACACAACACAAACATTGTAACACAGCATGCAGTTTGTAAAAATTTATAATTGAAAATCTATAGGCATTTGCTGTTACGTTACTTATATAATATATAATACAATTAACTTTACAATATAAAAGTTAAAACTTTACTAGTAAACGGCTTTACTAAGAAATGATCTAAGATATTTACTTTCAATTTTTATTATTATTCTATTAAAAAATAAACTATTTCTTCTTATATGCCTACTTCAATGTTAAATAAGTCGTTTAGTTAAAGCAAAATTTTTGTATTACTTTGACATTGTCATTCTCTACGTAGAGGAACAACAGAGACAGCAACAGAACCAAAGGAGTCTTTGCGACGCTTCATCTGATCTAGATGTCCAAGAAATTAAAAACAAAAAACATAGCTGCGGATATTCGAGAGTAATGTGAAGACTGTTCTGCTCGACGGATGCGAGACTTGAGAAGTTCCACAAGATACAGACATGGAGACCATCCTAGGAATATAATGGCCAAACGTAATATTGAACTGTACGTTCTGGAAAAAAAACCAGCTAGCAGCCCACTGAATTGGAAATAAGACACATTGTATGGCGATAGTTGGGACACATACCGTGTTGCCTGATTAAAATCTGGAGTAAAGTCAAAGAACTAGCTAGAAACAGGACAAAAAGCAACCACTTGTAGTGGCACTATGCTCTACATAAGGAGTTAACAGAAAATAAGTGAAGTAAGTCACGTTATAACAAAATTACAAAACGTGTTGTTAGTTGCTACAATCTGCTGCCAATTGCTCACACAATATTAAGAATGACTTAGATAACAAAATTTGTTTGTGTTGTACAACACGTACTTTATTTGTTCCGTGCTTTGCGTATATTTATATGATTAAAAATATATTTTTTTGATAATTTTTTTTCTTGTATCGGCCATGTAAGGACCACATTCCAATTTCAATTTTTATTCTTTGTTCTTTCCTTTTTCTCCAATAATGTTTCATCTTTTCACTATCTCTCTTCTTCTTGTCTTCGGTTAACATGTTCTTCTCTCTCCTACCCTGGACTCCTTCCATTTTTAACACTTTTGCCCGAAAAACGTCTCTTTCAATTGCTTCTTCAGCATTTATATTATGTTTTTTTAAATCCTTTAGACTTCTTTAATCCAACTTGATGCTGACTTTGTTTCCCACAGGTATTTGAAGATCTGCTTTGTTAACCTAAACTTACTAATACCTGTTGTCGTCCATTCTATATAAATGTCCAAAAAATAATATAGTCTTCTTGTTCTCATTGTTTCTGTTACATTTTCAATAATTTTATATATTTCATCATTACTTTATATTATCCAACCTTCTCAAGTTTTACGTTTGCCTAATATTTTCCTAATAATTCGTATTTCCAATTATTTCTACTTTGTGTAAAATTATAATTAAGTTATATATAATTTTTTCATATTTTAAAAATTTAATATTTTCTATTTACCTCTTACTATTAATTAAGTTAAAGTTAAATAAATAATTAATTAAATAAAACTTATTATGAAGTCTAGTAGGAAGTAATAGAATTTTTTCTTCACCCGTATCACTTCTTAATTCCTTACATTAAATTTATTCTAGTTTAAACCATTGTTGCATTTTCCATGTAATAAAAATCCACTATCCGGACCTTGATGGATAGCCAAATAATAAGTTGTAATTGGTTTATCCACAGTTGGATATATGTTTTTATATTGTTCTAAGGCTTTCACGGCAAGTGTCAGTTATATTTGAAGTATTTACCGGGCTGTTTGGCCGTGGTCCAGGGTTTACAAACACACCAACGTTTCAGCAGCACCTATGCTGTGGGCCTGACATGTGGCATCCCGCGTTGGGTAGACTCTTATTCCACTGAAGATGGCAGCCAGTGGTGCTGCTGAAAGGTTGGTTTGTTTGTAAACCCCGGCCACGGCCAAACAGCCCGGTAAATACTTCAAATATATTGCGACAGTACAAATAAGTGATGTAATGAGCATTGAATATAAAAATTTAAATATACCTAATAAACTGTAAATAATTAATAATGTATTAGAAATAAGCATGTCAGGGATTGCAAGCTTGGCTCAGACAAAAATATGAACAGGTGTTTCGACCTCCTGAATCGACGTGCACACACACACAAATGTAACTGAAAGTGTGTACACCAGTATTTTGCTAGTGTGTGTGAACGCAGGTCTATGCAGGCGAGTTTACCACCCCAAGATGAATAATTGCATAATTACTGTTTTTCCGTAATTATTCATAAACTATAATTAAGAAGTAAAATCCAAAATCACAATAAAATGTAAGAGAATTTACTACTGTGTACGAAAACCATGTGAAAGTGCCACACCGTACGAGTGTAATAGTGAAATAACTGTGTAGTGAAATACCAAATCGAAAGGGTTAAGTTGCAATGTCCAAAATTACAGTGAACATGTGTTGTAAAAATAGTTATAAGATAAGTACAAGAGTATACTTATAGGACTCTGCAATTCGCAGAAATATAAGAAATAGCGAAATTGACAAAGAGTGGGGGAACTGAACCCAGAAACAATTTCAGACATGTCGATTTCGTACCACTGCAGGTGTTGACCAAGACATGGGTATAAATAGGACACACAAGCTACAGTGGTTGTCTTTCTTAAATCATCCACGGTGCAGCGGGAGCTTCTGCCCGTCCGCACAGAATATTTAAATTTTTGTAAATAGTTTCGTCCTTCCAGTTACATACAGTTATGTAACTTGATTGTAAAACAAACAATATTTAAGTAGTAACAAAATTACATAAGAAGATCCACATCAGAAGATCAACTGACGTCCGAAACAGCACGAAGCGAAGTTCTAGAGAGCGATACGACGCTGGACAGAGAGAGAGTCGACGCCGGACAAGAGAGGAAGTCGACGCTGGACAGAGAGAGAAAGTCGACGCTGGACAAGAGGAGAAGAGAGAGGCGACGCTGGACAAGAGGAGAAGAGCGAGTGATGCTGAAGTTCGAGACGAGGACGATTACAGAGGGATGCAATGATTGAGTATGATTGACGACGATAAGGTGATAAACAACTTATTTATCTCTTAATCGAACAATTAACGTAAAGACAATTAAGGACATTCTTGTTCTATTTAAAAGTAAGAGTCAAATGTTTATTGTAAAATTTGAATTAAAATCATAGATGTTATTGAAATAAGATTAACGTTAACAAGAGCTCAAATTAGTATTAAAATGAAAAGAATACAAAGCATTTAAGTAAAAATTAGCGTTAAATATAAATCAGTACTGAGAAACAAAAGATAAATTCAGTAACAATTGATATTTTTGAGTTACATTGCAATATATAAGAAAATATTTAAATATTGATATTTTGAAACACACTAATTGACTGAGTAGTCTGGAAATGAGATTTTTCGTTAATACAATAATTAGTAGAATAGAATATTTAGTCAGTAAGGATGTATATAGCATAAGCCTTACGGCATAATAACGAAATAGTAACGAATGTTTTAAGTCGAAGTAAGTGCCATGTGCACAATTTTATTAATATCAAATAAATTTGAAATACCGTTACAAGTTACATAGAGTTCTGATTACAGATACACCTGAAACCCAAATTGAATGATATATTGTTACATAATTTGTCACTCTTGAACGTGAGGCCAGTCACGCCTATTTTTATGTATATCGTATCGTTGCATAAGAAATATCGCTTCCAACGTGGGGCATCACAAATTTATATTATATTTACTTATGCAGTTGTATCGTTATAATATGTTTTTATGTTCTTAATATTTCACACCCATTTCTTCATGACACTGATTTAATGCGCTCTTTCTTGGCTTTCGCCTAGCATTTCCTCTATTAGGCACTATCATTCGTGTACTAATTTGTTAATGAAGTTTCAAAGCAACATTGTTTTTTCTAATATTATGAAAAATTTTTGTAGATATATCGTTTAGTTACTTATCCTTTGCTTATTATATCCCATCCATTTGCTCATTGTAGTATGGTGATCAATTTGAAATATGTTTTCCCAAAGTTTTGAGCGCTAAGAAAAAATTATTGTGTTTTAATCAGATATTTCGTATAAAGGATTTATTATCACTAGTAAAAAGCACGGGATTTTACAAATGACATTATTATAAATGGCCCAATACTTTGTTGGAAAACAAGTGATTATTACATGACAAATACAACAAGGGTTTTAAACAGAATAAATTTAATGTAAAGAAAAAGTGACACAGGTGAAGAAAAATTATAGTACTTGCTAGTAGTGTTCATAATAAGTGTCGTTTAATACATTTTAACTTGATTAGTACTATGTTACAAGCAAATATAAATATTACTTATATCTTGATGTAAGTGTACATTTTAGAAAAGTGTATGTTCTTTCCTAATATAACAAATATCAAGCAGACCAAACAAATCTTTCAAGTTTACTTAACGAACAATATGAAAATTATTCGTAAATATAAAAAAATGTAAAGAACATTTTAGGTAAAATTAAAATTTACAATATTATGAAATAATGAAGAATATATTATTTAATTTATAAGTAAGTTATGAAAAATTTACAATATTTTTATATGTTAAACTAAAAAAGTTTTTAGAAAAAAAACATTTAATTCAATATAAATTTTCCATTAAGGAAAGAAATACAGAAACAAAGAAAACAGATACATTTTACACTCTCAAGAAAGAATTTCTGTCTGAAAACACTAAATGTAAGTTAGAAATTATGTAACTCTATTAACACATAGGCGTAAACAGTAATTTTTTCTTTATCAAACACATCAGACAGGACACTGGCTAATATAAAATAATGTATCTT